>PVJI01000977.1:0-209325 GCA_004026765.1 Micronycteris hirsuta
ATGGTGAGGAGTCCCATGTGGAATCTGCCGTCGTAGATGAGGACTTCAAAGCGGCTGGTGGTCAGTGCCTGTTTCCTCCTTTTATTAGCGGTCCCCTGCAGGCGAAGAGGGTTTCCTGGTCATAAATGTGTCAGGGCAGGATCCCAGCCTGACCCTGAGGTCCAGGAGGGAGCTAACAACAAAACATAGATAGCGTCTGGGGAGTCAGAGAGAGAGAGAGAGATTCAAGTGGGGGGGGCCCTGCCCTGAATTCTAGGGCTGCCATGTATAAGGGAAAGGGACCTGGGTTTGAGTCTTGGTATGGCCACCTTACCCACTGTGTGATCTAAGCCATACAGACCATTTTGTGCCTCAGTTTCCACTCCTGTAAAATGAGTGCGATAATGACAATGACCATTTTTTCCCCAAATAGCATATTCTTTTCCTCCTTTACAAGCAACACTTCTGGTAATAACACATGCTTTTCCTGGGACATGGCTCCTGCACACCCAGGTCCTGTGTTTGGAAAAAGCTGGCCTTCAAGTTGGGTGAGCATTTCTCCCTGGCCTACAAGCATATTTCATCCTCATGTCCTCCCTGATTGTTGGGTATGGACGCGAGACCCCTGAAGGCTCAATAAGACTTGATTCCAAGACTTCTGCTGGAAATGTTGAGAAACAAACTCTTTTTCCATGGGGTTTCAGTGAGATTAGGGTTTGTGTTCAGAGCTGTTTATGGCCATTTGCCTCCATGATGAGAGGACTTGATTGAGAAAGAAGCCAACACAAAGCTGTGAGGTGGAGAGAGAAAGGTTCCTGATAACATCCTTTGAGCATCCGGACCCAACTGGGTCTAAAAATCTACCTCAGGGTTAAAAAATTTTTTTATATAATCTTCACCTAAGAATATGTTTTTATTGATTTTTAGAGAGAGAGGGAGAGAGAGAGAGAAAAACATACATCAGATGCCTCCAGTACATGCCCTGACCAAGGATTGAACCCGCAACTTTTTGGTGTAGAGGATGATGCTCCAGCCAACTGAGCCACTCGGCCAGGGCTGCCTCAGGGTTTTTAATCACTGTTTTTTGCTAAAGCCAGTTTATGTTGGCTTGTTGTCCCTTGCAGTTGAAGAACGCTTCAATTGTATGTACCATAATAAAACATCTCTTTCTGGTTCTTTGGAGAATCAAGTGAGACAAACCATGTGAGGATCTTAGCACAGGACCTGGCATACAGTAGGCACTCAATAATGCCCCTGTGTCCCGGGGCCTCAGTTTTCTCATCTGCTATATGGGTACATTAAACTGTGTCCTATCACAGCAATAGAGGTGGAGACCCCGGAGGGTCAGCTGGATAGTGCTGGTAAAGGAGCAGTGAAGTGCTATGGTGGGAGACCAATGACCCCACCTCCCCTCCCCCACCAAGTGTCCACATTCTGATCTCTGGAAGCTGTGAATAAGTTATATTACATGGCAAAAGAACTTTTGCAAGTGTGATTAAATTAAGAATTTTGAAATGAAGAGATTCTCCTAGATTACCTGGATGGGTCCAACCTAATCACAGGAGTTTTCAAAAGAACCTGAGAATTGGGTCAAAGAGTCACAATGTTGCCGGCTTCGAAGACTAAGGAAGGGGGCCTTAAACCAATAGATGTGGGCGGTCTCTAGAAGCTGAAACACATAAGGAAGTGGGTTCTCCTAGATTCTCCAGAAAGGAACACAGCCCTGTCGACACCTTGATTTTAGCCCAAGGAGACCTGTGTTAGACCCCTAACCTCTAGAAATGTAAGACAATTAATTTGTGTTGTTTTTAGCCACTGAGATCGTGGTAATTTGTTAACGCAGTGACAGGAACTCGTACAAGAATTTACCTGTTCTATTCTATTCTATTCTATTCTATTCTATTCTTTCATCACTCAGCAACAATGTATTGGGCCCTGTTAGTAAAACATATTTATTTTCTGCTCACAATCTCCTCGAGGATGCAGGTAATTAATATTCAGTTTGAAAAGCTCTGTAATAGGAAAATTAGAGCTCAGTTTTTTGAGCACTACAATGCAGGTCCTGCAGGTCACTATGAGAACACAGAGGAGGCACCTAGTCCAGCTAGGGGGTGGGAGTGATAGTGGTCAGGGAAGACTTCCTGTAAGAAGTGCCATCTAAGCAGAGACCTGAAAGGATGAACAGAATTAACTACAATATGAGCAGTGTGGCCTGGGACAAGCTAAAAACTGGATGGCAGTGTATTAATCAGGGTTCTCAAGAGAAACAGAACCAACAGTATACATAGGAATTGGCTCATATGATTATGGAGGGTTGATAAATTCAAAATGTGCACAGTAGGCCAGTAGGCTGGAGGTCCAAGGAAGAGTCCCAGTTTGTGTCCAAAGGCTTTCTGTGGAAGAATTTCTTCTTTCTCAGGGCAGTCAGTCTTTATTCTAGTGGGGATTGATACATTAGACCCATCCCCATTATAGACAGTAATCAACTGTACTCAAAGTCCATCACTTTAATGTTGATCTCACCCAAAAAAAAACCACTTTCACAGAAACATCCAGAATAATGTTTGACCAAATATCTGGGAACTGTGGTCCAGCCAAGTTGACATAAAAAATCGACCAATTTGCTCCATAACATACGGGCATACAAAAAGTCATATTACCTTATTTGCCTCAGTCACTTAAGGAGGTCCAATTTATCCACTCTCACCAGATTGGCAGGTGTTTCAGTCCCAGGCATGTTTTTGTGGGCTACCCCTGTTTAGGCACAAATAAGAATCAAGGATGGGGGCTTTCTGGGACAATTAGGAAAATGGATGGGGCCTGTTCACCAGTCCACTCACCATAACCTCACACAGAAGCTCTGGTAGCCAGTTCTCCTTCTGCTCCCCAAGGCAGCTGTTTGGCCTGCTTCTCTGTGCTCCATCAGCCCGCTGACTCCAAAAGTTTCTCCTCACCACCAGCCACATGCCTGGCACTGGAATCCCTCACGGCTTCACTGAAGGTCTCAGGGCTGTCTCTCCCCTGGCCCCATGCATTCTGCAACTACAGGGACTCTGCCTCTCTTCCTTCCTCGCAAAAATAATAACCTAAGAAACCCACCACCGCCTTCCTCCCCAGTCAGATCTCTACCTCCACCTCAGACTCCCTTCCTGCAACCTCCCCCTATCTGAATTCTGGGGAAGCAAGGTTCTTCCATAGGCCTGGAACACTCTGTTTGGGACTTCAAAACACAAAAGCTCTTGGAGGTATCAGAAGCCCATTCAGATTCATAAAGAGATTTGGGGGCAAGAGGAGGAATTGATAAATGCTTGTCATTTTTCTCAGTCATCTGCAGGAGTGAGAGTCAGAAATGAGTTCCTCCGTAAGTCACTTTGCCATAGGCACATTAAACAGAGGGGCCACTTGTGCAGAGGCCCTGGGGCAGGAGACGAGCAGCAAAGAGGCCGTGGTGGGCACAGAGACCGAGTGGAGAGCGGTGAGATGAGCTCGGGGCAGTAGACAGGGCCCAGACCAGAGTGGGACCTTGAGTCGGAGCAAGAAATTTGAAACGCAACCTGAGGATGTTGTGGCGTTTGGGTAGGGTGGTGGGGAGACAGGAATATTTTCGAGCAGGAAGCGATGCAGTCATATTTGTGTTTTGGAATGCTCCTTTTGGCGATTGGGCAGAAAGTGTCCTTGAGAGGTGTTATGGGCTAAATTATATCTTCCCAAAATTTATATGTTGAAATAAATCTCAGCACCTCAGAATGTGACTGCATTTGATGATAGAGCCTTTAAGAAGGTAATGAAGTTTGCCCTGACCGGTGTAGCTCAGTTTGTTAGAGCATTGTCCTGTAACTGAATAGTTGTGGGTTTGATTCCTATCAGGACACACATCTAGTTGCAGGTTCAATCCCCCATCCAGGTGCATATGATCCCTGGTCTGGACACATATGGGAGGCAGCCAATTGATGTTTCTCTCTCTCCCTTCCTCTCTCTCTAAAAGCAATGAAAAATAAAATAAAATAAAGGTAATGAAGTTAAAATAAGGTCATGTGTGTGAGCCCTTATCCAAGATGTCTAGTGTCCTTATAAGAAAAGGAAATTGGACACAGACACATAACAGAGGAACGGTCACAGGGAAAAACCAAGGGAGAAGGTGGTCATCTACAAGCCAAGGGGCAAAGCCTCAAAAGAAATTAACCCTGCTGACAACTTGATCTTGGATTTTTAATCTGTAGACCTATAAGGAAAATATATCCCATTGTTTCAGCTCTGCAGTCCATAGTACTTCATATGGTGACCTGAGCAGACTTGCAGAATGGGGCAGGTAAGATGCTGCTGTGGTTTCTCAGTTGAGAACTGACAGTGACTGAGGAAGGGGCTTGGTCTGGGGGTGATGAGTAGATGGTCCCCAGAGGCACTGAGAGGCCTGAAGCTGGGTAGGGCCTGACACCAGACATGTCAGCTTTCCTTAATGGCTTTGGCTGTGCCAGGAAGGGCAGGGCTTGGTGGCAATCTTTCCACATCTGGAAAACAGCTCCCCAGCCACGCTCCTTCATGTTTTTATACCACGTGCCGCTGATTTGGTTCCCCTGAGCCCCAAACAGACTTCCTCAAACTCGAAGCTTTCTTCTCTCAACTCCTGGACAAAGTGGCATTTTCCAAAGCTTGGTCACACCAAAAACTGTTTTCATCAAGAAGGATCAGGTCATTTTTCTTCCTTGAAGAACTTAATCACACCCAGGGGTGTACTTTATCAATTGTTTTGTGGAAACTTGGCATTTGAACACTTCTAGTGGTTTTTATTGTGTATAGTTGTAGAAGCAAAACAAGCACATGATTTTTTTAGGTATATAAATGTTTCTATATTAGGATTTATATAATTATATATTAATACTAGTTTATTAAGTTATAATTAAAGTGCAATAAAATGCATAAATCTTAGATGTGCACCTTGACCCCTTTTACCTGTTTACACGGGTGTGACTGCCTCCCAGAAGTGTTTCCCCAAAAAGTCCCCTGTGCTGCTCTGTAGTCAACCACCCCCCAAAGCAGCCACAACCTAAACTTTATCCCAACAGTGAAGTTTTGCCTACTTTTGAGTATAATGTACTCATGTAGCCTGCAGTCTTTTGTGTCTAGTTTCTTTCACTCGATGTTTTTGAGATACATCCATGTTGTACTTCATGTAGCCATTCTTTACTGCTGATAGTATTCCATTATATGACTATTTATTTATGTATTTGTTTGTGTAAATGAACAGAATGTTGGCACTGAATGGAGGGAACCTGAGAGATCAGCTGTCTCAACTTTCTTATTTCGCACAAGGCCCCGAGAAGTAAAGTGACTCGCCTAAGGTCCCGCAGCTTTGTAAGGGCAGAACTGAGATCAAAACCAGGTCTTCTACTTCTCTGGCCAGTTGAGGCTCTTTTTTTAATTCTTCTTCATATCTCATCACAAACTCTTTAGTAAATGTGGAAAAATTAATCCTTTACTTCCTGAGGATATACCCTTTTAGGCATGGAAGTGGCTGGGAAGTGACAATATGGTCTGGAGTGTGTGGAAGGCCATTTTCTCCCTGTACGGTTTGATGTTTTCCTTGGCCAGAGCTGTTAGCCTTTTGAGAGTCTGGCACGTGGCCTTGTCTACTTGCTTTGCTCCCCCCTGGGGGGTTATCTTAAAAAAGGAGGCCAGGAAAGGGCAAGGCTTGTGTGGTCTGGAGGGCATGGGGCTGCGCAGAGATAGCCTTGGTGTGGAGCCTCAGCCTGGCACTGAGCCTGGGGAGGGCCAAGCAGGAAGAAATAAGAAGCAGAAAGGTCCCAAGTAGGTAACTCTGATGTTTTCTTCTACTTTTCAGGCCCCTCACGAATGAGACCTCAAGATTTGGGGTGTCTGGAGCAGGAGGAGGAGCCCGGTTTGCTGGACACTCTGGGTTGGCACCTCTGCTCATCTAGCTGTGTGGCCTTGGGTGAGTCATTTTCCCTCTCTGAACCTCACTTCCTTCATCTGTAAAGAGAAGAGAGTCACTTCTGTTGGGAAGGTCATGAAGATCCAATGAGATGACAATGGGAGAAAAGTGCGGGGGTGGGTCAAGTTGAATTTCTTTGCCCTTTCTCTAATTGGTGGATGAAGTCTCCAGGGCACACCAAACAACTGAGCTGCTAAGTTACTGACCACTTTCCCCACCCTGCTTTCTAGATCCAGACAAGCCAGGAAGCTTCCATGGGCATCTGCATGAATCACATCTATCCAGCTCCGGGACAAGAAGACAGCCCAGCACTCGTGATGGAAGGACATGGCTGTTGCTATTCTCAGGAAGCAAGGGGGATGGACACCAGGACTTTGCTGGGGCTCGGGTGCTGCTTGCTGTGTGACTTGAGCAAGTGTCTTCCTCTCTCCAAATTTCTTCTGCTTTAACTGTAAAACGGGATTGAGCCCTGGCTGGTGTGGCTCAGCGGATTGAGTGTGGCCTGCAAACCAAAGGGTCGCTGGTTCGATTCCCAGTCAGGCACATGCCTGGGTTGTGGGCCAGGTCCCCAAGTAGGGGGTGTGCGAGAGGCAACCACACATTGATGTTTCCCTCTCTCTCTCCCTCCCTTCCCCTCTCTCTACAAATAAATAAATAGAATCTTAAAAAAATAAAATGAGCTTGAATAATTTCCCCTATATTATGAGATTATCATGAGTATTAAGTGAAGTAATGGTTGTAAAGCTCTTAACACAGAGCCATGTTCCGTACAGTAGACACGAGAATGCAGGATGTGGGCTGGCTTCGAATCCCCTCTGCACACCTCCTCACGGGGTCACCTTGGGAAACTTGTAAAATGGAGATATGACTGAAACTCACCTTACAGAGTGGTTGCGTAGCACCAACAAGGTAATGGATGTGCAAAGAGAAAACTATTGGAAGCTGACCAAAGGCTCTTGAATGGTAGGGCACAGACATCATCTGAGCAAGATGACAGTGGTTAAGGATTCACTATTCCTTAATCTCCCGGTCTAACAATCACAGCAATATAATTGAGCTTTACTCAGTTATAGCGATATGGTTGAATTCTATACTGCTATGCTGCCTCTTTTATTTTTAAAATTACTCTCTTTCTAGAAGGGGGCACTGTGGTGATTGGAAAAAATGTGGACTTTCGGTTCAAACTGAGTGTCAAGTCCTGAGACCACTGTGTGAAACTAGGCAGTCACTCCTCTCTCTGAACCTCACTTCCTTCCTCTAGAAATGTGGGTGATTATACCGACCTTGCCGGGTTCCCCTGAAGGTGAGATGACAGGTGTGGGTCCACAGTTGGCCCACCTTTTGGCCCAGGGTCAGCACCCTCCAGACAGGGTTTCCTGGCTTATCTTTGTGTCTGAGTCACCATAGTGGTAAACAAAATTTTGACTCAAGGACATTAAGATGACTCCCTGCCATTATGGAATGCTGGCATGTTTATTGTTCTGCTGCATCCACACATGCATTCTGCAAGCAGACACAAGGTGAAGGCACAGCCCTACTTTCCAGGAAACAATTAGGATTCTTGGCTCCTTTGCCTTCCTCTGGCCATCCAAAACAAGGCTAAATAGGTCTGCTCGGGGAAGGGCAAGGCATCTGAGCTTAAATGTTTTATTCATTTTAAATTGCGTCCCCTTGGGCAAGTGACATCATTGGTCTGATCCCAGGTTTCTCCGTCTGTGAAATAGGGATAACAATGGTTCTGACTTTGCTTTTACAAAGTCAGTGGTATCACTTGTAGTTAGTGGTATCTTCCACCATTGTTGTTAAAGATAAAGATGGGCTTGGTCTGTGGTTTACTGTCCAAATAGTGAAACCTCCAGTGTGAGCAGAACCAGGCCTTCCCCTTCCTGTCTCTCTGTAGGACACAGGTTAATGCATGTCCTTTGACGATGTCAACCAAGTGCTTGGAGCATAGTAGATGCTCAATAAATGTTAATTCCTGCTCCTCCAAACTTTCACAGACAGGTACTAGAAGGCCTTGGAACTTCTTTGGACATCACAGCCATCATGTCCTTCTGCTCAGCGCATTACAATGTTCAAAGGGCTCAAGGTCTCCTTCAGCCCCCAGGACAGCCCCCTAGGACCTTATTTTCATGCAGGGGATGGAACTCAACAGGGAGACTCTGGGTAGGTTCATCAAGTGGCAGAACTGGTATGTGATGGTGACTCCATCTACTTCCTGTCTATCATCATTCTTTCAACAAATATTTATTGAGCACCTACGAAGTGCTTTGGACATAAAGTGGTTAACAGGACAGACTTATGTTGGCCTGTAGAGTTTACAGTCTAGCTGGGAGAGGGTCATGAGTAGGTAACTAGTAGAGTTTTGTTACAGAACAAGGCGCCGGAGACACCCAACAATACCCCAACCCCACACCAGATTCGTTATGCTTGCCACCAATGGAAAGACGTCCCTCAGTGCCAGAGATTGGTGAAAGGGAAAGGAATTATTTGTTTACAAGTTATACAGGCTTGGAGTAATGACTTAAGGTCTCCTTTAAGATACTAGAGTTCTTTGGAATACCCATTCTCTAGAATACCCACAAATGCACACAGTCCTTCCTTCTCCCCCTGCCCAGTACCGTATCTAAGGGAAAGAAGTAGAAGTCCATGATTCAGGCAGCCCCTCGGTTCCAAAACCATCCACTGTGTCGCCACCGAGATCTCCAGTTAATCCAAAACCATGTGGCACCTTCTCATGGCCCACCAGCAAGAGTCCTTTCACCCCTTTTCTTCCAGGCAAAGTCTCTCCTGCTTCCTAGGCCGCGTGGCAAAGGAAGCCACACAAAGCCACATGGCCCTCTCTCTGTCTCTCAGGCGGAGGGAGGAGGGAGGAGGGAGGAGGGAGAGTTATGGCTGCCATGCCTGGGTTTAAATACCCACGCCAATCTTCCTCTGCAGCCCCATTTCCGACTCCTCCTTCAATCAGCTACACCTGCCAGCACTTCACATTCTTCCAGCTTTATTGGGCTGCCATGTTAACTGTGGGCAGGTGTGGCCCCATGGCACAGAGTCAATCATCTCCAAGCTTTCACGCAGGCATTCTGTCTAGGGGTAGTTGCCTCTCAGTTACCTCTTGGGTGGAAGTAACTCCCACCCCCCTGGCTCAAAGCAGCTTTGCAGCTATTTAACATATCTATGAAACCAGTTAAAGGCTATAGATATGCTAAATGACCATGCTGGAGGTTATCTGCAAAGCTGCTGTTATACAAAACAGCTCTGAATGGCCCTGCTCCAGGAGTCCCATCCCCCCCCAGTTCAGACTTGTGTGGGTGAGGACATCCTATATATTTTTTTCTAATATTTCCTGGACACCTTGAGTTCTGGACCCTATTACAAAGCCCCATTTGGGGCCCCCTCTCTTGGCTGCACCCTGTTACAGTTTCAGTTTCTTAATCACAAGGGTGATAAATGCTATAAATGAGACATGCAGGGGGTGGCAGAGTGTATAGGGGTGACCCAGGCAGGGAAAGCCTGAGGAGGGTCTCAGCCTGAGTCCCCCAAGAGCAGAGTCTGAGGGCTTAGTTTGAGAGGGGACCCTGGGGATCAGCAAGACAGGAGAAGGGAGATGAGATGTGGCAGGAGGAAAGCCAATGTGAAGATGTGTTCTCAAGGTCATTACTATGGGCAGCTTGGCCACCTTCTGAGACCACCTAAGAAGAGGACAGAGGAACTGGCGGTGCCCCCACAAAGGGAGGAAGGAGTATTTTCCCTGCAGTTTGGAGGGGCTTCGGAGAGTATGCCAGGTAGCAGGGGAACTTCAGATCCACCAGCCTGTCAAAGTGGTGGCTCATCTGTGCAGCCCCAGGGCCCCAGCGTTTCTGCTGGCCCCTCTGAGTCCTGGAGTATAAGTATTTTCTGAAACAGTACATCTTTCCAAAGCCCTGGGGCCTTCCAGAGTCCCACCCAAAGCTGCATTTCCCAGACCAGAGCGTCCAGCCAGAGCACTTTTCCCATTAAGTGCTTCCACTGTTGACTCAGGTGGGAATGGGGTGCGTTGTGAGAAGTAGATTTGTTCCCTTCTCTTCCTCTCTGGACTTCCTGCCTCCCAAATTCCCAAAAGCTTTGGAAAGGAGAAAATTCCAAGACGAGAGGGAGGACAGAGCTTGGCCTGTGCCTGGAGTTTGGGTCGATAGCCCCTTGGTGTCCACAGAACCCAAAGGAGGTGAAACTCAAGCGCAGCCGTCTCTGATAGATTCAGGAAGCCCGAGGCACTTTCCGCCCTTAACCTGCTCTCCTCCAGCCCTTCCATTTGCTAGGCAAACGGCTCTGGCCAGGGGCTGGTATGGGGCTGGAGGGAAAATGCCTTCAAGGAGGTGGCAGAGCTGCATTCTGGCCCCTCCCACTGGCAGAGGCAGAGCAATGGCCTGGGAGTTACGACATCTGGTTCCAGGCTCACTGACTCCTTGGGACATTATTGCAAAAAGACCTAAGCCCATATGAAATGCACAATTGAGGTTAGTTTTGGTGAATGATGGCAGGGGCCAAGACTTAGGATCAAATGAGGATTTGCTGTTTCACCACAGTTTTGCTACCACATCATAATGAAAGCAAGTTGTAGGCAGAAATCTGCCTTCACAATGCACTTATTAAGCAACTATTACGAGCAAGTAAAGCCCAAACAGTTAATGCCACGTGTTATTAAATTCAGGAAATTTGAGGCAGATGTAAGAATGTTCTAGAGCCACATTCTTTGACACTAGAGTCCATGTCGGGCAAACAGAATCACCCACACAGAGGGCTGGATGCAGATCCACTGGACCAAGCAGGAAAGCCACGCTGGGGGCTCACTGGACCCTTTCCTCTTGTTCATGCCAGTGGAGGGAGTGTCTGTAAAATGCCTTAGCCAAGCTATATATTCTGAATGCCATCAAGTTTGTCAATAAGTGCCTCTTTCTATCATCATTAAGCTGGCTAACAAGCCACTGATTTCACCTCTGAAAACCCATTTATTTTTAACAGTCATTATGCTAATCAGCAAAGCCTCTAGTGTTGATCAACACAAAGGATAAGTGAAACTCTTGTCCTGGTGGCCTCTGGAGCCAGGGAGCCTTCCTGGAGAGAATGCCGGCTGGCCACTCTTGGATTGAATTCCAGATTAAGCAACAGATAACTCCTCTGGAGCTGCAGCTTGAACAAGAATGTGCATTCATATCACATTGTCTCCTCTGAAGTGTTTCAGGCTTGGCTTCAGACATAGCGGTGGTAACCTTCTGACAGTCACCCCTACCCCCACCCCCACCCCGGGCCTCACTGTCTCCATCTCTAAAGCCACTGGTACCTCAGGCCCTTGGCGTGCATTCCTGCTCTGGAAGTAGCATCTTGGGTGAGGCTGCTTCAGGCTCTCTGTGGACAAGGCAAATATTTGCCAATGCCCTATTTTTTTTTGAGGTCTGTCTGGAAAAAGCCCAGCCATTGTTAATATAATAACAGTTTGCGTGACATTGATGTAACCTGGCAGCCGAGAGTGGACTGGAACGTGCGTGGGTGAACAATGATGACTTCACTGTACTAGTCAGTCAGGGGTGGTAGACACCGTTGAGAGAGCACATGTACTGTGTGGCCATCTCGTTCAAAATGACCAAGAAGAGCAATAAATCTGCATCGGATTTTGCGTTAAGCATGAACACTCCCCCATGGAAACTATTCTGGGATGATGCAATGAATGCAGCACAAATAAAAATGCAACACAAACACTTCAAAGATGGTCAATAATCTGTTGAAAGTGATCCATATTCTGGAAGGCCTGCAGTGAGCAGAACATCTGAGAATGCTGAACGTGTTCAGGCTGCAATCAGCAAAGATGAGCTACTGACAGTGTGAGAACTAGGAGCTGATCTGGGGGCTCCAAAAACTACAGTGTCCGAGATTTTGACACAGGATCTTGGCATGAAATGTGTTGTGGCAAAATTTGTTCCATGGCTTCTGCTACCAGAGCAGAAGGAACATTGAGCTGCAGTTGCTAACAGCTTGATTCAAACCGCTACCGATGAACCAGATTTGGTGCCCTGTGACGTCTGGCTTTTCCCAAAAGTAAAATCACCTTTGAGAGGGAAGAGATTTAAGATTGTTGATGAGATTCATGAAAATACAATGGGACATCCAATGGCGATTCCAACAAAGGATTCTGCAGCATGGTTTGAACAGTGGAAGAAACACTGGGAGAACTGCGTGAGGTCCCAAGGTGCCTACTTTGAAGGGGACTGAGGTGTCATTGTCATATGTACCATGTTTCTTATACCCTGTGTCTTTAATAAATGTCTCTATTTTTCATGTCACACAGATGGATACTTTATGGACAGACCTCCCATAACATTATACTAGTTTCAGGTGTACACCATAATGATTCAATAGTTGTGTACATTGTGAAATGATCACCATAGTAAGTTTAGTTGATATCCATCATTACAGTTACAAAATTTTTTTCTTGTGATGAGAACTTTTAAGATACATTCTCTCAGCAACTTTCAAGTATACAACACAGTATTATGAATTATAGTCACCATGCTATACATCACGTCCCCAGGATTTATTTATTTTATAACTGGAAGCTTATATCTTTTGACTCCCTTCACTCATTTCTCCCACCCTCCATCTACCACCTCTGGCAACCAACATTCTGCTGTTCTCTGTATCTGTAAGCTCATTTTTGTTGCCGTTGTTTTTAGACTCCACATATAAGTAATATCACACAATATTTGTGTTTTCCTGTCTTACTTATTTCACCTAGCATAATGCTCTCAGTATCCATCTATATTGTTGCAAGTGGCAAGATTTCCTTCATTTTTACAGCTGAATAATACTCCATTAGAAATATATGTGCATATATAATTATATATATGTGTAAATCACTTTTTCTTTTTGTTTTTTTCTTTTTTAAATCACTTTTTCTTATCCACTGATGGACACTTAGGTTGCTGCCATATCTTGGCTATTGCAAATAATGCCATATGAACATGGGTGTGCAGACACCTTTTCAAGTTAGTGTTTTCATATTTTTAGGATAAGTACTCAGAAACAAAATTGCTGGATCATAAGGTGTTCCATTTTTAATTTTTGGAGCACCTCCACAGTTTTCCATGGTGGCTGTACCACTTTACATTCCCGCCAACAGTGCACAAGGGTTCCTTTTTCTCCACATCCTTGCCAACACTTTGAACTTACTGTCTTTTTGAAAACAGCCCCTCTAAGAGGTGTGAGATGGTATCTCATCATGGTTTTGATTTGTATTTCCCTGATGATTAGTGATGCTGAGCACATGTCCATGTACCTGTTGGCCATCTGTATGTCTTCTTTGGAAAAATGTCTGTTCAGCACCTCTGCCCACTTTTAAGTCAAATCATTCGTTAATGCCTTTTGTTTTGGCAAAGGCAATTCTGCTTCCCAATTGGACCTCCCTCTGCAGAGAGGTTGTAGTTGCTCAGCCCAGAGATCTCTTTCCCAGCATGTTTACCTTTAGAAAAATGTGTTTATTTGCTGCTGGTGGAGCCAGGCTTCATCTTCAAACACTGCTTTTGTTCAACTGATCATTCATTTGTTCATTAACAAATTTTTTTGGCTGTTTTCCACATGCCCACAACTGTGCTCATGTTAATTCTGTCTCCCCTTCCAGAACATAAGCTGCACCTCTGTGCCTAGCACGATGTTGGCACTCAGGAAACATAGAATGCGGGCACGAACCAAGCACAGGAAACAAGAAAGGCACTGGGGCTGTGGAGGAGTGGAGCAGAGGAGGCCTGCAGGCTTCTGCTTGTCTCCAGGGATGCCCGCCCTGCCCCTCCCTGAGTTTTCCTAGGCCCCATCCATCTTAATGCTTCTCTCGGGTTGGTATTATTTGAGACAGGTTGAATTAAGTGTGAAGCTGCCTGAGTGCCTTGCTAGAGCTGCACCAATTAGCTGATTGCCAGAGCAGGCAGAGCCACACTGTCAGCCGAAGTAATTGTGCTGTTTGTCAAAGGTGAGCCAGTGCAGGGAAGTGCCTCTGAGTGGTCCTGGGGTTTCTGAAGGGTGGTATCATATTTGTGACTGAGGGGTCACGCCTCCCAAGGACAGAGCTATGATCCCCACTTCCCCCTCTGGGTGCATGCAGGTGTGTTGATATGCAGCCGTGCGCACGTGAGCATACATACGCAGGGTCCTGTGCACTGGTATGTATCAGGAATGGATCACATTTTTGGAGGGGTTAAATTTGTACAATTTGGGGGAACCCCCTTGAAGACAAAAAATTCAAAATGATCAATGCAAATTTAGGTACACATGTGCCTATGTATTTAGAATTTTAAAAAATCACAATATTACAAGTTTTTAAAAAACTGACAAATAACCAAAACTTCGCAAAAGCTAGAAAAATCACATATATATTCATTAACTCTCTGATAGCACCTGAAATGCATTTCCTACTTATTTTGCTCTACATTCTTTGATAGTTTCTACATACATGCATGATTTTTATAATATTTTCTATAGAGAGAAAAGTAAGCTAAGCCAGCCTTTTATGTGGAATGGCTGATTGACATTTGTTTTTATTAAGAGTTAGGATACGTAAAGCATGTGACTTCAAGCACATATCTGCTGCTGAACACAGCTTTGGGTTTGGAGCCTATAGATGCAGGACTTCTGATCAACTCTATTTTATGTTTCCTAACACAAAAGAAGAAAAATATATGTACCTGTATTTGAAATGGTATACACTGCTTTATCAAGTGTATGCCTAAATAGGAAAAAAAGTTTTGATTAGGTGGCCATGAGAAATGAATCCAATTTTAGTACCACATATCTGATAATTAGAAGAATTTACCATTTCCATATCCAAAACTAATTTCTGGCTCTGCACATTTCTTTGCTTGTTCTCTTCTATTACCTACATATTTCTGGTGCACTAGGCACCAGAGCACACGCTGAGATAGTTCAGCACAACCTCAGGCCTCCCTTGTTCATGTCAGAACGCAGGGAGTGTTGTCACTGGGCAGTAGCGCTATACCTAAAAGCCATTGCTGTGCCAACATGGCAAATAATAAACTGTCGATGGAAGAGACAATGAACCACATGCATATCCCTCAATAGGCCCAAACTGAATGTGTCCCAGCCCAACTTCCCCCAAATGCTACCTGTCATGAGAGTGAAGAAGGGCAAGTCAGAGCTAGCAGTCTTAACCAATTGTAGTTATACTGTATTACTTCCTCCCAATGTCCATTAACTGATGAATGGTTAAAGAAAATGTGGCAAATCCATGCAATGGGATATTATTTGGTCACAAAAAGAATGAAGTACTGATACATACTACAACGTGGATGGACCTTGAACGCATTATGCTGAATGAAAGGAGCCAGACACACGGAAGGCCACATATTGTAGGATTCCATTCATATGAAATGTCCAGAATAGGCAAATCTATAGACCAAGTAGGTTAGTGTTTGCCAGAAGGTGGAGGGAGCGGAATGGGGGTGACAGCTAATGGCTATGGGGTTTCTTTTTCTGGAATAAGATAGTCATGATGGTTATACAACTCTGTGAATATGCTAAAAAAAATCCACTGAATTATATACTTTGAGTGAGTTTCGTGGTATGTGAGTTATTTCTCAAACTGTTATTTTAAAAAGAATATTATTTTTGAAAATTTTATAAAACCATATGATCTGGTGAAGACAGTGCCAGAATCTCCTCGCCGTGCCTTTAAAAGTCCAATGCACATCACGATAGGTTCCCTTTGGTGTGAATGTGCATCAGTTATCTATTGGCACAGTAATGCTGTGTAACAAATAACCATAAAACTCCAGTGGAACACAACCAAAAATATGTATTTGGCTCATGGGTGAAATGGGACAGTTCTTCTGGTTTTAGCTAATCTCCCATTGTGATGGTTCGCCGTGGGCTGTCTGGTCTAGGACAGCTTCAGCTGGGACAAATGCAGTGACCTGATCCTACATGGCATGTGTCATCCTCTTACATTGTAGGCATGTTTTCACAGTAAAGACAATGATCAAGAGAGAGAAGAGAACCACACGAGCACTTCTTCAAAGCTCTACTTGTGTCGTGTCTGCTAACATTCCATTGGCCAGAGCAAGCCCACAGCCAAACCCAGATTCAATGGGTAGAAAGATAACCCCACCCCCCTAGAGAGGAACTGCAGTCTCGTTTCAGAAGAAGTGGATGCACGGAGAGGTGATGACTCAGGACCACTAAGGCAATCAATTCTATGTCTGTTTTTATGTATATACAGGTGTGTGCCTGCATATGTGTCTGCTGGCGTATGTGTATCTGTATGTAATGTAAGCGTGTTCAGGCATAGGTGTGTGTTCATGTGAGACTGTTGTGTGTGTACATTTTCTTTGAGTGTGTTTACACAAGCTATATTTATGCATGCATGGGTACATTCTGGAAGATTCTCTGCTAGTGTGTCTGTGCAATGTGAGCTTTCCTAAATGGGCGCCAAGTGTAGTGGGCTGAGGACAGTGCCAAATCGATGAACATGCCCCCCACCAAACCCCAATGCCAGCTGGATTCTGGAGCCTGTGTCTGTGCCTGTTACGTCCCCAACACATGCCACTGTTAGAAGAGCATGAGCACAGGCTTTGAAATCAGGGAGGCTGATTCAGACACCAGCTCTGCCACTGACTGGCTTGGCAAATGACTCCAGTCCTTTTCTGATCTGTAAAATGGGGACATCACTTCCTGGTTCTTCTTCAGGTAATCCTTGTGAAAGGGTTTTGTTGGTTACGGAGATGCTAGGGGAGTGATTTTCCTTCCCACTCCATGTTCCAAAGGCTTGACCCTCTCCAGATGCTGAAACTGGAGGTGGCTCTGCATCTCTTAATGTGCTGCCATGGCAACAACCGCTGCCTACTGCTCAAATGTCAGCAGTGCTGAATGGGGTTCTGTCGCCCCCTCACTGCTAGGCTGGGAGTGGGGGGCTGGGTGGAGGAGCAGGCTCACTGGAAGTCCCTTCCCTTCCTAAGTGGGTCAGGGAAGGATCCAGGGAGGCTGTTATCTGTCTTTGTAGCCTTCGCTCTCCTCCTTTTGTCATGCCCCCTCCAGTGGCAGCTCAGCTGGGTGCCGGAGCAGTATCTTCAAACTTAGCCAACCTCAAAATCACCCAGGCAGCTTTCAGATATGCAGACTCCTGTGTCTCACCCCAGAAAGTAGGTCTGAGGTGGGTACCTGGCAGTTGCATTACTAATATGCTCCCCAGAAAGCACACCTGGAGGAGCCCTGCACCCTGGGGCAGCCACTGATTTATGCTGCTGGTCCCCACAACGTAAGTCACTTCACTCATTCATCTACTCATTCATTCACTCACTTGTCCACTTATCAGTTTAGTTGCTCACGCATTCAATTATTCATTCACCCACTCATACTTAAATTACCGTTTCCTCATTTATTTGCTTATTTATTTAAACATACATGCATTAATGTCTTAAGCTCAGGGAGAGGGAAGATAATTAAGAACCCAATCCCTGTAGTCCTGTGGCAGGTTCCAGGGCAGCGTATTTCAGACGACAGCAAAATGATTTAATGTGTTGACTAGCATGTTTTAGAAAATGAAACAGAATAGACTACAATAGGAAATATTAGTGTGCATAGCAAGCAGGTAGCATGGTAAATCAGTGTTTGGGAAACTTTTGCATCTAGTGTGTGTTTGAGTGTGGACACTGGATTTCAACGTAAAATGTGTTTTTTGGTGGGGGTGGGGCATAGAAAATGTAAATACTGCGTGCTTGTGCTGGATTGGGTATGTGCTGGGGGTGCCCACAGAGCTAAATCCCTCTGCCAGGGTGACATTGGGGAAGTTTCACACAGAAGGTGACATTGGAGCCAGGCCTTGAACCATGAACAGGAGTGTCCCGACTGAAGAATAAAGGATTGCTGGGAGAGGAAGCCGCATGTGCCAAAGCACAGAGGCATGAAAAAGCAGAGAGACAAGCCGGATGACCAGTGAGCCTGTGCAGCTAGAAATGGTGGGAGGGGAGACTGGAGAGTAACGGGACAAAAGCCACTCTCTCAGGTCGTCTTTCCCAGAGCTGGCTGGATCCCATGAGGCATGACTGGCCCTAATTGTTGTTTTATGAGCCTTTATCCTCAGGACTAGAAAATTACTGGAAGCACCCTGAAGGCTCAGAGGCTCCAGGACTTACGGAACAGGACATACCAGACCACAATGACCACCGGACCCTGCGCCCAAAGATAACATCGAGACAAGCTGCAGCCTAGCGGAAACATCCTGCTCTACAGCCACCCATCACCCGATAAAAACTCAAAGCCCGGAACCCTCAGTGCTGGCGCTGGTGCTGGGGCATATCTCCTCACCTAGCCCTTTCAATGGGAAAGTAAAAATAAAAACCCTTTACTCTCTGCACTTTCTTCTCTTTGTGAATTTTTTCTTAGCCCACATGACTGACGACCCTTCTTTCCCCAGTAGGAGAAGGCTGGATCCCAGGAGATCTTGAAGGCCAGAGAAAGTGCTTGGATTTTATTATGACATTTTCCGGAGTCACCAGAGAGAAAGCAGGAAGTGACCTGGTCAGAGTCAACATTTAGAGAGACCATACCAGCAAAACCAGGGCAGGGAGAGACCAGTAGGAGACTGTGGCTACTATGTGGTGAGTGATAGCGATAATTGGAAGTGGTCTGTGGTTGGGGATGAGAGAAAAAGGTATACTTGAGAAATGTTTTAGGAGGTAAAAGAAAAAGGAAGTGATGACTGGACATGGGAGGGGACATTGGGAAGGGTTCACTGTTAAGCCTGGGTTCCTGATGTGGGAAGCTGGGTGGGTGGAGAAGCTATGTACTAAAATAGGGGCCCTTGATTTGCCTCTTCGTAAAGGTCCCCACCTGGTTTCAGCACCGCCTCTTGCCCTGGGAGTGGAGGTAGTTACCTAGTCCCCCAAAAGGAAGGGGCAGTTTTTATAATTTAATAGTTAAATAAACAGTAAGCCAGTAATAGAGGCTCATTGTGGAAATCTTAATAATAGCAGTGTGGTGCCATTGCTAATTTGATTTCCCCAATTCTGAGCCTCTGGAGGCTCATACTTCCTTGCCCCCTTTGTGATGGCTAATTTATGTATAAACTTGACAACACCACAGGATGCCTGAATGTCTGACTAAACACTATTTTATTTTTATTTTTTAAAAGATTTTATTTATCTTTTAGAGAGAGGGAAAGGGAGAAAAGAAAGAAAGAAAGAGAGAAACATCAATGTGGTAGGGAACCATTGACTGGTTGCCTTTTGCACGCCCCCAACTGGGGACCTGGCAGCAACCCAGGCCTGTACCTGGACCCGGAATCAAACTGGGACCTTTCGTTTTGCAGGATGATGCCCCACCAGCCAGGGCGTGACTAAACATTATTTCTGGGTGTGTCTGTGAGGGTGTTTCAGGAAGAGATTAGCATTTGAATTTGTGAATAATGAAGATTGTGAATAATGAATTCTAATGAAGATCGCCCTTCCCAATACAGGTGGGCATCATCTAATCTGTGAGGGGTTTGAATGGAACAAAAAGGCAGAGGAAGAGAGAATTCTCTCTTTCTGCTCGACTGCTTGACTGGGACTTACACCATCTCCTGCTTCTCAGGTCTTAGGACTCAGACTGCAACTATATCACCCGGTCTCCTGAGTCTCCAGCTTGCAGATGGCAGGCTGTGGGACTTCTCAGCGTCCATAATAGCATGAGCTAATTCCTATGATAAATCTGTTTATATAGGGAGACATAGATAAAGGTATAGGTTTAGATAGACAGATATAGATTATCTATATATCTCCTTTTGGTTGTTTTTCTGGAGAACCTCAACTAAAAAATATGCCCTTGAAGCTGGGCACAGGTCTGTGACTAATTCTGTGAGAGGCAGTGACTTGTGTCATTTCTAATCAGAAGCATCTAGTGGCTAATGCTGCTGCTCCACTTTTCACCCTTCTCTTCCCTGGGCTTGATGAACCCTGAACTCTATGTTAAAGCATCAGCATCATAAATTGGTAGCACTTGCCTTGGCTGGTGTGGCTCAGTTGGTTGGGAGTCACCGGCAAAGCAAAAGGTCACTGGTTGATTCCCAGTCAGGGCACATGTCTGGGTTGTGGGTTCGATTCTCCGTCAGGGTGCATGTGAGAGGCAACTGATCAAAGTTTCTTTCTCATGTTGATGTTTCTCTCCCTTCCTTCCCTTGTCTCTAAAAATAAATAAATAAAATTGTTACTGGAAGCTTGGTTCTTCTCATTGATGGAGTAAAGTACTGCAGATCAGTGAGATGGAAGTGGATGAGTAAGAGTTTTATTAATACGTCTGCAAGGGAGAGAACGGGCCTGCTGAGAATCTTGAGAAAGGCATAGCATAGAAGAAGCAACAGGAGAGCCTGGGCTGGGTTGCCTTAGCTCACTGGGAAGTTAGAGAAAAGGGGCCTTGGGGACAGGTTCAGGGGATTGGCCTGGGACAAGCTGCCAGCTGCCCACTGCCTAGAGTTTAGGAGACTCACGCCTAAGAGGAAAGCAGAGGGGAAGAAGGGAAAGGGAACGGTGCTGGCTGCTCCTGAGTGGGGGTGGGGGGTGGGGAGCGCCCACTGGGGCCTTTGTCTTGAGGCTTTTATGTCTTTCTTGCAGGCTGGAATCTTAGGGGAGGTCTCAGGGGAGGGTTCTTCAGGTGTGCCCTTTCAGGGTCATGGTCTCCTCTGATTGGTCAGCACCAGGTCAGGGGGTCTTGAGTCACTGCAGTTAGTTCTGTCCTTGCCCACCTGGTTTTGCTGCTTTTCTGGGCCTGGAGCTGAAACATAACTGAGGCCTGATGTTATCTCTAGGGCGGTACCCTCTTGTATCTGGCTGTAAATTGCGTGGCAATTGTGTTCGACTATCTCACTTTCCCTATTCCATTTGCCAAGGAATTTTCCTAGCTTCTTACTATCTTGTTTCAAAATCTTAAAAAAAAATAAATTGGTGGTACCTTAATCAGCTGGATCTCTAAGTGGAGAGTCCCCCTCGCCTACCTGGACCAGTCCTTTGTTGGGCATGTAATGTGAGCCAGAAACGATTCTTGGTTGCTTTCAGCCACTGAGATGTGGAGCTACTTGTTACCCAGCATAACCTAGGCTATCCTGGCTGGTATAAAAAACCACCAGTTATTAAGCATCAACTATGTGCCAGTCTCCTTCCTTATAGAATAGCTAGAAGGACCGTGTTACTATGTAAGACCCACGGCACTCCATTGTTGAGAACTTTCTTAGCTTCCCATCTCATTCAGAGTGAAAACCTCGCCCCTCCCACTGTGACCTGGAAACCCTGCATCGGCTGGGGTCCCGCTCTGACCTCCTCTCCTACCACTCTCCTGCTAGCTCTTCCTCCTAGCCATTCCACCAGCCTTTGTGCTATTCCTTTGGCACACCAAGCACACTCCCACTGCCCGGCCTTTGCACTCACTATTCCTTCCGCCTAGGATGCTGTTCTTTGTTTCCTTACAGTTTGCCACCTCACTTCCTTTGCTCAAACATCATTTTTTCAGCAAAGTGTTTCTTGACATCTAAGTTTATCTAAATGTTTAACCCCCTGATGACAGACTCCCCAACTGCCTTCTCTGCTGTATTTTTTTTTCTTATCATATTTGCCTGATTGAATACATACCTAATCTCTTTTGTTTACTGTCTATCTCCCCACGGGAATGGGGTCTCCTCAAGGGCAGAGATTTTTGTAGGCTTCAATTCCTGCTGAATCCCCAGGCCAGGCATATCAGAGGTTCTCGGAAAATTCATTTGAATGAGTGAATACATGAACTCCTCAAATCTTCGCACAACATAGGGAAGAGTGAAGAACGGATTGTTAACTCCATCAGCAGAGGAGAAAGCTGAGACTCGGCATCTGGCCTGAGGTTACGTAGTAGTAAGTGACTCACATGGCTGATGTCCTAAAGCTGGCTTGTCTCATAGGCAGGGGGCGATAGCAACACTGTGGAGGCTTTCCATCTTTTACTGAAGTGCCCGGTGGGCTAGCTGCACTTCGGGCAGGTCCTCTTGCCCAGGGCCCCCTTGGAAGCCTGGCATAGACTGATCTGTAAGAGGCTAGGGCTCGGGCCTGCCCTGCTGGGGCAGCTAGGGTGGGCAGCAGCGCCACCTACTGGACATACAAATCCTTCTGTGTTTCTTGGCGCTGCCTGTAAGGCTCACCCTCTGGGACTGAGCCTTGAGGCCCTCCAAGAGTTGAAGTATGTGCCTACAGGGTGTGAGCTGAGAGACTCCATCATTCCTCCACTTACTCACAACCCGAATGAGAGCTCCAGGGCTCAGACCCAACAGCTCTGGATTTCATTACTGGCTGGACTACCTTCTAGCTGTGCGATCCCCAGCAAGCCCCCTGAGGCTCAGATGCCTCATCTGTAAAATGGAGATACTCTTAGAGCCTGCCTCAGGTATGGTGAGGATCAAGCCAGGAGTGTGCAAAACCCACCTGCTCAGAGAGGCCTTCCCCAGTTCTGCCCATCTGAAAGAGCGTGCCCCATCTCCCTCCAAGCCATGCTTCATTCTTTCACTTTTCTTAATTTTTCTTTATAGCATATATCACCATCTGACACTTCAATATTCCTTCTTTACTATCTTTCCCACAAGATGTCAGCTCCATCACGGCAGGGACTTTGCTCTTTCTATATGCCCAGGACCTCCCTCCGCTGTGCTGGGCATGTCACGGGGCTTAGTAAACATATTTGAGTTCAAACATGCTTTGCACAAGGATGACACATACTGAGTATGCGAGAACCATTATCATGATGGTGTATTTATTCACTTATGCATTTATTCATTTGCTCGTTTCTTAGTTGATTCACTCAGGTCTATTTGTTCTTTTACTCTGATAAAATAGACATAATATAAATGAACAATTTCTACCATTTTTAAGTGTACCCACATTGTTGTGCAACCATTGTTGTGCATCCATCTCCAGGACCTTTACGTCTTCCCAAATGAAACTCTGTAACCACTGAACAGTAATTTCCCATCCACCCGCTCTGTCCAGGCCCTGGCAACCACCATCCTACTTTCTGTCTCTATGATGTGACTACTTTAGGGACCTCGTATAAGTGGAATCATACAGTATTTATCTTTTGCCACGTGTATTTCTTGAGCCTCCACTACATGCATAGAGAGTAGTTTTTGTAGCACTACAGTGGGAATTGAATGAGATCAGCACAGGTAAAGCAGCTAACACAGGACCAGACACAGAGGAAGAGTCCAGATGAAACGGGCCCAGTACCTGCACAGCCCTCTCAGAGCTGTGAGGTGAGGGGCTGCTTCCACCCCGAGCAGCACTTCTCAGACTGCTGTCTGCATTTCCCCTGGTAACTGCTGTATCCCTCGCAGATACCAGGTGGCAGCCTTGTGCTATTGAGTGGCCTTTGCCTGAGCCAGCAGGCCAGGGCCAGCCGAAGGGAGCAGAGAGAGAGAGGCTAGGGAAGAGGGAGCCTGTCTGGGGTTTCAGGGGCAGCAGGACGTGATTAAAAAGAAAGTTCCTGTGGGAGGGACACAGGGCCTCAGTCCTTCAGGGTTTGAGTCCTGCACAGGCAGCAAGGCCCCCGAAAGGAGGGGCAGGGCAGCATGCTGCAGGGGAAAGAGTGAGGGGTTGGCACTGGCCCACACGTGGGCTCAAGCTCAGCTCAACCACTTTGTTGCTGTGGGGTGTTAGGTGACCTCTTTACCTCTCTGAGCCTCTGCTTCAGCATCTGTAAAATTCAGCATCTGTAACACGGGCCTTCTGACAAAGCCTTGGCCGGGTTGTGGGGAAGAGTGAGTGAAGAGAGTGCTGAAGCTTCTGGCACACAGCAAGCACTCCATGTTTGTTAGCATTTACTGTGTGTGTTACTAACAAAGGCGAGAGGTGCAGAGCCAGGTGGTGAGAGGAACCTTTATTCCTCCTCACTCCATTCACTGAAGGTCAATTCAGTTATTTAATACGTTCTCACTACTGCCGACTCTACGCCAGGTGCTGGGCAAACCCCAGAGGTTAGCACGTCTCCATGTCCTTCTCCGGCTGCTACTCAGTCCCAGCTGCTTCCATGGGTCTTCTATCTCCCAAGCAGGAGCTGCCAGGCAGAGCCGCTGTGTTCCCACGCTGCAGATTCCCCTCTGACCTCAGGAAATAGCTTATTGTTGCCCACACGGAGCCCGATTTAAGAAGCCAGACACGAAAAGTCACATACTATATGATTCCATTTATACTAAATGTCCTAAAAAGGTACACTTTGGGGATGGAAAGTAGGTTAGTGACTGCCAGCAGCTTGGGAAGGGGAAGGTGGAGAAAAACTGCCAACAGGATTTTGTTTTGGGTGATGAACTATTTTGGAACTAGATATTGGTGATAGCTGCATAACACTGTGAATGGACTGAATGCCACCAAATTATTTATTTTAAAGTTGTGACTTTTATGTTATGTGAATTTCATCTCGATTTTTAAAAAATTCTGATTTAAGAACATTACAGTTGCCATGACCATTAAAGGCAAGGGCTGGGGGCAACACAGGCGCCTTTCAAACCTTGAAGCCAGTCACTCATCTCTCCACCCATTCACCCACTCACCCACTATTTAGCTATCAATCTATCTTCCTATTACTTGCCCACCAATATATCATTTCCTCTCTCCACTCACCTGCTTGTGTATTCATCCATCCATCCATCCCTTCCTTTATGCATCCATCCATCCCTTCCTTCATCCATCCATCCATCCCTTCCTTCATCCATCCATCCATCTGACTATTTAGCATCTGCTCTGCCCCAGGCACCAGAATTTCAATAATAAACAACTCCAACTTGTTTTCTATCCTCAAGGAGCTCCCTAAATTCAAAGGAAGAGACACATCTTTAAGTAATTACATCAGAGTACGATAAATGCTAAAAAAAAAAAAGAAAGAAAGAAAGAAAGAAAGAAAAAAGAAAGCTTAGGAGGTTGTGGAAGCCCTCAGCAGGGACAGCTACCTCAGTTTGGAGTCCGAAGAGTGTCGGAGAGGGTTTCTTCAAGGAAGCAATGTATGAGGTGTAGCAGGAAGGGAGCTCCTTGCAGAGGGAATTGCATGGTCAAGTGCGGAGGTGAAAGCGCAGGACACAAATGTTTAGCATGGTCAGAGCTGAGCGACTGAAGCTGGGGAGGGCAGTGTCCAAGAGGATGGAGGAGGGACACCAGTTCTGGACCAGATGGATAGGGGCTTCTGGGTCATGGCAAAGAGTTTGTATGTCATGCAGAGAGTGACAGGAGCCATGGAGGGTTTTGGTGTACAGTGACAGATCAGATCAAGCCTGCATTTTAGACAGATCCCTCTGCTGCAGGGTGGAGGGTGGATCTGAGGTAGCAGAACTGGAGGAGGGGACCAGGCTCCAGTGGAAGTGACAGAACTGAGGTGGCCCCATGTGATAGGTGTTCTCACTCATCCTTTCCCATCCCTAGCTGCCTCAGCAAGGCCCCCTTTCCTGCTCCTTTACCTGCTGTGCCCCTGCTGGGGTCTGATGCCGTGAGAGCTTCATGCTTCATCACTCCCTATTAAATAGTGGCTGTGTGGTTCGGAGGGTCTGCTTCTGGCCGCTCTATTGGCTCTGGGCTGCTGTAAGGGGCAGGGAATGGAGGAGGGAGGAGCCTCCTCCAGGGACAAGGATCCAGGATACGTCCTCCTCTCAGCGCCCCTCCCCTTCCTACCCCCATCTCACAGCCCCTAGCAGGGATGGTTGTGAACCACCTCTTACTCCGTTGCAGACCTGGGAAGGGGCCGGGATCCCATTTCACAGAGTAGGCAGTGAAGGCACAGAGGAGCCAGATGGCTTGCCCAAAGGCACGCATGTAGAAGCAGCCACACAGAGGCTTGACCAAAAGTCTGCCTGACCCTGCAGCCCCTGCCCTTTCAACTCTGATAAGCACTTCCTTGATATACATCATCTTTTAAAAAGTTGCTACAAAATACTATCCATACCTACATTTTCACATCTACACATACACACCGAGAAACAATAAAATGATGGCCTAGCACATGGGCTGTGGGCCATAGTGCCTGCTCCTCTGCTTACTAGGTGAGCGGTGTGACATGAGGCAAGTTACTTAGCTTCTCTGTGCCTCTGTGTCTGCATTGGTCAGCAAGAGGGATCGTGAAAGTGACTACCACGTGGGACATTGGCATGGATCAATGAGTTCATCTGTGCTAATAAATGCAAAGTATCTTAATAACAGCTAACATTTATTGACTGGAGGCCATGTACCAGGCACTGTTCTTACACTTTACACATATTTACGAATATAAATCTCACCACAGTCTTGTGAATTCTTGTGAGATAGGCCTTGGTATTATTCCTGTTTTACAGATGAGGAAACTGAGGCCCAGAGAGGCTACATTCCAAACTCTGTGCTGTTATTATGCACCCCAGGGTCTGAACTTTATTCAGAAAGGGATGGCTACAATGACTGTAGCAGTCCCCATCACTGCCACCGTCGTCTTCTACCCTCATCTGATTCTCCATCTCTGGGGCTAGGCCTCTGGGAAGTTGACCCAAGAGAAGTGACAATGGTGAGCAGAAAACCAGAGAAGCCAGGCTGGATCCTCAAGTGGGGCAGGAGGGAACGGGAGAAGGAATAAGGACGCCTGGAGACTCAGAGCTCTCCCTGGGCCAAACCCAGAGGCCCAACTCTCAGCATTTACACTCTCCCTGCGTTTCCCACACTCCTAATAGTGCTGGTGATAAGCCCATCCCTGGGGGTGGGCCCTCTAAGGGGGCCCTGGGTCTCATAACTGGAGCCATCTGAGGTCAGCACCCTTCCCCAATGCAACGAGGAGGCTCCTTCCTCACCCCTACCCTGCTCCCTCTGGATCACCACTGCCTGCCCTGTCCTACCTGGCTCTTCTGTCTCAAGGACAACTCCCTGGCCAGCCTTTCGTTTCATCAGAGAGGGTTTTAGAGCCGCCCTGATCCTCACTTTAATTAACAGGAATTGTCCTCCCGGAATTGTTGGGCTGGTTTTTCTTTTCCTCCTCAGAACATTTGCTCAGCCTCTGAACTGGAGCCTGGTGCCTGATTAATTGAAAGTTCCAGATGAGCAAGGATACGACTCTCTTGGGAGGGAACAGGAGAGACACAATCTGGTGTTGACTCCGTGCTTTTCCTGCGGGAGGGAGCAGCCATGCCCCGGACTGGCGGGCAGAAGGCGGGCAGGGGTCTGGAGGTGCCACCCCCACCCGCCAGCCACTGTCGACCCCATGGAAACCCCACGTGCCAAACTTCCCCGATTTTTAAATAATTCATGTGCTTGCTTTCCATGGAAAAATGACAAAATAGAGTAAAATGAAGGGTCCAGAATGCTCCAGTGCTCCTGCCAGCTGGAGATAATCATTGCTAACACTTGGGTGTGTACAGCTTTTTGGAACTTTCTGGACGATTTGCATAAACAACTGATTTTATTGCCTTTCTCCCATGATTATGTGATAGACGTTCATTGTAAAAAGCTTGGACAATAATTTTAAAAGTATAAAAAAAATTTACTATCTACCCATAATGCTATACCAAGAGACCGTATAGAGAAGCAGAGTGTGGAAGGTGCGGGCCTGGGTATGGGCTCTGGGGTTGAACGGTCCCGGCCTCGGTGAGGAATTTAATTTCCTGTGCCTCAGTGATCCCATCTGAATGGGAACCACGCAGTGGCGGCCGTCTGAGGGGCTGCGACAGGGAGGAGGGAGATCAGTGGACGTCCTGCCGGGCCCCGTTCAACAAGCACAGCCAGTGCTGCTGCCTGCAGCGTTGATTCCCGGGAAGACGTCCTTCCAGGCATGTAATCTCCTTCCAGGTATATAACGGTATGATACAACACAACACAACACAACACAACAGAACACACTATAATACGACAGAAGAAACACAACACAGCACAGTACTATGCAATGCAATATTAGTGATACTGTGTGCTCATGATTTTGAATCCCATTTTTTATTTGGGCATCTGTCCAACCTCTATGAACGTGTTCATTTCACTGCATCCTTGCTGAGAACGCCATCTATGATTTTTAAAAGTCTTGTGTATTTAATGGTTGAGGGAGATCTCTCAGATACTTTAGATGCCAGGTGAAAAGATGGGTATTTGGGTACTTGGTGGTGCGTACTTGGTCATTTAAAGAGCAGGTTTCTCATCTCTTTGCACATCTGGTCTCTTACCTATAAATTGGGAATAGTAATAATACCGATTTCATAGGGTTGTAGCGAAGATTATATGAGTTAATACATATAATAAAACTTTTAGAGCCCTTTTTTACAAATGCCAAGTAAAACTCAGCAAATATTATCTTTGCTGCTGTTGTTGCCAAATTCCTCAGGCATAATCGGGGGCCTGTTTTCAAACAGAAATCACACTGTGTGATTTTGTGGAGGCCTCGTGTCCTCTCTGGTCCTCAGTTTCTTAACCTGTCAAGCGGGGCTGAGAAGGCCTATCCCGCCTGCCTTCAGAGATCGCTGAGAGAACCAAAGGAGGACTTGCGTCTCAGAGAGCCGGGCACGGGTGAGGGTTACTGCCTCTCTGCTTGCTTGGTGGGTCTCAGATCGTGGCGCTGACAGTCCAGGAAGTTTTCCTTGAGGTGGGCACCAAAGCCAAGACTTGAAAGAGAAGTTGGAGTTAGCCAGTTGGACATAGCCCAAGGCTGCCTGATATCTGAACAATATCAGGGTTTCATACTGAAGAAGAAGAGAAAAACTGGTTCAAGAGCCAACTGGTCTTTCACAATGTCTCTGAAGAACACCTAGATAGACAGGAAATGGGCTTTGCGGAACCCGGGCATGCCCCCAAGGAAGGCAGCATCCTGGAGGCCTGCCAGCCAGGAGCCTCCACTTGGCTGCCTTGCCTCATTTGCTCTTGGTTATGTTCCCCTCAGGTCTTGGCAGGCCCTGGGAGCTCAGGAAGCAGATCTACTTCTTCCAACTGGGTGTGAGGGAAACAGGAAGCCTGGCCCAGCCCTTGACTTCCCCCCGGTACCCAATGAGTTGGAGCTGAGCCCCCACCAGGGACCTTCCATCCCTAAGGTTCCAACCTTGGGGAGCTGGTGCCGACCTGGAAGCGGGTAGGGCTGAGTTAAGGCTCCTGCCCTCTAGTTCACAGCAGTGCCTGGCACAGCAAGTGCTCAATAAATATTCCATTAAATACGTTTTTAAAAGGGTTTGATTCATGTGTAGTTCTCATCTGAGACTTGGATGGCTACAAACCAAATGGGTTTGCTGTTCACATGTGGTGGAATTACAAATGGCTGCTTTGGGAGTTCATTCCTCAGAGTGAGCCGGAGGCAGCTGCAAGATTCTCCCTTCGCACTGGGCGCATCTGCGTTTCTAGGGGACAGAAGTTGGTTAGGAGAGAGCTGGAAGACCTGCTAGTGATCTGATGGTCAGGCACTGGAGGACAGGCATCCCATGAGGAGTGGTGGTCTGGTGGATCCTGCATTAATGGATGAGTGACCTACATTGAGGCACATGAGAATGAGACGGAAAGAGTTCCAGCTCAGCCCACTCTGACCAGGCAGTGCTAGTTGCTCCCTCATCGGTAATGCTGTGGCGCCACATGAGTCTTCAAGGAAAAAGATGCCTCACAGGAGTCAGGCATGAGGTGGGAAAAATCCTGAATTAAATGAACTTTAAAATGCCTGGGAAAACACCTGGAATTTATTCACAAGAGTAAGAGTAAGGTTTCTACCTTCCAGGGGAAAAAAAAAATGGAGGTTTGAGATAAGTTTAGTTATGGAAAAGTAGATAAAGTTACTTGTTTGGCAAGTAAATAAATAAAACAAAAAGATTTGATTCTGGGCTTTGGGCAAATTACTAATCCTCCTGAGGCCTCAGCTTCCTCATCTATAGAAATGGGAAAGTAAAGACAAAGGAGAAAAGTCGGCAGAGCAATCTCTGTCCCGTCCTTGTGGAGCCTCCGCCCCAGACCAGCAAGCATTACCTGTCACCCCTCCCAGCCTCCTCTTTTCTCAGCAAAGGGCTAGAGAGAAGGAGTGCTTCGAGAGCTCTGGGCCTCCAAGCGTCACCCCCAACCAGCAGCACCAGCAGCATCTGGGAGGCTGTTAGACACCCAGGTGACTGGGACCCAGTACAGACACCCAAGTCAGGTGGTGACCATGCCCTGATCTGAGAAACACCGATGCTTCCAGGTGAAGCTGCTGACGCTGGGCCAGGGACCACACGCCGAGGAGCACCGGCCCCTGGCTGCATGTTAGAACACCAGGGGCTTTAAAAAGTCTGAAGCCTCAGCCTCCCCGTGAAGATTCTGAGTTAGTCATCGGAGACGGGGCCTGCGGGGATATTTTAAAAGTTCCTCCGGTAGTTCCAACACATAGCCAGGATTGAGAACCATTTCTTTAAACATTTTGGAGGAAATGTTCTGTCACTTATTTACATTTATATACTCATCCATTTAATCACTTGTGTTTATATTTGTTGGTTTGTTTCTGCCAGGCAAACTGTTTAATCTGTTTTCAAGTATCCTTACTGTTTCATACATCCGCCCATTTCAAACCGCACGTGGTTATCAGGCCTTGACAATGTGACACGTGTGTGTTTGGTGTCAGGGAAATGGTGGTGAGCAGAACGGCCCCTGTCCTCTTGGGACGGACAGTCTGGCTGCGGAATGAAAGTAGGGAGAGTTGATAATACAGTGCATCCGTGCTCAGCCAAGCAGGTTCAGAGGCCCCCTGAGCATGGGAGGGGCCGGCTCAGGAAACAGTTCTGGTGGGAGAGAACACTCCAGGGGGGTCTTGAAGCATGAGCAGGAGCTCACAAAGCAGGGCTGCTGGGGAGACAGGGAGCACTTGGCAGAGGGCAGGCACAGACAAAGCCAGAGATGAGAATAGGCAGAGAACAAGGGGCAGCTGGATGTGGCTGAAGATGGGAGACCAGGTCAGACAGGACCTGCTGGGCACAGTGAGGAGTGTGAACTTGATTCTCAGGGCAGCAGGAGTCTGTTGGAGGGGTTTCAGCAGGCGAGTCTCGGGACCTGACTTCAGCTTTAGAAAGAGCTCTCTGGCTGTGTGTGGAGAATGGGTTAGAAGATCAAGAGTGACAGCCAGCAACCGGCTAAGAGGCCACTGCAGCCACCGGGTAAACCATGGTGGTGGCCAGGGTTGGGGAGAGGAAGAGGAGAGGCCAGAGTTGAACTATATTTGGAGGGGCAATGCCCCAGGTGAAGGCCCCACATCAAGGGCGAGTGGGGGTCTGAGGTGGAGGCTGGCAGCCGGGTTCTGGCTGAGGCTGAGAAGATGTGATCTGAACGTCTCATTTGGCTCTTGAGCCCAGAGGGGGCCGGCTGCAGGCCTCACGTGACCACTGTTAGTCTCAGGGAGGTCGCTTCCTGGCTTTAAATAAAGCCTGATGAGGCTACTGCTTTGTTGCAAAGCTTCAGTTTAAAAGTACTCTAAGTACAAGGGCCAATTTTTTTAATTAATGTTTTAATGGGCCAGGACTCAGTCATTAGAAAAATGTTATTCTTGGGGTGGGGGTTGGCAAGAATGAGGAAAAGAGAGCAAATGCTTGTCTTCAGATAGCCAAGTCCCTTCTCCCACTGCACCAGCTCAGAAATCATTGGCTACCAGGAGACTCATAGAAGTGGTCCCTTCCAGGTGTACAGCCACCATCTTTTCATCTCTGTCAAGGTGGGGCCTTCTGCTTGCATACCTCCAGGGATGGGGAGCTCACTTCCTACACTTCCAGGGCAGTTTGTTCCATTGTTGGACAATCCTGACTATGAGAATGTGTCTCCTTCACTTCAACTGGGACCTGGCTTCTGTGGTCCTGCTCCTGCCCCCAAAACACACACCCTTGGCGCCTTGCTCACAGACCACTCCGCATCGTCTGCCTTATTCATTCGTTTATGCATGCACTCACTCAGTAAGTGTTTTTTAAAGCAAGTCACTCATTTCTCTCTAAGTACCCTCTTTTCATCTGTAAGATGGGAGCAGTCACACCTACCGGAGGGTTTGATGGGAACAAATGAAACAGAGGTTAGGCAGGGCTTGGCTGACTAGTGTACGTTGTAAAATGCTGGGTCTCAGGAACAGAAAACCAGAAGTAGATGCCTTCTGAATATTGGCAAGCGGCAAACAGCACGCCAGAACTGGGGCCACAGAGACGGATTATATACAGTCCAAACCCCCTCCTGTCCCAAGGGGTGCATAGGCCAGTGGGGGAGACAAATGCTGTGACAGGGAGCCCCAGGAGCCCAGGGGACACCCAGCACAGCCTGGACCACAGCGATTTTGAAAGGCTTCTCAGAGGTACCTCCTCAGCTGGGACCTGCAGGAGGAGTTTTCCAGAAGAGGGGCCACCGCAGGGACAGGGGGACAGGTGCAGTCCTGATCCAGACCCGAGCCTGCATTTCTCCCCGCCTCCCTCACCCCTGCAGCACCCCATCGACACCACACTGTAGGGCGCTCATCAAAGGACGGTGACACCCAGGCTCTTCCTAGACTGTGTGTGTTGAAATCATTTCAGACTTAGAAGTTGCAGAATTAATATAAATAGTCTGTGTACCATCCACCTGGGTTTCTCAAATGTCCCTTCTTCACATTTACCTGCTTCACCTTTCTCTTTTTCACTTTGCACACACACACACACACACACACACACATTATCTATTATTTTCCTCAATTATTTGAGAATAAATTGTAGATAGACATGATGTCTCTTTACCCCTGAATGCTTCAGCATGCACTTCCTAAAAGAAAAGACATTCTCTTACACAACCACAGTGCATTGACCAAAATCAGCAGATTAACACTGATACAAAATTATCTAATCTACATATCTTATTCAAATGTTGCCTGTTGTCGCACCAATGCCCTTTACAACAAAATGACTTTTTATTTTCTGGCCCAGAATCTAATTTCAGATTAGCCATTGCATTCAGTTGTCACGTCACCTTAATCTGAACATTCTTCAATCTTTGCCTTTCACAACCTTGACATTTTTCAAGAGCATAGGCCAGCGATTTTGTAAAACCTTCCCCAATTCGGGTTCCTGGGTTGTTTAGAACAGTGTTTCTTGGTTGGGCTGCTTTTCAGAAGGCAAACCCTGGGCCCCAGTCCAGACTTTCTGCACTGGAACGGTGGAGGCGGGGCCTGGGGATCAGCTCTTTACCGGGCCCCTCGCAGATCTGCACGGGCACTGCTGGTTTAAAGCTATCTTCTGAAGAGACAGTGAAGGCTCTTTTGTGCTTTGGGCCTCTGGGCTGGGGCTACCTGGCATGGTCCTTGTAAACTTGTCTTGCATTTCTACTCTCCCCACAGACTCACTGGGTTACTGTAGGCCCTTACATCCAGATTGTCCCCAGAAAAGGTGGGGGCAATCCCTGAGGCTTCCGCAGAAAAGAGACAGGAGCCCCCAACATCCACATCCTGGGATTTTCCTGGTCTCCCTTTGGCCTGAACTCTGCCTGGTGCCCTGTGTGTGTCTCTGCCTACGGAGGCCACTGTGGTATCAGTCCTGTGACTGACAGCTGTGTGGGCTTGGGGGAGTCCCATCCCCTCTCTGAGCTCAGGATACTCACCTATAAAAGGAAATAATAACCCCACCCGGGGGCAGATTGGTGGCGGGAATAAACAACATTCCTCGAGAAAGTGCTGGGCAGGAAGAAGGCACTCAGGATATGGGGTGTCCTCTTCTTGTTCCTGTATTCCGGTGATTTGGAGGGCGCTGTGGGAGTGACAGGCCCGCTGCAGCACTGTGGGATCCACCATAGCGTTTGAACAAGTCTGTGCTCTCCCACTGGTCTGGCCGACAGCGTCCGAGCACCGCCTGCAGCCTGAGGCTCTTCCTCCCCCAGCCTCCCTCCCCGCCCCTTGCACAGGTGCCTGCCATCACAGTGGCCAGTGTCTCCCCACCTGCTCTTGCCCTTCTTGCCTGTGTCATTTAAAGGCATTCACCCAAGCCATTCTATCCCACTTTTAATTCTCTCTTGCTGTCTGCTTTTTTCAGACCTGAACTGACCCAAACCTCAAAGAAAACACCAACAAACCCCCTTAAAAACATTAGGTGAAACCTCCAGTGCACACAGTGCTGGAGACCCTGGTTTCTCCTCGGATGAAGCTACTGGAGTTTTCCATCCCGGCAGGACTCCCCGCACATCCTCGTGAGCACATTTCAGTGCCAGGAGACCTTCCTCCCAAAGCAAGACATGGACAGTCCTTAACTGTATGAGCATCATAATGAGATGATCTTGTCAGTAAATCGTCCTCCCCCACATTGGCAAGCTCAGGTGGCTTTGTGCTTTTTAAAAACACAGTTCAGCCCTGGCTGGTGTAGCTCAGTGGATTGAGCACGGGCTGAGAACCAAAGGGTCCCGGTTCGATTCCCAGTCGGGGCACATGCCTGGGTTGCAGGCCAGGTCCCCAATGAGGGCCATGTGAGAGGCAACCATACATTGCTGTTTCTCTCCCTCTCTGTCTCCTTCCCTTCCCCTCTAAAAATAAATAAATAAAATCTTTAAAAAACAAAACACAGTTCATTATATATTTTCAATTAAAAAAAGCAATACTGTGTCTGTGGCCCGGCGAGAAGTGTCAGATGTCAGAGTGAAGGCACAGCAGGGGCCAGTGCACACAAAAACGGAAATGGAGGGGCCGGCGGGGGTGAGGCTGGGCCACTAACCCGAGGGTCATCCACACCCTGGGCTGCCGGGAGGGTCACAAGAAACACTTGGGAGGTGGTTGGCACCCCCATCCTATCTAGTGGAGCCTCAGTACACGCTCATTCTCATTGTCAATGCTGTCACTGCCAGGCAGCTGCTCTAAACGGCCCCACAGCAGCGTTGGGAGCCTGGGGTGTGACCCAGAGAAGTTTCCAAGAGGATCCTGAAAGGGATGGTTTGTGAGGACAGAGAAGGGAGAGACAAAATAAATACAAACAGCCAGAAATGCAGGGGCAAAAAGAAGACCAGCATCAGTGAAATTCAAAGAAATACAAGCTCAGTTATTAAGATATGTTTGGCTGTGAAATTGGAAATGATTTTGAACATAACAAGCCCAGGTTTGGGAAAGAGCGTGGGAGAGTTATCACCACCTGTACTTCTGGGAGGAATAAAAATGGAAGACGACTTAGCCCTCGGTGTGAGTGCCCTTAAAAACGCACAGGTCTCCAAACTGCCCCAGCAGTTCCGCTGCTGTGAGCCTATCTGAAGAAAAGAGCAATGGGCGCACAGTTTGAGCCTCCAGACTGCGAGCCATTTTTGTGATCTTTTCTATTAACTCGATCCAGGCTTGAGGTCACCCTGGCAGGAAGTTTGCTCCTCAAAGGAATCTGCATGGCTTTGATTTTGAAGAAGAGAGCTGCAAAGTCTGTAACCAAGTATTTCGTGAGATGATGGATATACAGACCCCACCTGAGGCCCTGGACCGGTGAGGGTCCCTATTGGAGAGACCGAATAGGTCCCTATTGGAGAGACCGGCACCCCTTTTTTTCACATGCGCGGAGCCCAGAGGAAATCACATAATTACCCACCGGCAGGGAGAGCTGGGTTCCCGAAACACCACATTGCTTCGTTTCTGTCTGGAATGACAACAGCTCAGTGCTGTCACCCCGGTTACCTCAGGAGCTCTAATTAGCAGCCACATCTGATTAAAAAAGGGGAGACTTATTATTAAGTGACGGTTCGGTAGACAAAATCCTTCAAAACACAAGGCTCTGGGTGAGGGATGAACCTGATTAAAAAGGTCCTTCTAAGGGAAGATCTCAGGCACTACTGCTGTAACAACACTTGCTATTTTTTGCATGCTCATTTTGGGCCAGGCACTGTGCTTTCCTTGTTTTAACTCATTTCACTTTAACTACAGTTTTGTGAGGAAGTTGAGGCATAAAGAGATTTAACTAACATGTTCAGACACACATGGAGAGTGAGCGGCAGAGCCAAAACCCACGTTCAGGGCTGTCTGACCCCAAAGCCAGAGAACTTGACGACTGCTACAGTGTCATTCCCTCTGTTCGTTCATTCATTCATTGGGGTCCTCCTGTGTGTCAGGCACTGCTCTGGGGATTTAGGACACAGCAGTGAACCAGAAAAAAGTCTGTATCCTCCCAGAGCTGCTGTTATATTGGAGGGAAGCAGAAAAATGAATAAATATATGAGCACTGATAATAAGGAAAATAAAGCAGAGTTAGGGGACAGAGAGACAGGGAAGGGTGTTATTTTAAGTAGGGTGCCCAGGGAAGGCCTCTGGGAGATGACATTTGAGCAGACACCTGAATGAAGGGAAGGTACCGGGCTTGAGGCTGCCTGGAGGAAGAGCCAGAGGCAGAGCCTGTCCCTGGCCCGTCTTGCACAGAAAGAGCAAGGGCTTTTTCCCCCCAAATCGGACTCCAGTGAGTTTGGGAGTCTCACTGTGTCATCTCTACCTGGCAACTAGAGGTGCTCAAAAATGTGTGCCAGGAAACATGAAAACTCACTGCACTGTCTCAACCAGGATCAGACAAATATCGCCACAAAGGGCATTGTCAGATAGGGAGTGTAGATTAGATAATTGCATTGTAACAGTGTGAGATTTCCTGCATTTGATAAATGTACTGTGCTTATGTAGGAGAATGTTCTTTTTCTTAGAGCAGATAGGCTCATGTTTTAAGAGAAGCAGAGTCCAAATATCAGCAACTTACTTTCAAATGGATTAGCAAACTCATCATATTATTATTGTGTTTGTGTGTGTGTGGTGGGGGTGGGCTGCATTGTTCTAGCCACTTGGTTAAGCTAAAACTACATTTCCCAGAATCCCACTGTCTGTGTGGTTCTGGATTAGAGTTGGCCAAAAGCAACATTGCCCAAGATTTGGAAGGCAGAAGTAAAGCAGGAGCTGTTACGCTCTGAAGGTCTTCAAGATCAGATGCAAGGAGACACCTCTGTGCTCCCAGAGTGCAGGAGAGGTCCGGTCTCTCCTTGCTCTCTCCTGCCCAGTGCCCTGCTGACTGGTGGCCCCAGGGTGTCTACCAGACATCCAGAGTGGGGAGCCACGCAGAGGCCACAGCCTTCCCTAGACTTTCCCCATGACGGCTGCTTTATTTGCAGGTTACAGTTCAAAAGGCAAATGCAAGACCTCTTGTTCAAAGGCAGGAAAGAAGTGCTGTTAAAGGTACAAAAATAAAGCTTTCCCTTCCTTTCATGGTCTTTCTCTTGACTGGTCATGGTGTTTTTTTAATTTGCTATTTAATATCATCCTAAGCAAAAGAAAACTTGAAATCTAAATGTTTAGCATAAATTTCACTGTTCATCTTTATAGTATGCAAATGCAAGAGCATTTAATTTGTAGGTGAATTACACAATATGTATTTTGAAGCGTATACATGCATATGCATGTCAGTATTAGCAGAACAGTAGAAACCTGCACAAACTGTGTTTTTATATCATTTCTTTGATTTTCTCACATTCTGCCAGTACCTTCGGCTTACTGATAAGGAGAAGAACGTATGGGTTACCATATGGTTCCCTTTCCATCTATGCCATCATTTTCAGTGTAAGTGTTTGGCCAATACAGGGAAGAAACTTGAGTAAGAAAGCATATGGTGAGGGTTCCTTGGGTGATGGGTGTTTCTTAGAACACCATTGCCTTCTTCCGGCTTCAGTACTAAGTTCTAGCTCAATAGAGAGTGACCTCTCAGGGCTCTCAGAGCCCCTGCTTGCTCAGTTGTAGACACAGCACACATACCTTGTGCTGGTTTTGTGTCTCACTCAACTCCCACGCACTGTGGGTCACTGCAAGTCTGTGCGCACCAGGCATCAAGAATATAACATGCAAAAGGAGCAGCAGGAACTAGGGGACACGCATATTGCCCATACCTCTTCTTGCTCAGGCTGGTTAGTGCCTTAGCTCTGATCTCTAGCTCTCTCCTCCAGACTTCCTAACTTAACTTCGACCTCAGTTGTATAAGTTCTTGATCCCATAATAAATCCCTTATTCCATAAATCTCACAGTGGTTCTGCTTTCCAGACTGAACTGTGACTGACAGACAGAGTTAAAGTGTCACCATAGCAACAACTGGTGAATCCAGGTGTCCACTGAACCATCCTTACAACTTCTCTGTGGAATTTAAATGTTCTCAAATAAAATAAAAACAATTAAAATAAAATAAAATAAAAACAATTTAAAAATAATATTTTGAGTAATGAATGAATGAGCGAATGAATGAGCGTCTTTGTTAACTAAATGTTCTCCTACTATTCTGCTTTTCGACCACATTCAAGTTTTCTAGATTAGTAAAAATATGTCCCTTGGGTAGCAGAGAGTCATTTGTTTATCCATGCATTTCAAAACTTTTTGGCAGTCCAGCTCTGTATCACTGACTTTGAGCCCAATTCTCTCTCTGTCTCTTTTGGGGGAAAACAGCATTGCGTGTGTTCGTCGGTCTGAAAAAAGGGGCTGCCATGCCCCCACCACAAAGAACTGAACGTCTGACGCGGTGCATCATAGAACCTTTATTATTTTTCCTCTAAATTCTTAGGAATGTACATAACGTCCGTGCTCTAGTTATGACACCATTTATAGACATTTAAAATGCATCTTCATTTATAAATATTTTACATTTGGTCCATAGAACAGATAATTTTACTAAATAATACTGTAATTTTTTTTAAAACAGGCTCTGTATATAGTTTGAATATGTTTATAATACATATATTTTTATATAGAGATAGATTTACTTGGTGTTCAGAGAATAAATCCTTATTGCAAAAAAAAAAAAGCATATATGATAATACAATATTTTTTCTCCCCAGGGCAAATACTAAAAAAAGGTTACACGTATTCACAGTTCTCACAGTAATTGTACGACACATATTATTGTGCTATGTGAGCAGGTTTGGATGGAAATCGGTTAGGGGATTTCTCGCCAAACAGTGCACTTAGACGTGCTTACAAACATGAAATACACTGCATTTGTCTTAAAGAGACTTGGTCTTAGTTTCACACTGAAAAACAAAGAGAAAGTTTGAAGTCTTCCTGCCCTTATTCTAAAGGAATTCACACAGGATGGGGCGGGACCATGAGACACAGTGAAGGGTTCCTTGCAGTCTAAGCCCTATACATTAGCGATGTATACGCAGTTTAGTCATGAACTCACCGGCTGGCATCCAGGATGCCTTGGAATGAGACTATGTTACAGATGACCGCAGGAAAAGGTTTTGGATTTCCTACACAATGTCAAACAAGACCCTATAAACCACGCATGAGGACGAGTGTACTTGTGTGTGCGTTTATATGTGTGCAAGTGCTTTTTGTTTTCTCTACAACAATGTGCTTCATGTTCTGAGGGTAAAACCTTATTGCAAGAACTGGTATGCTGGTCACTGGTCACTTTCGGATGAGAATGACAAAAGATTAAAAAACCCACAGTCGCAGTTATTTACCATAGTTATTAAGGATTATTTGTAAAACACAGTTTGTGAGCTAACTAGCTAAGGAGCTACAGGGCACAACAGACGATTTGCTACATGGGAACCCATCTTCCCGGCAAGTGAGAAACGCTGAGTTACTGGGGCTTGCAAGAAACTGTCGTCACCCGATTTGCCGCCACCGCAGGGCTCGTTCTAGAAAAGAACAAAAACTACTTCCCAGGGAAGCAAGTTTTATTCTTGGAAGCACTTTGGGGGTGGGAGTGGGGGGCCTGGATCAACACTAGCTCCTCAGTTAGTGGCTGGGTAGATTTCAGTGGCAGTGAGGGGATTCCCACTGAGGAATTTCAGAAAAGGTGAGAAGGCAGCAGCTTTGAACGGGGTGGCAGTGAGGGAGATAGTTTAAAAGATAACTGGATCCATTTTGACTCAGGGACAGGACAGGACTTGACCTTGATTTCCTCTGCAACTGTTCTGTGCTCTGTAAAGCCAGGCATCCTAAGAGCAACTGGGGCTTTGATTAGAGAAGTCCCCCAGCAGGATCTTAGTTCCCCCAGAATGACGATAAAAAAATTAATTGTGCTTGTGGCAGTTTTCCAAGGAGCAGGGCCAGGTGCAATCAGAATGGCTTGCTGAGGAGGGGGCCGGAAAGCCTAGCCGCAGAGGTGCTCACTCAGCCAGCGGCAGGGAAAAGGACAGCACACAGATTGCTTGGGAAGCACATCTGGGAACACTGACTGAGGTCCTTGGGGCTTGTTTTAAAGTCAAGCTGCCTCGGGAAGGAGAAAACCGAAAAATGAAAGAGCTCCTCTGGCTCCCTGGTCCTTAAGAGTGAGCTCTCCCTAGAGACCTCTGTTATACAAAATGCCCTTTTCGTGTGTACAGAGCAGCGTTCCGATGGAAACGAACTCCTGCAAAGTCCGAGATAACAGTCATGGGTTTCAGTGGTAAGAGAACAGTCAGAAAAACTACTAAAAGCCAGGAGGGTGCAGCCTCACCGCATCACACTCACTGGCGGGGTAAAAATGATCTACCACGGCAGTCACAAATGCAGACTGCTTGATGCTTGTGGGGCCCGGATTAAAAAGGTCGCCGGCCCTTGGGTGCTGGAGCCATCAAGTATCTTTGCCCAAGGCAGGACCCACCAGGGGTGAGACTGTCCCCTACCTCCCTTCTCTGCGTGGTGATGGTGTCTGGACTCGCCACTTGAGGTAGCTTGAGATAGATGGTATCTTCAGACATCAAGTGGTGGTCGTGCTCAGCCAGGCTGGGGGCGGGGTGGGGGTTGGTGAGAGTGTCGGGTCCTCCCGCACCCTTAGATGTAGGCCTCTTTGCTGGCTGAGCTGCTGGCCTGGGGTTGCTCTGGACCATTCTCTGGGCGAACGATGTCTTCGCTGGGCTGGATCATGACCTGAATGCGCTGTGGGCACCAGGGAGAATTCGGGCTGAGGTGGAAGGAGACTGGCCTCTCTGTTGCCCCACCATCTTTTCAAGTCTGTTCTGTATGCTCTGCCTTCAAACGGTGCCCAGACTCTGGCCACGTCTCTTTAGAGGGTGTCTCTAAACCCCCCGATGCTCCCGTGCACACCTCCTCTCACTTGGGTTACAGCAAAACTCCCTACTGGCCCTCCAACCCATTCTGGACCATCACCCCCTTCGTCCTGTTCTCAACCCAGCACTTGGAGGGTCACGTTAGAGATCGTGTCCCTCCTTGTTGTGCAACAATGGCTCCCACTTCACCGAAGTCCTGTAAGGCCCCACATGCTCTGGCCCCTGTCATCTCAGACCTCCCTGTCCTCTGCTCACCCCCTCACGTACTTCCCTCCAGCCACGCTGGCCTCCTCACTGCTCCTCACACACACCAAGCACGCATCTGCCTCCAGGCCTTTGCACTTGCTGTGCCCTCTGCCGGGCACATCCTTCCTTTCAGTAGTTCCACAGCTCCATCGCTCCCTCCTCGGGTCTTGGCTCCGTGTTTCTCCAGGGTGAGGCCTTGCCCAGCACTCCCCAAACCCTTTCCTACTTTACGTTTCTCCATAGTCCTTCTCCCTGTCTAATGTGCTTGTATTTTGTTATTTGTTGATCTCCCTCTACTAGAATGTAAGCTCCGGGAGAGTGGGGTTTTGCCTGTTGTGTTCAATGCTATGTCTCCAGTACGGACAACAGAGTCTGGCATAGAGTAGGTGTTCAATGCATATTCGCTGGGCGGACGACTCTCCCACCACTTTCTCCACGTACACCCCTGCAATCCTGCCCTGGCACATGATGTGCGGTCTTCAGACGTCCCTTGCCCTTTCCCACCACGGTGCCTTTGCACAGGCTTTGCTCTCTTGCACAAAGGCAGACCTGACTGCCTTTTGAGGCTCAGCAGAGGGTAATGGAAAATAAAAACATCGAACCTGGAGCTGGAAAAAAAAAAGACTGCAAACCCAGGCTGTGCTGATAACTTACTGTAAGGAATGGGTACGTGGTTTCCTCACTTGGCCTCAGTTTCTCAGTCTGTGATAAAAGGAGGCTTCCCAGCAACTCCAGGGGCTGCACACACCCCATCACCACCTTCCCTATGCTGCAGCCCTGGGAGCCCCTCCATCTGGCTCTGGGTGGGTCTAGCGAGTACATCTTGGTGGGAAAAGTGTTGAGGGCCACTGATCAGGGTCTTCCCAGCTGTGGCCCTCCATAACATGATTGTGCACCTTTCCTCAGTGAAATCTTCTCCGCCTCCACTTGCTCCATTAACGTCTCCAGCACCTGGGTACCTCCGGCACTGCCTTGTTTCACTCGAGAATTTGATATCATTTAACAAAGAGCTGGCACGGACCTGGTAGGTGCTAGTGGGGCCCTGCAGGGGGCAGCGTGCCTCACACACTTTGTGTTTCCTTGAGGGTAAGATCATGTTTTCTCTTTATCGAGCTCACAAATGAGGTCTCGAGTAAGCTCTCAACACATCTGATTCTACCCTTCATCTGCTTCAAACCCTTGATGGCTCCCCATTATCCTCAGAACAAAGTCCGAAGTTCTTGTTGTGCTTTCAAAGCCCTCCATGATCTGGCCAGACTTGCGTAAATTCCCAGCCTCATCTCTTATCGCCCCTGCACCCTCCTCCCTCTGCCCTCAGGCCACATGGATCAGTTTATGCCTGTGGGCCTTGGCACATGCTTCCGCCCTCTTCTAGGAACATTCTTTCTGCTTCTGTTTTTAAACTCTGGCTCACAGGTAGCTATCCCCGCTTTCAGGAAGCCTTCCCTAACCCTCTTCAACCCAGGCAGGGCTCACCCACCTCTCTGGTTTACACTAATCATGGCATCTCTAACACTCCATTGTCATTGGCTATTGATTTGTTTGCCTCCCCAGCTAGACTGTGAGCTCCCTAAGGGTAGGGGCTGGGCCAACACAGTGGGGGAGGGAGACCAATGATGCAGAGGGTGGAGGAGGAGCTTACCTGCTTCAGGGAGCCCTTTAAGGTGAGGAACATGTAGGCCATGTACCCAGGGATGAGGACCATGGAAGACAGAGCCATGAGCCAGCCAACGCCCTGGCCCCACTTGGGGAAAACGTAGCTTCCCATGGTGAGAGGAGTCATCTGCACAGCACTGAAAATGAACACCCCCTGCGAGGGTGGAGGAGAGGGGGCAGGGGGCAGTCAGTCACGCTTATTGGACAACCAAGGCCCCTCCTTAATCCTACAGCTGATAGGTCCACTGCCTTCCATCCCTATCTGGAGGCTGACCCTCACAAGGGCCCAACATCTTGGGAATCCTGCACTCAAGGCCACTTTCAGTACACAAGGTACCTTTGTGCATGATAGAAGAGGGTACCCCACCTGTGAGGAACAATAGCAAAAGAAGTCTTCTCTGTGGTAACCAATAGAAAAGGGCACCCTTCTTGGAAGAATCAACATGAAAAAGGTATCCTCTTTGAAAGGACCAATAGAAAAAGGTACCCTCTCTGTGAGGACCAATAGAAAAAGGTAGTTCCTCTAAGAAGACCAATAGAAAAATGCATCCCCTCTTCCAGTTAACCAGCTTGGCAAGCAGAACAAGGATGAATGTCAGTCCCCATCCCCACTGGCTGGGTGTCCTTGTGTAGGACACATGTGCAGTGGCCCAGCGGCCACACCGAGGACTTGGGGCAGCCCCCTCCCAGGCCTGCTCACGCCTCAGCTTCCCCTGCAGAAGGAAATGAGAGATGCTGCGAATGAGAGGCCTCCCCGTGCGGACAGTCTGGGCTTCAGAACCAGGCCGACTCAGTCTGAGTGCAGCACTGGCGCACTGGGTGATGCTGGCGGCGCGCGCAGCGCTCTCTCAGCAGTGAAGTGAGGCTATGTTGTCTATTCTTCTGAGATTTGTGAGAATTAGGTCATGTGTCTGGTTTCATGCAGAGCACAGAGCAGATTCTCAACAACTGGGAGGTAGTAGTATTATTAGGGAACAGGGGCCTGGGGTCTCTTCCATCCACCTCTGCCTCCAGAAGTTTCTCTCTGGATCCGAACTGCCCCAGGACCCAGTCTGTCCTCATCCTCACAGGGCTGGCCAAGCCTTGTCCTTACCGCCACGATGATTGGGGTGAAGAAGGACCAGCAGAGCTTCCACCAGATGCAGGGCCTGGAGCCAACCATCTCTTGGATGTTGTCATAGAATCGGTTGACACCTGTGACATTTGGAGTGAAAACAGGAGGGATGGATGAGTCGTGGGCATGAAAGGTTAAACTCCATCTGTCACTTCCTCACAGTATGACCACAGGGAAGTCACCTGACCTCTCTGAGTCTCAGTTTCCTCATTTGTAACATGGGGCTAATGCTCTGAGGCTGCTTGTTATCTCAGTATTCAATAACTGAATCCCCACAGTAAGAGGGTTGTGTAGGAAAGCAAATCACCTTAATGTGAAAATATCTCCCCAAAACTGAATATACTAACAAAACGTGTCCCCACCACTGTTCATGCCCCTCACGGGCAACATCTCTCCCAGACATTTCTGCAAAGCCTTGCTGGGCAGGGACGAGTTTCATCGGTGATCTGATGCTACCAGCAACTGGTGACAGATTGCACAGAAGAACCGCAACTCCTGCAAAGACCCACAGATGCTGTGGAGTTCACAAGGGCGACGCTGAGCGCTGCTCCCAGTTACAAGCAAATGCATGGACCAGGAGGACCCGATAGCCCCAAACCAGTTAGAGTTGAGGAGAGAAAAATGCTGAGGAGGTTGAGGTGGCAAAGAAGACACAATGATTACCGAGTTCTAAGAGGGACCACGGAGAACATTTTTCTCAAACCCGTCACCTTGCTGTGATAAAGTGTGGGAAGGATATCCTCTGACTAGCATGCAGTTGGGTCTGAAAACTTAGGCCATAAAATAAGCAAAATCATTATTTCCTTCATTCTTTGTTATAACATAGTGCATACTTTTAACTTTAGAATTTTTTTTTTTTTGTAGTTCTGGTTTTCCTTTTCTAGATAATATTTCAAACAAACCATTTGATCCCAAAATTTATGAAGAACTTTTCGTTTCCATTTTAAACGAGTTCATTTAACTGTTCTTATGGTGTCTCCTAAACATGGAAGCTCCTGTGCTAACATCATCGAATCGCTGTGAGAACTAAACACGTGAATGTATGGAAAGGGCCCGGTGTTCACGCTGTACTGACTGAATGATAACTGAAGAAGGGAAACCACTGCATGAGTGAGTGGGGGAGTGCAGGGGGTGATGCTTACCGTAAAACCAGGAGATGGAGACACACTCAAAGAACACGAGGAACAGCAGGCTCATGCCGCTGGCAGAGTAGTAATCAAAAAGCTTGAAGACGTAAATGCCCCCCTGCAGGAGGAAAAGCAGTGAGAGCAATGCCACTTTTGCTAGAAACCAGCGCATTCAGTTCACAGTCAGCTTGGATTTTACAGTCCAATGAGGTTGGGGTTAGGCTAAGCTGCAGCAAGATGGCTTGCGGGTAGATTCGAGGAAGCACTTGTGAACCCGAGAGGATGTGAGTGTTGATTCCCTGGGGACTGGGAAGAAGTGCGGGGAGTGGAGGGAAATGTCCCATTTCTGGTGAGACTGGAGGGCAGAAAGAGGAGCCATCTGTCCACAGTTCACTCAGTCAGGTCCCTCCCCTGCTTAAAACCTTCCATGGCTTAAATAAGACAATAACATAATACATAAATAAGTAGTAAGATATGAAATAAAATCCAAATACCTTGGCCTTGCATGATTGGTCCTGCATGATTTCTGGTTCTACATCCCCCACTTAGCCCTCAACTCCCTCTGGCCCCACCACACTGGCCTTCTGTCTGTTGCTCAAGTTCACCAAGCCTATTCCCACCTCAGGGCCTTTGCACCTGCCGGGCTGTCTTCCCCTAGCTATACCTTGCCCTCACTGGCTCTTCCTTGAATTTGAGCCTCAGCTCAACCATCACTTCCTCAGAGGGACTGCCCCTGACTACTCCGGCGAGATAGCATTCCTCTCGTCCTTGCTGGTCATTCTCTGTTTCATTATCTTCTTTTCTTCAAGGCATTTAATAGCCTAATGTGTATATAAATCTTGTCCACCAAAATGAATCTCCAAGAGAGCAGATACTGTCTGTCATGTTAACTGCTGAACCTTGTGTCATTCTAAGCCTAAGGTAGGTGTTCCTCAACTATGATGGAATGAATGAACAATAATTCTAGGTCTGAACTGTATGTATTTGGATCCAGGGGTGGTTTTGTGGATCATAAATGAGACCCACAGAGTTGAGCTCATGGCTTTAGGGTAATTTATATTTACTGCACAGTTCATCAGTTATGCTTCTGTCCTCTCAGAAGACTGGGGGGGGGGCCTTGAATGCAGACAGCCTTGCTCATTACTGCCCACAGAAAAAGAAAAGTAGGAAGGAGAGGAAAGAGCAGTGTCAAATTCAAAGGCCCAACTGACTCCACCTCGACTCTCCCGTTAATTTTTGTGTCCTTTGAAACTCAGCCCCTGCACTCCCTCCTCCAGGAAGCAGTCCCTGGTGCCCCAGACAGGGTTAGGGGCTGCATTCTCTAGCTCTGGGCATCATTTCTGTCTCAGTGTCTGTCCCTCACCAGCCCAGGGACTCCTTGTGGGCAGACACCTCATCTTACTCCTTGCAGTGTGTGCTGGGCTTGGCATGGAAACGGGCTCCGTGAGCAAGTGGAAAGTGGACTAAGATAAGGCTGGAGCGGCCTTCGGGCAGGCAGCACCAGAGGTGTGCCGGTGCTGACCGAGCTTACCTGGGTGATGTTCGAGAGGCCGATCAGGTAGGAGACGATGCAGACAGCAGCAATGAAGAGCTCCCTGCGGTTGCGGAGGAGTCTGGGGTACTCATCCACCAGGGCCGTGATGAAGCCCTCCACAGTGCAGAACTTTAGGGGGAGTGGGGGTCAGCCACCTGTGCGGCAGGCCCCAACCCCAGCCCAGCCAAAGCCTGGCTCTGGCAGAACACCGCAGAGCGCAGCAGCATCAGGACCTGGTATGCAGGCCTGATCTGCGTCTGCCTCCCTTTGTGAACTCAGGAGAGTCCCTTCTCTCTGGGCATCAGTTTCCCCATCTCAAAAATGGGGAATGTAGCTGAACTGTTCTCTGAAGTTTCATGCAGTGGAACATTCTAGGGATCTGAAATTCCTGGCCATCTTCTCAGGGGGCCTAGGGCAGTGGCCTCCTTTCCCTGCTTTCTCCGAGATGGGCAAGGCTGGGGGAGGGGCTCCTCCAGGTGCCAGGGAGAAGAACCTCCTCACCTGGCTGTCGATGCCCAGCATCAGTAGCATCGAGAAGAAGAGAATGGCCCAGAGGGGAGAGATGGGCAGCTGGGTCACTGCCTCTGGGTATGCCAGGAACGCCAGCCCAGGGCCTGCGGGGGAAAAAGGTAAAAAATACGTAAATAAAACGTACCAAGCACCTACAGCATACTCAGTGCCCACCCACTTTCTTAGCTCTATTGCATCTTCTGGGAAGGCTTTGGGTGTTGTCAGACCCCTTTCTACATGAGGAAAAAGAGTGTGTGTGGCAGGGGAGGCTGCAGGGTTGGGTCCAGAGACGAGGGGACCAGCACAGTGAGAGGAGGAACTGCAGAGGCTGCCCAGCAGTGGGGACAGTGCAGGGGCAGAGAGGTGACCAGATGGAGAGATAGTTCAGAGGCGGAACGGGCAGGTCCTGGGCATGGGTTGGTTTGTGAGTGAAGGTGACAGAAGGGTCCAGGGTGACGCTGAGGCTCCGGCCTGGACACTGGATGGCAGAACCCTTCGCTGCAATGGGGAGCACAGGGGAGGAGGAGGCTTGAGGTCAGTTTGGGACATGTTGCGTTTGAATATCTGGGTGGGGTGATAGTCAAGCAATCAGGGAAAACCTTGGGAGGAAAAGGAAAGACTCTCTAATCTCCCTGGGGTCTGGCTCTGGAAAGAGAGGTGGTGGCTGTGAGTTCCAGAGAAATGAGGAGGCGGGCTGCCCCAGGAGGGGCGATTAGGACTTCAGTGAAGAGCGTTCCTTCCCGCACGGCCAGCCCAGTTCTCCACAGCGGGGAAGTGGCTAGTCATGCTTCCTTCCTGAGGTGCTGGGCCTCTGCTGTACCCACGGCGGGTCCTCGTGTGTGCTGCTTTCCTGGCTGAGCAGGACAGAGAGGTGTTGCCTGGGGTTTTCTTTGGACCCTGTGGCAGACTGTGGATAGCAGAGTGGGCATAGCCCATGAGGTGAGAATATTTTTGGAGCTTGGAAAAATGCATGGACTTAGGTGCATTGTGTCACGGTGGTAAACACATCTGAGTCGGACCAATGTTTACATCCCTGGGGGCAAGAGTGACTGCTCTCCCCCCAGATGTCCAGGATTGTGTTGGAAAAGCCAGTATGGCCAGGCTTTGCAATCAGCCCGGTCTGGGCTCAACTCCAAAGTTCTACCACCTTTCTAGACCCCTGAGGCAGCTGACCTCAATGAGTCTCAGTTTCCTCATCTGTGAAATGGGGATAACAAGAGCTAGTGTTAGAAAGGTTTGGGGATACAGTCCACATAAACGCTCAGTGGGCTGCCTGGCACACAGCGACCTCAGTGCCGCGAGCCCAGGTGGTGGTTAGCCCCACCCTCTCCAGGAGCCCTGGTCCTGTGTGGTGCTGACCTGAGGCCGCCACGTCAGCAATGGACCTCTTGGTGACATGGGCCATGAAGCCCACGATGGAGAAGATGACGAATCCTGCAAACATGCTGGTGCATGAATTGATGCAGCAGACAATGATGGAGTCCCTGCAGAGAGGGAAGGGCACAGTCAGGGACGGTGGGCTGGCGGCAGGGTGAACAACTGGTTAGCAAAGGGCAGGGCCAGGGAGGGTGCCCGGGAGTGGGGCTATAGGGCAGGGGGGTCCATGCCCCACCCCCAGGGAAGGAGCAGAACCAGAAGTGGCTAAGGGGATTGGCTCTGAGAAAGATGGAGCTGACAGTAGAGAAAGGCCTGCAGCGCAGCTCCAGAGGGAGGTGCTCTGGGGGCATCAGCACCTGTAGACGTTGTTGTGGAAAGAATTGTAGCTCCCAAGGGCAATCAAGGATCCTAGGCCCAGCCCATAGGAGAAGAAAATCTGAGTAGCAGCATCCAGCCACACCTACAGGCAGAATGATCAAAAAACAGTCAAAATTGTAATCATAAAGCCCAGTGCCCCGGGGCGTCTTACTGGTGCTAAGCTCTACCTGGCAACAATCCCAGTTTACCTCTGAGGGTCAGAGAGCTACAAAAACTTATGCTAACGCTGGTAAACCTTTGATCAGAACTCAGGTGTAAAGTTAACCTGGCCGGTGCCTTCTGGTACCCAGGGCCAGGAGGACCGCTCACCTCGGAGTCTGACAGTTTCCGGAAGTTGGGTGTGATGTAGAAGAGGATGCCCTCCTTGGCCCCCGGCAGCGTCACTCCACGGAAGAACAGGATGATCAGCATGATGTAAGGATATGTGGCTGAGAAGTAGACCACCTGGGAGAAAAGTGGGTGACGGTCACGCCCCCTCCAGCGCACATATGCCTCCCCCTTCCCCACTTCACCTACATCTGTACCTGTTGTGGCTCTGGGCTTGGTTCCAGTTCTCTTCCTCCAGGAAGCCTTCCTGGATTCCTAACCTGCTCTGCTTGCCACTTTTCTGCAGCCCCTCCTTGGAGTCTGAACCAACTAGCTCCGCGTCAAATTTTTTCTTCCCCTACCCACCCTATTTTTTGATTTCTGTTTAAAGTAATACATGTGGCGACAGAAAAATTTTAAAAATCACATGTGAACACACAATTAAAGTTCTTCTCAGCAGCCTATAGAATGTAAGTTACATGAAGGACAGGGCTAGTCTTGGTCACTTCTCTGTTTTTCCAGTGCTTAGAATAGTCCAGGGATATAGTAGACGCTCAATAAACGCCAAATACATAAATGCATGGATGTGAACATTTTACTGTTCTTCTTCTGAGATTTTCCTTTGCATATATGATTATGTTTTGTTACAAAATGAGGCTCAAATTATGTACTTACCTTTTCATTTAATGTGTTAAAATTAAAAAACACAGTACACACAGCTTTGTTTCTTGTTTTGTTTGCTAAACATTGATTTATTATCTCAGAACAATGTGAGTTTTAATTATACCACGTAGCTCCTTAATAGGTCTCACCATCCATTGAGATTGCTTCCAATTTTACGCGAATCTCAATAATACCACATAAAACTTTTTCTACAAAAGTAAGCAAATTATACTAAAAATTTACTATGACTTATACTAAAACAGTTATACTAGCCTTTGGAAAAATATCTAGAAGTGGAATTACTGTGAAAAAAGGAATGAGCTTCTCAGAGGCTTTTGATCCACACCGCCTAGTGACCCTCCAGAAACCGAGCTTTGTCCAGCGTCACAGACGGACCTTTCCAGCAAAGATGCCAGCACCGGGCATAATCATCTTTAAAAAAAATTTTTTTTTTTTGCCAAATTGATCGTCAGAAGACTGAGATCACTGTCGGAAATGACACTGCTTTGCTCCTAGTGTGAAAGAGCAATTTTCAAGTTCAATGACCTTTGTATCTCAGAGGCATGCTCAGCGTAAATTGCTCTCTGGGTTCGCTTCACCCCTGCCTTGACTCTGAGATTCCGCAAGGTTAGGAAATGTGGCCACAATCCCATCGCAAAACCACTGTGCTTAGAATTAGGAACAGGGGATTCAGAACCATCTGTGTCACCACAAGCTGCATGATGTTGGGTCAATTTCTTATCCTCCCTGAGCCTATTTTTTTCTTTTCTGGAAAACAGGTACAATCAACCTTGCTACTCAGAAGGGTTGGTTGCCTGAGGACATAAAACATACTTAATATTTGTTGCTCGGTCTTGCACTTCAATATGTCTTTCGTGTTCAGCATGGAGCTAGGTACACAGTAGGTGCTCAGTAAATGCTTGCTGGTGGATGGGTCGACACTCAAAAGATGCAGTGAGAGAGACCCTACTTTCTGCCCTCAAGAACTAGCCCGTCTCATAATACAGCAGGAACTCTAGATACCACCCAAAAATGATTATAATTGATGTCATGGATTGAGTGCCTACTATGTGCTAGGCATCTGCTACACACTCTGCATAGATTACCCCCTCAGTCTTTGTGACGACCTGCTGTAAGGTACTATTATTGTGACCACTTCACAAATGAGGAGACTAAGGCTCAGAGAAGTGAACTGACTTGCCCAAGAGCACACAGCTGGGAATCAGGGACTGAAATTCAAACTCAGCTGTCTCTTCCGAAGCCCTTAGGCCCTCCATTCTTCTGTTTCCAAAACCTGGGCCTGGAGACAACTATGCCCTCCTCCTCCCTGTGTAGCCTAAGGACAGAGCGGAACTGCTTTGACACCAGCCTTGGATCTGAGAATCTGTCGGTCGGAAGTTCCCAGTAGACTGAAATAGGGCAGTTTTTCACCAGCTGTGCCCATGCCCAAGGATGGAATTCACTAAGGTTCTGTTCTGCTCACTTAGCTTCTCAGGGGGTCTGAACCTCCCTGTCTCCGGTCTCAGTCAGTTCGAATCCTTTCTCTCCCTCACTTGCTCTAAGACCTCAGACAACACACTTGCCCTGAGTCTTTTAGGCCAAGACCAGTGAAACACTCAGCCACCTTCTGTCCCTGGACTCATGGGGTAGGGCTTAAAGGGGGGAAGAAGTAGGGGTCCAGTCTTCCTTCCCCTAGTTTGATCAGCAAGCTCCCCCAACGTCTCCAGGCTGGACACCCCAACTTGGCCTGGCTCTGCCCTTGCCAGTAATAAAAACAAAAACAGTAACTCCCCTTGCTAGTTCCTGAGTGCCTTACAAAATCATGGGCTCATCCAATTTGCATTAACAAACCAACAGATGAGCATAGGTGTTAACCCCATTTTTAGAGGAAGAAACTAAGCTTCAGAGAGATGAAGTGACTGGCCCAAGGTCACACAGCCAAGTCAACGGCCGCATTGGGGTCTGCACTCAGTACGACTTGAACACAAGGCCTGAGTATTCGACTACTAATCAGTCCACCTTGTTGCTCCTCAAAGCCTGGGATGTGGAGCGTTCACCTCTGGACCTGCCCACACATAAGATAAGGCTTGGAACAGAGTAGATGCTCGGGTCAGTTTGTTTAATGGTCCATGAGAAACGTGTGCCCTCTGTTCTGTGGTGGCTCTGCCAGGTCCGAGGTGATCTGAAGAGACTTAACGTAAGCCTGGCACCATTAAGTACCTGACTTTCATTATCTCCTTTAATCCTCACACCTCCCCAGCAGAGGTAATGTGACTCCCCTTTTACAGGAGAGGAAAATGAGGCACAGAATGATGAAAGGACCTGCTTAAATTAAGACTGTATAGGGTCCCTGGGAGGCAGACTGCTTGCCCAGAGCAGGGATCCCTTGCAGACCCAGCCCCCTCCAGTTCCCACCATGCACACCACTCACCTTTCCAGTCCAGCCAACACCCTTCCAGATACAGAAATACACGAGGATCCAGGCGATGGCCAGGGTGATGGCCAGAGGCCAGCGGATCTGACCTGGCTTATCCAGCCCGTCTGTCATCTGATGCATGTTGCGCCTGATGGAACAGTGTGGGGAGGAGGAAGTCACGTGGGGCTGGTGTGACCCAGCAAGTGCGGGCCAGTGTATGGACATGGGCAATGTCCTCCACGATAATTGTGCTGACATCTGTGACCACTAAGATCTAAGAGCTGGGTAGGGACTATGAAGCCCATTATACTAATCCGGTAGAAAGTGCTGACCTGACAATCCCTTAATTCATCCACCGCTGTCGCTCACCTGGATGGCGGCAGTAGTCTCCCAGTAGGACCTCCCACCTTCACTTTCCCTCTGTCCCCACTCCAGGCCCCGGGGATTCTTCTAATTGCAAGTTGGTCATGTCACTCTTCCACTTAAAATTCTACAGTGAATAGCTCCCTATTGTTCTCAGAATGAAGCCCAACTCTCCAGGGGGACCCTGCAAGGCCTCAGTGAGCTGGCTCCTGTTTCTCTCTAGTCTTGGCTCTCACCACAGCCCCTGAAACTCTCATACCATTGGACTACTTGTCACCCCATCACTCCAGCCTTGGTTGCTCTTCCCTGTCTCCAAGCCTTCACGCATACTCCTCCTTCTGCCAACACCTGTCTTCCCAACCTTGTTTTTCATCCTTAGGTGCTACTTCTTAACTAGGCTGGTCCAGGCACCTCCTGGGGGCCCCCACAGCCTACCGTATGTCCCTTCTCTTAGCACAGGTCACCTGGCGCTGCCACTGCCTGTTTACTTATCCCTGTCTCTAACCAGACTGGCACATAGTAGGTGGTCAAGAAATGTTTACTGAACAGAGGGTTGAATGAAAAGCCTAGACATGTGTGAGACAGATGTATGTGGGAGATGCCTGAAAGCAGAACCAGCCCAGCAGAACGTGATTTTTATTTGTCAGGAGACAGCCCAGCCAAGGACGTTTCAGCACAGAGACGGGTGACACGTCTTCCGTCACCTGAGCACGGCTCCCCCTGGCAGCCTTTCCAAGGTGCAGTGGAGCCCAAAGGTCGCTCCCTGGAGACCCTTTCAAGCTGACAAGCACAGACACTCCCTTCATGGCAGAGAGATTTGGGTCCTGGGACCATTTTTTTTTTTTTTTTTGGAAATTAATGTTCCCAACATGCACCTTCTATGATGAAACAGTCAGTGTGGCCTTCACTACAGATGGAGTGCGCGCGTGCAAGCGTGCACATGTGTCTTTATTCCAGGTGACTCTGGACTGGTTTTCAGGATAAATCGGGACTGTTAGCCTCCCCTGTTGATGCTTCTTGGCCTATGATGGTTATTCCCCTCTGCTGGCCACCGTCCACCCTTCTCCATGCCACTGGCTCCCTTGCCCTCTGGCTTCTTATGGGTTTGACCAATAGCAGGAGCTCGGAGGGTGGGAGGAAAGAGATGTCGGGATTATCCTCCTGCCTTTGCTTTGTCTACAACTGAGTGTCTCTATCAAAGGTCTAGTGCATGTCTAGCAGCCCTTCCAAGGTTCAGTTCTCTCTGGGGGAGGAAGGGCTTCACCCTTTCTTGTATCTCCCTTAGCCCTGCCCACATCTCCACAAACCTTCACCCAACTCTTCCACCAGCCTTTTGAGGGTGTCTCCGCGCCTGCTGGCCCTGGCTGATATGCCACCCACCACGAAAACCCTGCACTCACTCCCAGAACTCCACCACAGCGCTGGTCATGTTGGTGTTGTTCACGATGCTGTAGTTGGAGAAGCAGCGGTCTGTGTTCCAGGGGTTGTCACACTGTTTCCATGGCAGCGTCTGCAAAGAAACAGTGGCACAGACAAATCCTGTTATACCCCCAGGGGCTGGAAACAGTGGTCCTAGCACACTGTCCACCTTTATGGTCCTCTGAGCCTCCTCACAGCCATTATATCACCTCCCCTTCCCAACAGCTCCCAAACGCATGCCACGCTGTGAGCCCCTTTTTAGAGATCAGAGAGGGGCAGCAACTTGCTTGAGATCACACAGCTCCTAAGTGCCATTGCTGAGATTTGAATGTGTAACTTTTCACTCCGAAAATGAGCTTTCTAAGCTTCACCACTGGTTTTGTGTGTCCATCCTGGGGCCACTTCCCAGCTATGTGACTTTGGGCGAGAGGCCCCAGTCATTGGAGCCTGGGTACACTATTGTTAACTGTGAATACTCACAGTGCTTGTTCTTTGCCAGGCACAAACCTAAGCACTTTACACACCTTTACTCCTTAACTCTCCTAACTCTAGGAGGTGGGTTTCCCTTTTACCCTCATTTTATAAACGAGGGCACTGAGGCTCAGGGAGGTTAGACCTCATTTCCAAAGTGGCAGAGCTGGTACATAGTAGCGTCTGCGTTTGAACCTGGGCCCACATAAGGTGGGCTAACAATGCCCACCTTAGAGGGGTGTCATGAGGATTAGACATTAGCCCACAAAGTCCCTGGCTCAGTGCCCAGCCTGGAGCCGGGGCTCAGTCACGGGGCTATGACTGAGGGACAACAAGGGCTGCTGAGGCTGTCCCCACCCTCGCCGCTGGAGGAACGGCCCCGTCCGCAGGACAGCGGTCCCCGTGGAGGGTAGTGGCCTCTGGGCCTGGCTCCGTCTGGAGGAGAGGCTGGAGGGCCGCTCACCGTGGTGAAGGAGTTGTACAGATAGTAGATGGCCCAGGAGATGATGACAATGTAGTAGATGTTCAGCCAGAAGGACAGCACAGCAGCGGCGAGGCCCACGCCTGGAGTGAACACACCATAAAGATATTCATCTAATAACCATAATTTCCCCAGTGCGTGTCGCTGTTATCAGTTCGCACAACGTGTACAATCTCACTTGACCTTGTAAAGAGACAGGAACTTGGCTAAGGTCACATGCGTCTGGCAGGTGAGGGAGCCAGGCCTTGAGTCTGGGGCCCACCCCCTCACAAGTTGCCTGAAGGTGGGGCTAGGTCTGGGCTTGCCAGCAAGCATGATTCTCCCCGTGTTCACCGGAGTGCCAGTCAGCACCGTGCAAGGAAGCTAAGAAACTGCACCCGGTACGTGCCAGGGAAACTCAGGGGAATGAGATCACAGAACAGGGCAGGCTGATGTCTGTGGGGGGTCTTTGGATTGGGTCCTCCTCTCTACCAGCATGGTCATCTGTCACCTGGCCCCTTGCAACAACTCCACTCTGCTCAGACATGGCTGAGCAGCTCCCTCTGTCCGGAGGGGTCAAGCATGTTGAGAAGGCTCTGGCTTTGCCACCATCCCATGAGCAGAATCACCACCACGACCCACAGTCCCACTCTGCAGACTTACCCTTGAACATGGGGGCCAGCTTCCACACCCCCAGGCCCCCGATGGATGTGTACTGGCCTAGGGAGCACTCCAGCAGGAAGAGTGGAACCCCCGCAAAGATGAGTGTCAGGAAGTAGGGGATCAGGAAGGCCCCTGTGGGGTCGAGAAGAGAGACGCTTGTGGCCCCATTGCTTTGGAGAAGCCCCAGTCAGAGAGAGCATCATGGCAGGGCATTCTGCGGTCCCTGTCATGATTTCCTTACACTCTGCCCCAAAAGCAGCACCCACAGCCAAAATGAGGCCCAAGGATAGTCTCTGCTCAAAACACATGCCCCACACTTTGCAAATGAAGAGAAGTTTCTGATATTGACAGAGGATGATGGCCCTTTGGGAATCCTTTAACAAAAGGACAAGAAACAGGAGATGGGGCCTCACACTCCTTTTGGAGTCTTTAGGGGACCCACTCCCCTAAGGTTGCCCCAGAAAACGTCTAAGAGGGACACTTGCTGTGGGGCCCAGGCCCACTGGAAAGTGGCCAGGCCAGCACCTACCGCCGCCGTTTTTTCCGCAGAGATAGGGGAATCTCCAGACGTTGCCCAGGCCAATGGCATAGCCCACGCAGGACATGAGGAAATCGAAACGCCCCTTCCATGTGTCCCGGTCCGGAAGGTCCGCTGCCTTCTTCTGCACTTTGACCACCAGGGTTTTGGGCTTGTCATTGGCCACAGGGACCTCGCTAACCTCTGTGGAGATCTGCCCATCAGCCACCTTGCTTCCATTAGTCGCCATGTCTCGGAGTCTGGATGCAGGGGTCCTGGCAGATGGACGTGCAACGTCAGCTCCAGTCCACGTGGACAGCAGTTTTGTGACTCCAGGTCACCCTAGAACAGAGGGCTGGGGTGACAGGCAATGAATGGAGTTGCCCCCAAATAACAACAAAAAATAACTTACAAAAAAACTAGCAGCCCAAGAAAGCTTTTGTAAGCCCTTGGCCTCCCACCAGGCTCTGCTCCCAGAGGAAAGGGGGTGCCTCTTGTTTTCAAAGACAACATGTGAGGGTGTGGTCTGCTGTGTCCTGGACTAGCTTCACCTCCAGCTGTCTGTGTCACGTGACCTCCATTCGGTGTCACATTCAGAAGAGAAGCCAAAGGTGATCACCCTTCCAGAGAGAAAAATTAAGTGCTCCTTGTCTTTGCCTCCCTGGGTGCAGATTTTCATTTTGATGCTGTAACAGCCATAGCAGCGTAAGCGATGGCAGATCGGAACGTGGAGCTGAACAGAGAGGTTTCCTGGCTGCAGATAGTGGGTGAAGGTGGTATATGAGCACCAACACTGACCGTGATCAAAGTTCTCTTTACCACTTTCAAGCTGTGTGGCTTTGAGTAAACTTCTTAACCTCTCTGGGTCCCACTCTCTACCTTTTAAACTGAGGATGATATAGTACATCCCTCATTGGGCTGTTGTTCTTCACTTATTTATTGAGACACACTGTGCCTGGGAAGTAATGAGAACTTTTTGCTATTTCATCAGCAGTTCCCAAGACTGGCTGCATTTCCAAGTCATTTGGGGAGCTCTTTATAAAGACACATTCCTAGCTCCCACCCAAGATGTGCCACGGCAGAATGCCTCGGAGATGAGCCCCAAACCTATACTTCTAACAAATTCCCTAAAGGAGGTTCTTATAATGGCAGAGCCAGCTCCAGACCCCGAGCAAGGAAGGACCACTGGCTTAGATAACCTCTCTGATCCTCAAACATCCCCAGATGTTCTACCTACTGCACACTTCTGACCTCTACTTCCAGAGAAAGTGAGGAGTGGAGACTGGACTCAGTTCAGTCCTGGGTTCAAATCTCCACTCTGCCTTTTACCAGCTGAATGGCCCCAGGTACTACCCCTGATTGCTCTAGGCTCAGTTTCTCCGTCTGTATAATGGGAGTAAGGCTCTCTGCTGTGTAGAATTGCGGCAAAAATGAGCTTTCATGGCTTATAAGGGTGCTTTTCACCTGACTGGTTTGGAAATGGTTGATTTTTGGTTGTTGATGTTACCTGATGATTTTCTGTGGTGGGTCAGCTCCAGAGCAGCTTCTGGGTGAGAGCCTGCAAAGCGGAAGAGAGGAGGGGCGGTGAACTGGCAGGCGGGGAACTGGCAGGCAGCACCAATGGGCAGCCCTGGGCTGAGAGCAGCAGGGGTGCAGGAAGCCTGCCAGCCTCTGTGCTGTGTATGAGCCCCTTGGAGCCACCCAGTCAGGGTGACCTCAGAGAGTCTATGCGGCATAGCTGGTCCTTGAGGGCCCGGGGACATGCAGGAGCGGGGCTCGATGCCTTTGGCACAGCTGTGAGAGTGGGCATGAGGGCACTGTGAGGAAGACGTTCCATAATTTTATCAGAAAGGAAAGATAAATCACAGGGGAGCTGCCACTTCTCAGGGCTCCATTGGGAGCCAATGAATGCAGCTGATAATTTTCTATATCCTCCATCCAACCTTGCAGTAATGTTGTGAAAACCATACAAGACCACGAGAGAGAGAGCCCCTTGTTTGGGAAATGAGAAAAGCAGGTTTCAAAACAGTTTATTTAGTATGCTCCTATTTTACCCCTCCCCCCAAATCTGTTCCTTAAAAAAGGAAAAAAAAAATACCATAATGATTTTACCTAATATGTTCCCAGTGATTAGTTTATAAATGATTTTTGCTTTCATCTTTTTTTTTGCACTTTTCTGGATTTCTACAATTATTTTTAAATTTCTACAAAAATTTATAAATAAAATAAATTTCTATGAAATTTTTTAAATTAATAAAATCACAGAGAATAAACTTATGGAACCCTCAGAGCAGACAGGAACATGTGAAGCACTGGGCTGTGGACTCGCAGATGCAGGAGCCATAGCAATGTGTGGCCCCTGCCTCAAGTGGCTTCCTCCCCTCGGCTATGCCCTGCTGGGGGGACCCAGGCTTGCTGTGCACTGGACTTCCGGCCCTTCGCATGCAGTCCCCATTACCAAACATCATTGTTTCTTCCTAGAGTTCATGGAGAACCAGACCACCTCTGGACAACCCTGCTTCTTGTTCTCAAGGATGACCCACAGGCTTGTCTAGGTCCTGGCCTGAGCATGGCACCATCAGACTCAGGTGGGGTGACCGCTGCGCACGTTGTCAGGAATGGCAGGAGGCAGGCGATTCTGTGGTCTACCATAGAGTCTTGGGATATTCAGGGGAGAGAGCAGCCTCAGAAAAGTGTGCAGGGGCTGAAATGGATCCCCTTTGGGGGATCAGGCATTCACTGTGAAAACAATGATGCCCTTAATTGTCCCCATGATCTACCCTTGTGTACTCCAACTGCCATGTTTGTTTAAAATGATCCAATCACCTTGGACCAGGGCTGGTCACCTGACCCTGACTAGCCAATCAAAGCTCCTTCCCTGGGAATTTAGCATAGGATGGAGAAAGAAGGCCAGTCTGTCCAGCAACTTGGTACCACTGAGGCAGCCACTTTCTGGCCACCTTGTACTCAGTAGCAGAGAGACTTGGTCTGCTGAGGAGGAAAGACAATGGAGATCAAAAGATGGAGACTCTTGAAGGCATTTTACTTTGTGGTTCCAGGCTTTCTAGAGACTGGTTATGTTCCTGCTCATGGAGTTTACAAAGCAATCCACAGTCACAAAATAAAGCCCCCATTTTTGCTTTCATCGGGCTCAGGGGATTTCTGCTACAATCGTAAATCTCTGCGCACTACCTCTCATGACCTGACCAAGTTTGCAAGAATGCCTGTGGCCTGTGGACAACTTCTTGCTTCTACTCTGGATTTACTTGTTGATTATCATGGAGACTGAAACCAAACTTCAAAATCTACTGGGGTTTTTAAAACTGATGCTGTGCTCTGGGCCTCAGAATCACCCAACACCATTCAGAGAAGGGGGTGGGGAGGAAGAGAGAAGGGAGAGGAAGAGGGAAAGCCAGAGCGTGCAAGCAGCCAGAGACAGCCAGATGCAGCTCTGGTTCACTTCCTGCAGCAGACAGGACAGCAGGACGTGCTCAGTAGGGTAAAATTTAGTGTGTATGTCCTTTGAAGAAACCATTCAGTATCAACACAAAGGAGGGTCGAAAGGTCGGGGTTGGGGGAGAGTTCAGTTCACCAGGAAGTTTATACTGTTCTCTTCTCCACAAGTATATCGAGCGCCTCCTCCTGCCAAGCCTGGAGGGATCAGAGACAGTGGCTGCTCTGAAGAACTCACCATGAGGAAGTCATACGTTTCCAGAATATGGAAAAGTGTATTCAGATTTAGCCACACGTCTATAGCTGCCCTATGAAGAGCCACATAGGCATATGTGGAGTTTTCCTCTTAGAACATGTACAATATATGAAGATCAAAGACATAAAGCCACGAATTTATATAATTGATGCTACTACCTCAGTGCTAATCAGACCTCAGCTCCCTCTAACGCTTACTTACGAAAGCTGGGTCAGTTCCTTCCCCACTTTGATCCTCATCTGTAAAGTGGGGGGATAATAACAACACTTTTCTTATAGGTTTGTGGGGAAGGTTACATGAGATCATGTATATAGAGCATGTGAAAGAATGCCTGGCTCAGAGTGAGGGCTTAGGAATCTCCACTATTTCCTCACTGTGATTGTTACCATCTGTGTTATGGATCGTGCTTCTTAATCTGGAATTCACAGCTTTCTAGAGGCTATAATTATGAGATGAGGATGATGATGATAGCAGCTAACATCTACTGAGGGTTTATTATTCAGGCCCTTCAGCATCTTTCAGCATTTTCAAAAGCTAGTCGAAAATCATCCTTTTAGTTGCCATGGGGAACACTAGCTAATAAAAATGTCAAGTGCTTTGTGTTGGCTCTTTTTTTTACCAATTCAAAGTAGTCTGGCTGATCACTTCGGGCCAGTCAGAAGCTGGGAGTGGAACATTTGCGTGTGTGGTTAAAATAGTAAAAAGGAATCATTCTGTCATAAACAAAGTCTGGTAAGAAAAAGGAAAAAACCCAAACATCTAGTAGATGGGCCGAAAAGGATAACGGGACCCCTGTTAGTGAAAAAGCCAGGGACCCAGTGCTTATGTAAAGCGGTTCCAGAAGCTGCCTCGGTCATGCACCCTGGGGGAAGAGCTGCATGGGAATTTTAACTCCTGACACCAGCAGGTTAACCTGTTGCTCCCCTCATGAAAAAGAGCATGCAGAAAGCACAGGCATGTGCTGTCTTTCTAGAATCAACATCCTCTGAGGCTGAACTAACCATTTACCATTGATGTCTCCCCTTTCCTGAAACAGGCTCCTATGCTTTGCAGAGAAGGGTCTGCTCTGGGTTGGAGGACGTCTCTGTGGGTCTCCTGCGGTAAGACCACACGTCTCCCTGCTCCTGAGTGCCAGTCTGAGTCCCACCTTCACCTGCTGGTACAGTAGGAAGAAGGAATGCCTCTCAGCAGCTCATGATGTAGGGCACAAAGCATTTTTCCAAGGCCGCCTTCCAGAGTCTTTCAGTTCTTCCTCATCAGGTGGACAAAAACCTAGTTGCACAGTCTTCCAGGTCCTTAATACATCATCATTAACTGAACTGCACCAAAGCAACTTTCAAAAGGGCATTGTTAATATGAGACCACAAGAGATAAGTCCTCTGTAGTCACTCACCTACGCACTCATGCCTTCATTCACTCAACAAGTATTTACTGAGCACATGCCATGTGCTGGAATGATGATGGAACAATTTTTTCAAGCATTTTGTATTCTGAACTATACACTTGTCACCAGAATTTGAATCAGTGAACTAATAGGGCCAACAGAAAGATTCAATTTTGTAAATACTTACTGAGGGCCTAATGTGTACATGGAGCTGAACTGGACACTCAGGTTGCAAGGATTAATAAGGTCCATGACCTTGACAAGGTCATAGCCTGGAAGGAGAAATCTCTCTGCCTACAGTTAATCATAATCATAAGTATTGAAAGAGTGCATGACAAGACACTGTGGGCCTAGAAGGAATGAGTTAATTCAACCAGAGAAGGTATCCCAGATGAGGGAACATTTGAGTTGGGTATTAACGGTTGAATAGATGTTCATCAGGCTCAAAAAGAGAGACGGGCATCCTTAATGGAGGGAAATACATGAACAAAAGTAGGGAGGTTTGCAGCTTGGAAGGTCAGTTTGTGAAGGGCCTTGAAAGCCAGACCAAGAAACTTAGGGACCAATTGCAGGTATGGGGCAGGAGTGATAATGTGATCAGATTAGTATTACGGAAGACTCACTCACAGGGACTCTGGGAAGGAGTTAAGAAAGAGACTCAAGGAAGGAAGGTGGTAAAAATGTTCCCATGATGCCCCATCCTTTTCTGATGCGCTCTCTGTGACCAAGTCCTAAAGCCATTGACAAAAATGGGTCAAACCAAGCAGAAAGACTACTTCTGCCAGTCCCTGAGTGAGGAGATGCCTTGTAAGAAAAAGAAAACATGGACTTGGAAAGCTCTAGATCAGAAGTGGCAATGTGGGTCAAAATTCGCCCTAGGACTTAATTTGGCCTGAACAAACACATTTTTTTTAAGTTTGAATTAGGAGCCAGAAATTTGACTCTGTGGGATACAGCATTTCAAACAGAGGGAGAGCAAGCGCCAAGGCCCCAAGGCAGGAATGAGCTTGGCTTGTCTGAGAGACAGCACGGAGGCCCAGGTGGCTGCAGTTCAATGCAGCAGGAAACAGGGCTGGTCAGAGGCGGGCAGGGGCCAGATCACACAAGGTCTGAGACCACATCTAGAGGTTCAGATTTTATTCCAAATGGGATAGGAGAAACTGGAGGGTTTGCAGTGGGGGTGATCTGACTTTTGCTTGTGAGTCTCACCCTGGCTGCCCAGAAGAGGTGCAAGATGGAAGCAGAGAAGTTCATTAAGAGGCTGAGAGTCCAGGCAAGACATGGTGGTGATTTGAATGGTGGCAGCTAGGGTGGAGGTGGTGAGGAGTGGCACTGAGGATCTATTTTGGAGGCGGGGCCTGAAGGCCTTGCTGGTGGATTGGCTGTCAGCAGCCCAACCCTGGGCCAGATGGCAGGCTGGGGGGAGGGGAGCATGTGGCAGCCACTTGGACAATCCGCCTCTGTCCCATTGCATGGAGGGACAAGAGTCTGCGTGGGGTGGGGACTTAGGCAGAGGCCAAAAGGCCAAGGCCAGAGTCTCAGGACTGCTATTGTCCAGAGCCAGGACTGGGACCAGAACCCACGTGGAGCTAGGGGGGTGCCATGCAGAGCTGGGGAAGCAGGAGGAGAGCAGTGGGCCTGGGAATAGGGCCCCCACTCCCTCCCATAATGCTGTGCACATTCCTGCTTTGTTTTGCTCCTGTTCTGTTCTGTAATTACAGAAATTACAGAGGTTTGCATCAGACTGCAATTACTCTACTCGCTTTTCTTTCTTTCTGAAACTGCGGTTTGGGAAAAAAAATTAATATTGGGTTTGGCTTCATTCCAAGAGGAAACATAATGCAGTTTATTCTCTGCTTTAGGGAAAAATGCTGGGCCCAATCAATTGGAAAAAGCTTTATTGAGCATCTGTTGTGCACCCAGACTCATGCCCGCTCCTATCAAGGGAGAAGAGCCAGCATTTACTGAGTGCGTGTTGTGTGCCAGGCATTTCACAGGTGCTATGACATCCACTCCTCGTTCCATCTCTGTAAGCTGAACACAAATTCACCCATCTGACAGATTAGGAAACTGAGGTTTGCCAGCCTGGGGCTGTTCTATTACCAAGGAGTCTCAAATTGCTTAGTGATTCAGGACCTTGCTTGCTACTCGAAGTGCGGTTCTCTAAGGGACAGTACTGGCATCACCAAGGAGCCTGTTAGAAATACGTAACCTTGGGCCCCCTCCAGACCCTGGCAGCAGAAGCTGCATGTTAACCAGGTCCTATGATTCAGGTGCACATGGCAGCTGCAGAAGCTGTTGCACAGATGACCCTGATTATTTCATGGAGCTTGATTCAGGGGCTAGATATTTAGCTTGCTTGAGTCTCAGTTTCCTCATCTATAACTATGACCCTGTAATACTTCACAGGACTGTTGCAAAACTGAAGCGAGATAATGCATGGAAAGAGGCCGGGAACGCAGAAGGCCTGGCACACAGGAAGTATTAAATAAATAGCAGCTTAGACTGTCATTGAACAAGATGAATAGCCATGGAAGTGCTTTGTAATTGAGAAAACGTCGTACGAATCTGAGGACAAATTAATGGCTGATGATCAGGTGCAGGAGGTCAGAGGGAGGCAGGAACTATACAGGTGGAGGGCAGGTGCTGTGGGCAGCCCTTGTCACGAATTGCCCCTGAGGTCAGGGAAAACTCCCTGGAGAAGGTGCTCTAATGGAGAAGGGGCAGCTGGACAGGGTTTCCAAGGCCTCAGGACTTAGGCCTCAGAGGCCCAAGCCCAATTTGGGGGCAAGGAGTCAATCTTTGCCAGGGTGCAAGTAGCAAGCAAAATGCACAGCTGCCGGTCTAGACGGTAGGCTCTCATCCTAGGACCCATCCCAGTAGGGCTTGGGGCCAGGCACTACACAGACTCCCTTCTGGTCCATGCCACACCAGTACTCCTGGTCTACTCTAGCAGTCTACAGAGAGGGCTGATGGCTGGCCCAAGGTCACACAGCACACAAGTGGTATGACTCTTACAGACCTCAACTCTTGGCCCACTGCACACTCTTACTTAAGAGATTAAGGAAAGCAGCTCCATGTCTTGGAGCAAACCCCTCAGCTGCCTCCACATACCTGAGAGGTAATATGCAGACCCATTTGTTAACAGCATTAACTGAATGCCTACTCTTCACAACATCCCAGTGTAACTTTCAAGTAAGTTACTTGTTTTCTTTAGTGTTTGTTTCCTCATTAGGAAGCAGGGCCAACGGTAACCACTTCACACACTAGAAGACCTGGATTTGAGTTTTCTAGCACTGTGCCTGGCCCAGAAAGTGCTAAATACAGCGAAGCTAAAATGATTATTAGTCCCATTTTGCAGATGATGGTACTGATGCTCTGAGAGGCCAAATGAGCTACCCAAGGTCACAAGGGACTTAACTCAGGCCCTCTGAATCACAGTCTGGTGGGATCTTCTCCCCCGGCAGGTGCCTCCCACCCACTGGCCTCTGGGAAATTCTTTGAAGCCTTAAATGTGGCCTTATGACCTATCTGGGCCTGCCTGCTGGGTTCTGGGTGGGGAGAAATGGGACTGCATGGAGATCAGTCCTCCTGGATTCACAGTCGTCCGGCGGTCAAGAAAAGAGGGGCTCCTACCCTTCCCCTCTGCTTGCAGCCTCCCAGAGCCTGAAGTCTGGTATTCTGGGCACCTCCAAAACCAGAATGGAGGAGAAGGCTAAAGGACACCCCACCCCAACAACCAGAGTGAGAAAAAAAATTAGCTTTATAATTGCTGAAAGCTCAACAGAGCCACCCAAAGGGGAAATGAACTCCAGAAATCATGGAATCACGGTTCTCTTTCTTCTGTCGTGGCACTAAAAAAAATCCCCAACTTTTCACTAACACGGAGGGAAAGTAAAGGAGAGCTCAGAGAGTAGGGAGGAAGTGAGCTGGGCACGTACTAACGTGCCAGGGCCTCCAAACGTTTTACTATATTAACTTGCTATTATCACCCACCCATTTTACTTAAGGATAAACTGAGGCACAGAAAGGTAAACTGACTTGCCAAAGGTCTCCCAGCTAAGAACTAGTACGGTGAGAACTGAACCCAGGCAGCTGGGCTCCCGTCCCATGCTCTGAACCACTCCAGTGGGCTATTTCTCTGGGGTGCCTGTGGAACCCCCAAGCCCATTTCTGGTGAGCGTACGAGTGGCCTGTTTCCAGCAGGCAACTCCCTTCAAAACAAACCCTGTCAAGGATAAGGTCTGCTACTCTTTTTAAGAAGCCCAAGAGAGGCTGCTGGCACCAGACCCTCTGGACTCCAGCTCCAGGAAACATACGTGGTCCTACTGGGCAAGCCCCGCAGGTATCCTGGGAGCCAGCCAATGAGCGGTCACAGGGGATCCAGGCTGAGCAGCTCTCACCAGGCCCCCTGGGTCGGGGGCTCTAATTAGAGTCTCCCAGGAGGCAGCCAGCCCCAAGGGGTGGCAATCCCCTCTGGGAGGCCCCAGCTCTGCTCCAGCTGCAAATATTGCCTGTGTCTGCAGGAGCCAGGAGGCTCGGCCTTAGGACCTGTCTGCAAGGAGAGCTTGTCCAGGGACTGACGGGAGAGGAGGGAGCGCGATTAGCTTAAGACTCTGGAGTCCACAGACTAGCTGTGTGATCTGGAACCAGTCTCTTTCCCTCTCTGTGCCTCAGTTTCCTTCCTTGTGTAAGAAGAATTGGACTCTGACTTCTAGGGCATCTTCTAACTTCTATCTTTGTTCTTATCTCATCCCGGTTGTCTCGCTCACACAATAAGTGGTTTGCCGACATCTGTTCTGGCTCTTAATTGTCTGCAGTGCCTTACTGAGCACCTCGCTTTGTCACGGCAATTTTCAATTCAATCCAATCCAATCCAACTCGCATCGCCGGTGCACCTCCAGGGAGCCAGGTCCCATGCTGGGTGCAGGGGGATAAAGATATAGCTGGAGTCTGAGTTTTGCTGCCACTGAGCTCTCAGGACAGCTGGGAGATGGGCCATGAAACCAACCACCACATGGTAAGTTCTCCCAAAGCCCAGAGGAGGGATGGCACTCTGCCCACGGGGCCAGGGTTTCGGCAAGCAACTGAGAGAGGGTGGCACCTGGGCTGATGGAAAGGGGAAAGTAGTTGAGACATTCCTTCTATAATCACAGCTACGGAAGCAGGACTGAAACTCTTGACTTCTGGTCCATTCCAGGCAGAGTGAACAGGGCAAAATGCATAATGCATTTTGAGTCGGTGAGGTGCCTGACTTGGTTGGCTAGAATCGGGGGTGATTTAGGGATCACGAGGAGATGACCAGTAGCAAATAAAAGGCTTTGACTGTAGGAAAACGGGGGGGGGGGTTGTACCCTGTAATAGAACAATGATCATACAGGTCATTTATTAATTGATTATTATGTTTAATGCATTCATGGATGATCATATTTAACTCTCACAAAACTCCATTGTACACACATGGAAAATGAGGCTCAAGACGTAAAGCGATTTGCCCGGGGTCCCAGGGTCGCGGGTCCAGGAGGCAGCAGCTTGATTCCAAAGCCCATGCTTCTAACGACCCTTGTCCACTGTGGGCATCGGGGCAGTCGGAGGCCACCGGAGCCTTTCAGGTGGGGAGATTCCATCGAACAGTGATTTGGCAGCTGTGTGGGTGGGTGGGAGGACAGCACCTGAGCGGGTACCATGGCGGGCACCATGGGAAGGCCTGGTCCCTCTGCACAACTTGGCATTTCTCCTAATAGCTGATTCTTCTGTCCTATGTACCCACCTACACTGTCAACTCTGTACGAACAGGACCTGGGTCTTCAACCGCCTCTGCTTCCCTGCAGCAGCTGGAACAATGCTCAATACAAACGTGCTCTCCTGCGTTCCAACGTCTGACGGGGTCCTTGTTGTTACAAGCCCTGGGGAAATGTCTGTTTTGGAGAAGGTGGCACCGGTGTCCAAAGCAGTGCCGTGCTGGCACATGTTTACCAAGGAGCTCTCACGAGAGCAAACAAGGGGCCCGGTTTGGGGCAGCGGCTGATTTCTGTGGTGTGAATGCTCCCACCACAGCCGGTTCTGGGTACCACCACGAGGTCACGGCATTGCGAAGAGATGCGCACACTCCGCGAGTGGGCTTTTGATTGCTTCCTGTAGGGAAAGCTCCAGATAGCACCTCCTGGGCCAGCACCAGAGCAGACGCTGCAGCTCCTGTGGGTGCAGCTGGAGGGAGGAGTTTAGAGCCCCTATATGGATGCTTAGGAGTGGGGAGGGGGAAGTGAGAAAGGTGGGGAGGAAATAGGAGAGTGAAGGAAATGGCGAGAGAAGGAGAGTGGAAGACGGGGCGAGAGCAGCTGAGTGACAGGGAAAAGGTCACAGGAGGAACACAGACACTCTGTGATCTCACTGGAACTCTGGGACAGCCCAAGGAGGGAGGGAGCCTACATTTTAGTAATAAGAAACCTGTGGTTGGAGGAGCCTAAGGTCGCAAGTGGCTAAGGAGCTGAGATCGAAACCCAGGCTGAAGGGCCTCCCCGCTGACTTCCTTCCGTTGATTCTACTGGGATTTTAGGTGGGTGAGCCCATCAGTCTCAGCCTTCCAAGGAGGGCCCAAGGCACTAACTGAGAACATACTCTGAGCCAGGCACAAAGGAAACCCACAGTGGGACAAGCCAAGGTTTCCAGCCTCTGGATCTCGCAGTCCCGTTCCAGGTTGCTCCTTTCTTCCCACTCTTCTTCTGGCTGGTGTGAGGAATTCTCAAGCATTTCCGTTCCAGGGGCTGCCTCTGCCAAGGCCCCTGGCTCAGCAGGCCAGAAAGGATTAATTCAGATCAGAAAATAAAAGTGACATGATGACCACCTAACATTCTCTGACATCACTCTCTGCCTTTCAAGACACACTTGTAAGAAAACCAGGGAATTAAATAACTTCTCTCCTGATCAAGATATAATTGCAAGGCTCTGAAGGGCATTAGGATAAAGGCCCTTTGAGATCTCAGATTTGGTAAAAAGAAAAAAAACTTAACACCGCAGGGACTAAATGACAACCTGTAATAAATCACACAGAGACACGCACCCCAAGTGGAGAGCTGACTCCGTGTCACAGAATGGCACTTCAATGACAGTGGCCCTGGGCGTCTCCACGGTTCCTGACCAAGCGTCCGCACCTGGGACTCCTTTTCCTCCTTTCAACGGCTCTGAAGACTCTGTCAGTCCCCTTCTAGAGATGAGCGCACTGAAAGCCCAAGGGCAAACCGTCTGGACCAAGGTCACACAAAGTCACAATCAGAGCTACCAGCAATCTCAAACTAGTGGCCTGCGGGCCAAATGGGTCCCCCCTGTATTTGGTTGAGTGGCATCAGCTTAGAATTTTAGAATAAGCGTCTGCATGCTTTGTGGGTACATGTTTTCCAACTTATTACCGGTCCTTCCATGACTGCCATCTTGTTCCCGACCACCTGATTCATTTCTTTAACCTGCCTGACCCTCAACGGCCTTCGAGTTTGCAATCCTAACGTACGTGATGCAATCCAGAGAGCTCTTTCTCTAAGCCCTGGAAGGAACAGGTTAGTATTGCCCCTTCCCTAGGAGGATATGCAAAAATCTTGGGGGGAGTGATGTTTATAAAAGCACGCTCAATATTATAATTTTATATTTGGGAAACAACAAACCCTATTGTTATCTTAATATAAGCTAAGTTAGATTTTAAAAAATGTCGAGAGAACAGCTTTAGGGCGGTTTGCAAGAATGAGGGAGTGTATCTTCAGAGTCAATTAAGGATCAGATTCCAGGGTCTCAAATATTTCCCACCAGAGAAAGCTAATTTTCCTTTTAAAAGACTGAATGAATGCTCCCTTCAGCCAGTGCATCTGATGCATCTGTTCTTGATTCATTCACTTAGCTTTCAAAAAGAACCTTTGCAGTAGGCACCCCCCTTCTTTGTAAAGTGAAACATTCCACGGAGCAATAACAACCTACCCATTTGGGAAAAATGGGATTTTTACTGAGCAATTTTCTCAAGTTCCATGCACAACAAACAAATTCAAGGGGTATTCAGAGATTTATTTGTCATGAGCCATGACAGGGGCAGGCAGAAGAAGGCAGCGGTTTAAAGGCACTGGCCTAAAGGAAATAAAACCTGCTGTTGTTGTTTTTCATTGATTTTGAGAGAGAGAGAGAGAGGAAAGCATCAATTTGCTGCTCCACTTATTTATGCATTCATTGGGTGCTTCCTGTATGTGCCCTGACTGGGGATTGAACCCACAACCTCAGTGTATGGGGACAACGCTCAACCAACGGAGCTACCCTGCCAGGGCAAGTAAATCTGGTTTTGAGTCTCGGTTCAGGTACTGTGTGACAGAAGGTGAGTCACCAATCTCTCTAAGACAGAGGTGATAGCATCTACTTTTAGGGCTGCTGTGAGGATTAAATGGGAGGATACGTAAAGCGGTTATAATGTACAGCACCTGAGACACAGTAAATGCTTGACACTTGGCAGACAGTGTAGTGAGTCACCTGATTAGGCCCAGCGTTGTTTGTTTTTGTTGTGTTTTTATAGCTGTGGGGGAAAGTCCGGGGTAGAATGTCAAAATTACCTTAAGCTACAGGCAATCAACATAAGGGAATGATGGGAGCCAATGGGAGAGGCTGACCCAACCAAATTCTCGGAGCAAAGTGTTTATTAAGCACGATTCCCAAAGCGGATGTGTGGTGTACCTGTCCTGTGTGCAGCACATTCATTTTAATCCTGGGGAAACCTCCACTGCCTGCATTTGTTCCCGAGGCTTCTCCTGGCTTCATGGCATGGAAGTGTCGGAACCCAGGGTCTCAGGCTCACAGCCTCCCGCCCGTCATCCAGCCCCAGGACCCCAGGACGGGCAGCGGACAAACGCTCCCCCCACCCCAGGAACCCAGACACAGGTTGCTACCTCTGGGGGTGGGTCGGCGCAGGCCGGTTTGCAGAAACAGACAAAATGGCTGCTTGCCTCCAAGTAGTCAGGACCCCAGCTCTCACCACTGCTTCTGAAACAGCCAAAGGCCTGAGTCCAGCACCCTCTTTCTACTTCCAGAATGGAATGGGGTTGTCTGCCAGCTCTCATCACATCTCTGCCAGCATGCAAATGATGAACTCTGGGGTTTCTCAGGGTGTTAACCCCATGCTCTCCAATTCCCGAGCAGGGAAGTAAATCTACTGTGCCAGCTGTGCAGGAGCGAGAAATGAAGGTGTGTGTGGGTGAGAGTATTTATTTTCCAAAAGCGTTTGCATCATGGAGTCATTTAGATAACCACAGAGAGAAAACACAATTTCCCCTAGTGTGGTGTGCACATACACTTTTAGGGACAGTACATTTGCAGGGAGGTACATCAATCACGTTTTTCAAATGCAAAAATATTTATGCATATTTTTGGTGATGAGGGCTGTTCATTCTGATATTCACCAGCCTGGAATAAAGAGCCTGTTATTTGTCATTCTTTTAATCTTCACCCAAGGATATGTTTATTGGTTTTAGAGGGGGTGGGCAGAGAGGTGGGAGGAAAAAGAGAGAGAGAGAAACATTGATCAGTCGCCTCTTGTACATGCCCCGGCTAGGGCCTGAATCTGTTACCTAGGTACCATATGTGCCAGGACCCGGAATCGAACCTGCAACCTTTTGGTGTATAGGACAATGCTCCAACCAATGGAGCCACTCAGCCAGAGAATATCTTGCTTTAGCCATTCCACTCTTTCAACCCCACAAATTAGAAGCAACGCATGTTTGGAAGTAACAGACCCTTCTCCTACGTCTCCTCTCTGGTTAATGATAACAGCGACTGTTGATTGAGCTATGCCCAAGAGTGGGGCTTGATGTTCTACCTACCTTATTTCACAAAAAATCCTAGGAGGTAGTCTGTTATTACCTCCATTTTGCAGATAAAGACACTGAGGCTCAGAGAGGTGAAATGACTTGCCCAAGGTCGCACGGCTAGGAAGTGCGAGCAAGGGCTTTGACATTGGCACCAAAGCTGAGGTTTGGAGCCACCATGCTGTACTATTTCCCCATCCCTCCTGTGCTGGAATCGTCCCTCCTGGCCCATCAGATCTTCTGAGCACTCTCCTTAGCAGCCTTTAGAGAGGTCTGGGTGCTCTAACTGCAGCGCTCAGATCTGCCTCCCTTCTGGGTCCTGATGTCACCAACTGCCCTCCCCCTCATGGTGTCCCTTTCTAGTCTTTCCTACCACCCCAAACCCTCAGCAGTAGTTTCGGGTTTAAATGCCAGCTTCACCTCTGGCCTGCTTGCATGACCTGGGGAAAGAGTCACTTCACCTCTCTTCACTTCACTCTGTGCCTCCATGAAGAAGTGAAGGTGATTATCCCTTTCTGCCAAGGTCATAGGAAGGATGAAAGTAGACAAAGCCGTTTCCCCACACCTACTCCCAGCCCTACCAGCCCCAAGCACCCTTTATGGGGAATCTCAAACCCTAGACACAGTGCCCTCCACTCTCTCACTTGCTCCAGCAGCTCCCGAATCAGCATTCAACACACATCACTCTGCCTTGTACAACGCCATTATCTCCGGAGGACACAGGCTCCGTTGCCATGGCAACCAGAGTCCTTCCACCAACTCTATTTAATAATTTCTCAACAGTAGAGCTGGGCTGACTTGGGGCAGGAGGAAAAGCACTGGGTTAGGGGTTAGAAGCTCCAGGTCATTGTACCTGTGGGCCTAGGACTTCTCTCTCGGCCTTGGTTTACCCATCTGTAATGCAGAGGTGTCCAAAATGGGTGGGTTTTGTGGCTTTCTCTGGCCTAGAAAAACCTGAGAAACAGCTTTTGAGGTCCAGGAAGTGAGAGGCAGGGAACACAGAGCTACTGAAGAGGGCTTGGAGGTTTGAGTGGCATTTCAAGTCCACAAGAAGAACCAGAAGCTGCCTTTGGTGACTGCACTCTCTCCTGCTGACTTGCCTGCAAAATGTCACTTTCCAGACATGAATGCAATCTCTGTGACCCACCATGTTCAGGGCTGGGTTGGGCAGGAAACAGGTTTTCTTGCACCCAGGTTTTTCTTTCACAGCCTTTACTCTGCCCAATGTGCAGATGTGCAAACTGAGGCTCAGAAAGGGCAAAGGGGCTGTCCATGGTCACCCAGCAAGTAGAAAGTCCAGCCATCCAGAAAAGCCAAGTCAGCAATGCCCACAGAAGACAGGCAGCCAGTCCGCTACCCTGTCCCTCTGCCCCGCTCAGCCCACTCGGCTGATCTTGCTCCAGCTCCCACCTGTGTGACCTCTGGCTCTCACTTAAGGAGTCACACAATCAGAAGCAAGAGGTAAGTACCTACTATGTGTCCTCCACTAAGCTGGCCACTGGAGATGCAGAAGACACAGCATTCCTGCTCTCGGGAAATGTATGGTTTTGACTGTGAGCAGCTCTTCAAAGCAGAAACAATACCTGCTTTGCCTCCATGACCCACAGAAGGGCCTGGCACACAGTAGGTGCTCAAAGGTTTATTTGGTTGAGTTGTTTGTCCACATCTGCTCCTGAGGGTAATTTGTCTAGATCTCCTCAGAGTAGCCGTTGGTTTCTCCAGCTCCAAGGAGCTGCTGCGGACCCAGTGCTGGGGACAAGACTGGTATGAACGAGGCTCTGTGACTTGTCTGGCTCCAGGGGGCGGGCAGGGCAGGGGGGTGGTCTGCTTTGGCCTGGGATGACGGCACTACTTCTAGGCACAGCCATTGTAGCCCAGTGGTGCTATTTAACTCCTCTGGGGTTGGCATTCTCATTTAATACCCGTGGCATAATTAACAGTGCCACATCTGCTATGTCATTAGTGGCATTCACTGCCATTTGAGAAAGGGCTCTTATCTTCCCCAGTCATTAGTCTCGGGAGGCTATTATGGGGGAAATGGAGGAGGAAGTGGGGCATGCAGCCTCCCTTCCCCCGTCTGCATGCCAGGAACTGCTGACTGTCCTGTCCAGTCCAAACCCCATGGCTTTATGGACTGAGAACACAAAGCCCAGAGAAGGGAAGGACCCTGCCCACCGTCCCCAGCAGGCTCAAGGCTATCAGACTGGAGGCTGCTCTCCCACCTCTTTTTTGGGTCTGTAAGCCCAGGCCTTAGTGTCCTGCAGACCCAGGCCTGAGTCACAGCTCTGCCACAGGCCAGGGGCCACCTTGGACAACCTCACAAGCTCAGTGGGCTTCAGTTTCCTTATTGAGGATTCTGGGACACTGCTTGGAAAGTGCTCCACTCAGTGTCTGGGTCACAGTCAGAGCTCAAAACTGTGGCTTATACACATCTGATTATTTGGGATCACCATGCTGAACCAACCTGTTAAACAGATACATGTAATACACGTATGCACAGGATTCTCTCCAGTAAGACTTCTTCCCCACCCCCAAGCCCACTTCTGTTTTTTAATCATAGGGGAGTTCTTGACCTGAAGCTCTGGAAACATCCGATGTGGAAGCAAAGCGGTGCAGGCAGCAGTGAGGCTGGATGGCAGGATGGAGCTCAGACAGAGCACGGGGATCCAGTTGTTCAGTGGGCTGGGCAACCTGGAGCTAGCAGCTCCACCTCCCTTGGTCCTCCTGCCCATGGGGACAGTGGCACCCATCCCCTTGCATCATTCTCGCCAGCCTCAGGCAGCCCAGGCCCGGTGCCCAGAAGGCTCCCCATACTCAGTGGTCAGGGCCAGGCTGGCCACACAGACAGGGGATAAGTCAAACCCTCAGGTATCCCTGCCTCCCCCAGCACCCCAGAAGTCAGTTCCTAAAACGTGATATTTCACAGTCTTCAGCACGGACAGCAGTTCAAGGGCAGGGGGAAGGTGAGATTGTTGCCAGAGTAAGTGGTTTCCATTCCACATCCCCTCCCCTTCTACCCTCTTGCCTGGACACGACTCAGCACCACACTGCCCACTCCCCCAGGGGGGCCGAATGTTCTGAGGCTCATGTCTGAACACTTTCCTATACCTTCCTGGTTATCAAGGCCCTTAGATCCTTCTGGACAATCTTGTGGGGCCCCTAGTGTTCATTTTCACCCAAATCCATCTAGATAAACCCACTTGTGAGCCTGCATGTGTGTCTGAGAGAATCATCCCTTCCTTTCTCCCCACATGCCACCACCATGGCAAAGACACCTTCTCCTCTGGCCAGAGCTCAGGTAAGATGCCATGGCCCTTTTCTCCTAAACCTCAAGGCTGTGCCTCCCCACATTACCCTGCAAACTCCATCCCTGTGCACTCTGTGCTCTGCCTCCTACAGATCCCGGCTCATCTGGGCACCTTCTCAAGGGGCTACCTGGTGAATTTGGATTTGGGCTTAGTAAAGGGGATTCCCATCAGCTGGGAAACCAGAGGTCAGGGAAAAGGGCGTTCAGGGCTCCCTGAGCTTCAGTTTCTCCATCCAAAAGATGGAGATAATGGTAATAATATATTTCACTTGGAGCTCCCGGGGCTCTTGCACGCTTCGATTGAGAAAGCACTTAATGAAATTTTACATAAATGTTAAATGTGCATGTACGCACGTGTGTGCGAAGAGGCTTATTTGAGTCAAGGTCATTCTAATTTGAGCTTTATAAGAAAACTAGCTTAAAAAATGTCTATTTTTGTTTGAGAAAAGATTCTTCTTCAGGATATCAAGGACCGTATTTTCTTCCCCTGGAATACTTCATACAGGATCAAAAGAAAGAAGAGCTGAAAGAGGATTTTTTTCCTCCCTGCAAACTGTAAAGTACCATTTTGATGTCCAGGAATATTGTTATAAGCCCTAACCCCCAGCAAACAGCAATACTGATACCAAATGTCATTGCTTACTTCCTGCGGCTTCTGCCCTCTCCCTGTACAGAACCTCTTCACCAAACAATAAGGCCATGAGAGCAACCTGCTGTCAATGTCTTTCGGGGCATCTTCGACCTTGAATGTCCCTCTGGCCAGGGTTCAGTTATCTCAAGAGCTGGCAGGCGACACTGACCTTGCAGACACTATGCAGCTGACAGGTGGGCAGAGCTGCAGGCCACTGTCCGAGGCAGCATCCTCCAACCTGGCCTGTGTGCCAGGATCCCATCCGGCCTAGGAAGCTGGGGGCCCCTTTTGCCAAGAGTCAGACCCAAGAGGGCCCCTGAACCCCTAATGTGGCCCGTTCCACCTAGCTGCACATCCCTTGCTTTCAGAGCACCACATCCAATTGCTTTGCAAGACCTGGACTCCTTGTAATTTCCAATTTGTGAGAAATGTAAAAATAGAAGGCCTTTCGCTGCAGGCAGCTTGCATCAAATCGGATGCCACTTTCGTGTCATGTCAGATCACGATAAACGAAGCTGATGGCTTTGTCGGCCACTCTCAGTGGCTTCCAGAACAGCCAGAGGGTGATGACAAATTGAGAACACCCAAGAATGAGGCAAAGATAGCTGGGCACAACGGCAACACCAGTTTTAAATGAATTTAAAGTCTAAGTCACAAATATATGGCAATGGGCTGGGCACCTGGGTATGAATTCCAGTTCCGCAACTTAGCAGCTGAGGGACACTGGGTACAAATTCATCTCTTTGGGCCTCAGCTTCCCCAGTTATTAAACAGTGGCTGTCATGCTATTGGCCTCCCAGAGCTTTGGAAACGCTCCATGGACAGAAAAGGATGGGAAGTGCTCTCTAACTGTGCAGCTCCTTAAATGGGGAGCCATGGTCCTTGCTAAGTGACAACACCGGGGGCTTTTCCGTTGTGGCTGAGTTGGGGCTTCAGGGCCATTGAGAAGCCCAGCAACCCGCAGCCCAAGCCCTAACCTCTCGCCGTATCTGTTTCTGTATAGGGGCAACTTCACCACATACTTCATAGGCTTTTGTGAAAATTAACTGCAATAATATTAAGTAAAGCACACACCACATTCCCTGGCAGATCATCAACTTGCAATAACTGTTGGTTATTATTATTGTTGATTATCATTGGAAAGATATTGAGTGGGTTCTTCCCCCCCCCCCCCCCGTTTATGACTGAATCCAAGCCTGCGCTGAAATATCACAGCTTGTGTTCACACCTACGGTCTATGCCAGGCAACCCTTATCTCCGCTGTTAGCTGGCTTCCCACTTCCTCTCTCATCCCCTTCTCCTGGCTCCTGAGGGCTTCAGGTGAGCTACAACAGAACATGCTAGAAGTGCATAAAGCTCACTGAGGCACGTTTCCTGGAAAGCCCTGTTTTGGAGTCTGCATCTAGCCTCCCACCCTTTTGCCCTGTCTAGCACCACTTTCTTTCCCTCTACCTCCTAGTGACCTTCAGAGAATGGGGGAAAGGTGACGAAAGGCCCATTTGCAGAGCTGGAGCTGAGAAATGCTACAGGGCAGTGGACAAACGTCTGATGAAATCCTTCCTGAGAGGGGGTCTTGCTGCTCTTTGCCACTGGAGGGAACCCAAGGTTGTTTTCATCACACCAAGGGCTGTGCTCTGCCCACCACCCTCTGAGCACAGAGAAGCTGGGGTGACTGCACAGTTGAACCGACGGGGCAGTTCTGACACAGGCAAAGACAGGCCTGAAGCTGAGTACACCTCGGGCCAGGTGACAGGGACGGGCTCGGGCATCCCACCAGCTCCCAAGGACATGGGATTTATTTCGGGAGGTAGGGGGCTGGTGGTGGCAGGCAAGGCTTAATAGATCTGGGCTGACACTCAGCCTGTGATGCACACACAAGCAAGAGAGGGGAAAAGATGTGTCCAAATTCCAAGCGGTTTGGGGCACCTCTATCTCCACTGACAGAAGTGTCTTTATGTGATGGCGAGAAGCCGCTTGGCTTGATGCTTTATTTCACGTTGCTCTTAGCACACGCTGGCAAGGTAGAGGTGCAGCCTGATGGCAGACCCAAGGGGCCTCACTGTCAATCATCGAATCCCAGCCATCACCCCACCACACCACACCAACCTGTGGAGGTGCAGACCTACGTCTAGAGACTCAGCAGCAGTGAGGCAAGTGTTGGCTGGGAAATTAGAAGAGCAGGGTTCAAATCCCTGCCCTACCTTGTCTAGCTGTGTGACCTTGGGCAAGTCACTTCCCCTCTCTGAACCACAGTTTCCTCACCTCTGCAGTGGAGGATTAGAATTGTACCTGCTGCACAAGGTTATTGAGGAAGCTGGGCACATTGGAAGCTTTTGGTACTCCATTCCTTCCTTCCAGTGGGGACGAGAACTTCCCCAAGGTCACCTGGCCAGAAAATGGCAGCACCCCAGCTCAAGTCTAACCCATCCAGGGCTCATTCCTGGTCGTGGTCTCAGATGGCTCAATGGCACCAGTATATATTGTAGGTAGGTCCACCTTCCATCCATGCTGGCTTTATTCTAAGACACTTCCTGAGTGCCCACGGTGTGCTGGGCCATGCGTAAGCAAATTCATGGCCTTGGAGCTCCTGCTTGCCAGGCATGTGAAATCTGGGGGGCAACAGCTATTGTGCTTCTTTCAGCTGTGACGGACTTGGTCTTTTTCTTTGTCATTACTCTCTGAGTTGCCTAACTCCTTGGCCCCTAGAAGCCCCTCCCAGCTCCATCTCGAGGTCCTGGGGACTGACTTCTCACCAAGCGTCCAGTCCTGGCATAAAGAGTCACACATCGGGAAAGATGGTTCCGCTTTCTCTCCCAGGCAGCTGACCCTCTCCTATGTGGTTCTTAGGGATCGCCCCACTCTCCAGATGCTATGCCAGACAAGCCAGGCTGTGTGTCCCGCTGAACTCACTGTTTGTCCTTCAAGGACTGGCCACTGAGCCAGTGCTTTGCTGGAGAGAGAGTGCTTTCTTTGTTTGCCGCCCGCTTCACAATTTATATCTGAGGCTCAGGGGAGGCTCAGCCATTTTGCCCTGGTTGCTCTGGGAAAAGGTCCCTCCCACTCCTTGCTCCAGAGAGAGACAGAGGGTGCAGAAGCCTGCAGTCCCACTGACCTCCTTTGTTCGGGAATTTGGGAGTTGAGGCAGCCTTTTCAGACTCCATTATGAATATGCTTTCCCCAAAGTTCCCAAAGAGAGAAGCTGGGCAATACCTAGCACCCACCTGGTGTCGCAGAAAAATGAAGGTCAGTTCCAAAGTCCACTTGCATAGCCTGACAGTCTCTGATTTTGGGGGTGTCACCAAAGCTCAGGAGCCATTTTATTCAGCGCCCCCTCCCCCTGCCAGTTCTTCACGTGGATGAGGCTGAGCTTCCAGAGACAGGAAGGCAAAGCTCCAGCCTCATATTAGGAAGAAACGGGGTGTTATCATTTGGCTTTTTAAAATCCAATTTTCTCCTTAGGGTTCACGTCTATTTTGGGAGGATACTAACTCAGAGACTCAGTTGGGGTTGAGGGGGAGCTGCCAGGTCTGAGTTCCTTGTCTGAAGACTAAGCCAAGCTAGGACAGGGCATCTGTGGGTGCCAGCCACGGGGACCTAGGGGTACATGGAGACCTGATGGTCTTTGCCTCTGGGCAGCCGTGGCAGGCACAGTCGCCATCCCCTGGGAGTAAACGCCAGAACACGAGACAAGGTGAGAGCGGTGCCCTAGTGGCAAAGGGACACAGTCCTTAAAACCTCCGGTGGAGCCCCTTCACCCCACATCCCTAGGGGAAAGGAGTGGGGAGAGCAGCGAGAGCTTGTGTGCGCGCAGCCCAAGCTGTGATGTGCTTTGTAGCCAACATTTCTTGAGAGCTGGAGCTGCCCTGGGATAGGGAGGAGGTGTCCCGTCCCCAAGTCGCTAGCCTCCTTAGCCTTTGGAGAATAAATGATGGATGGGCACTGCTCTATCACGACGCAGCTGACTCTGAGAGAGAAAAGTGACGCATGGTCCCCCAAACATTCACTCCCGGGTGCCCCACTACCCTCCCAGGAAGGACGCGACGCTTCGACGGCTCCAGCAGAGTCCAGCGCCAACCCGGGGGTCAAAGCGGCCCCGCGACCAGGAAAGGGTATGCGATTCTGGTGACTCTCCCTCGAGTCCCCTGCCCTCCGAGCCTCCCTAGGGAATGGCCAGGATGAACGTCGACGGGCGGAGCGGCGCTGGGGCTCCTTCATGTGGCCCCAGGCGAGGCGAAGTGCGGGGGTTAGAATCTCCGGGTGTCCGCCCCCCACCCCGCCAGGCCCACGGCGGCGGCTCGGGGCGCCTGGCTGTCCTGCGCCGACTGTCCCGGGCTTTGCGCCCCGCGCCCCGACGCCAGCCGTCCGTTCCTACCTGCGGCCGGGGCTGCGCTGCCCGCGGCGGGCGCTGCGCGGGCAGCTCGGCCACTCTGGAGAGCTCCGGGCGCGGGGCGGCTCTCGGCACGGTCCGCGCTGCGCTCTCGGCTCCTCGGTTCCTCCGCTCCGCGCAGCTCGTCCGCAACCTCGCCGCTCGCTCGGTCTTCCGAGGGCGGGCGGAGGGACGAGGGGAAGGGGGGCGGCGGGGGAACGCGGGACCGAGGGGCGGGAAGCGCGGGCGGGGGCGTGGCCGCTGCGCAGGAGCCCGCCCACCCGGGGAGGGGCTTGCCCGCGCGTCCCGGCCCCTGCGCGGGTCCACCTCCCCACCGCCCCCCTAGCCTCCGCCCGCAGGGGCCGCGCTCCTAGCCGCTTCCTCGCAGCGTCTTCGCCTGCAGCCTCGGTCCTTTCCCTCGTTCCTACTGCCCTGCTTTTCTTACCCATCTTCCCTCTTTCTCCTATTTCCCCCTTCCATTTCCCCCCTCCACATCTCCCTTGCTTCTCCCCTCTTTCTCCTCTTCTTCTCTCTCTCCTTTCCCCACTCCTTCTCCCAACCCTCTCTTCTGTCTGGCTGGCTCCGCGCTCCCTTCCTCCTCTCTCTCACTCCTTCCCGTTCCTCCAGTCTGGTGCCCTCGTCCCTACCTTGGCTTTGGGGTCCTCAGGCTGTCTTGGTCTCAGTCTCCCAGTCCCTTTTAACATGGATTTCTCTCTTGGTCTTTCTCTTTGCACCTTGTAAGTCTGCTTCCGTTGGTCTTTTTGTTCTTTTTCTCCGTCCTCCTCATCTCTGCAGGTTACAGGGTCCTCAGAGTGGGTGTGGGGTGGCTTCCTGCCTCCTCTCTGCCCCCCTTCTCCTCCCCTGTCTATTACAAGGAGAACACAGATTTTGGCCTGGAGCTAACAGCCTCTTGGGACCAGGCTGAGTGTGTGCTGTGGCAGGGAGGGGTGAGTTGGAAGGGACTCCCCGTCTGCTGCCAGGGGTTGATCATGGAGACACAAATGGCTATGTGTGTTTTGGATGGACAGATGGATAAACAGATGATGGAAAAGGGAAACACGGCCTGGAAAAAAAACACCCAGGGACGACAGCAGAACCCGGAGACACCCTCTTCTTTCCAGTTCTTAAGGTTTGGTGATTGTCCCAAAAAGGCCTTTCTCCCAGCCAGTCCCGGCCTAGTGTCTGAGGACTCCCCCCTTCCCCTTGCTAAGTCCTGGCCACATCTTCCTTTCACAAATGCGCCTGGGAATGGGGCCATGACTGCTTTTCCCTTTGTATCCCCCAAAGACTCACAGAAAAGATTTCTTCTCTCCAGCCTGGACTTACTCTTCATCTCCTCTCTCTGTCCCCAGGGCCGGCATTCGCCAATTGACTTCCCACACCCACACCTAGCTCCACACTCTGATCATCTTTCCTGGGGTCCCACAACACACAGCTCTCCCCAAGGTCACCCAGTCTTCTCTTGTGTCTTTCCCCACACTGTCAACCACAGCATGAAATCTTTGTATCTTTTCTGACCCATCCATGCCTCCCCCGTCGCTGGTCACCAGGTTCTTGTGACTTCCACCAGTACTTCACCTGAATATTTATTGAGCTCCTTCTGTTTGCCAGGCACTGCCCTAGGCTCCGGAGACACAGCAGTGGGCAAGACAGAAGGGCCACAGACCTCAAGGTAGTCCTGGACCAGCGTGAGAGACAGGCTTTTGTCAAATATCCACACAAGCCCAGAGTGACAAGATCTGCCGGGAGCACACATTTCAGGGGTCCCCAGTCCAATTTGGGATGGTCAGGAAAGATTTCTTCAAAGAAGTACCATTTGAACCATTTGTGGTCCAAAGGGTGAATAGGAGCCATCTGAATGGAGATGTGGGGCACAGCTTTGAGCAAGGGCATGAAGTTAGCAAAGATGGAAGCTGTTTTTTCCTTGCTTGATACTCATTTCAACTTCTTTAAGGGATAGCACCTCAGTTTCATTATGGGGAACTTCCCCTCTTCCAGTTACATTCATGTGGCTAGATGGGGCTCCCTCCTTCCAGAGGTAGGCATGTGATCCAGAACACATTACCATGATTTTAATGAAGGGAACATGTGACATACGCTGCGTCAATGAGAACTCTCCCTGGGACTTTTGCTAAAATTATTGTCAAACAGAAGCTTGATCTCTGCTGTGGTTTCTAAGTCTGGAGCTGTAAGCAGCTGTCTGTCACATCTTGAGCAGATTCCATGTGAGAATGAAGCCAACACAGAGGAAGGCAGAACTGAGAGATGGGGAGTGGACTAAGGCCCGATGAATATTAGTTGAGTCCCTGGGTTCAGCCATGCCTAAAGGCAGTTTGGTTATTTAAATTTCCTTAAGTTTCTTTTTGTCACTTATGCAAGTCTGAATTCATTTTGTGTTGCTTACAACCAAAATCATCATGATGAATCTAGTACTGGATTAAGATATATAAAGCATTACTTATATAAAGGAATAATAATAACCATTTTCATCCTCCTTCCTTTCTTCAGGTCTCCTGAATAGCCTCACACAGAATTTATCTCTTTTTGTTTTTCTGTATTCCTTCTCAGAAGTTAATTTCCCTGCATTTTCGTTGCTCTAAATGTATTTTGCCTACATGTGGAAGGAAGCAAACTCTGGCTGTCAGGGCAATTTCATAGCATGACCCTCTGATGGGGGATTGTCTGCTCAACGTTCCCTGCTCCCTGCCCGTCTCCCCACGCCTCCATGACTGCCCAGTATCTGTCTTCACATCTTCAGGGATGGGGACCACATTAGTCTACCAGGCAAATAGTTTCAAACAACAAACTCGTATTGGTTGAGTTCCAAGAACTGTAGTGGGGGCTTTAGATAAGGGACACTATTCTGTGAAATTATGGCGGCTGCCTGCAGGGCCTCTAAGTCCTTCCCAAAAGCTAAAGTCTTTCAGAGAACTCACATGCATTCCCCACGGGCTAGAGAGGTGGGTTCTGTTAAGCAGTGTTCCCAAAATGTGGGCTGGCAGCCACTGGTGGTAGCTAGGGTAATTCTCAGTGTAGTAGAATAACTTGGCATGCAAAAGCTCTTTCATACTCATCTGCCTGTGACATCCTTGTGATTTCTGTCCATGAGCAAATCTCAGGTTAGTGCTAATTTGTCTTCAACACCTCTTAAGAGCACGTACTAATCCCATTTTAACTGAGAGAGATGAGCTTAGGACTCCAGCCTTGGTAGACAATAATATCTAGTTAGAATTGAACGTATGGCTCATTTGTCCTTGTGTTTATTTTAATGGAGACCTATTTCTGGCAAGTAATACTGATCTTCTAGTTATAGTATGATGCACAGTTTCCTTTTGAGATACATTTATTTAATCTAAAAAAGGAAAATATTTAAGCAAATAAAAATAGACACAGTACACAGATTTTTGCAAAACTCCTGTGGCTGGCTTGCAAATGACTAAAGTTTGAGTAGCCTAATTTACAGAAACATTTCACCCATGTGTTTATTCACTCAGCAAATGTTTATTGAGCACTTCTGAGCAGGAGGCACGGGGAAATCTAGACAAAGAGATAACACAGTTGATAGGAGACTCCATTAGAGACAACAGGGCCTGAGCGTGGAAGGCTTAACCTCTACATTAAAGAATTAGACTTGACCTTGGGTGGGCACTGGAGAGCCACTGAATGTGCTGGAGCAGAAGAGTGAAGGGTAAGGTTTAAGAAAGCTGAGATTGGCCAGGTGTGCAAGGTGGATCGAAGGGGAGAATATTGGAAGTCAGGAGACCAGTGGGGGCTGTTGTATTGCAAGGGTGACATGAGGAAGTCTGGCACCAAGCAGAGTTCCTAGCACACAGTAGGCATTCAATAAATGGTTGAAAAATAATTGCTAATATTATTGTTATAGTCCTCTCCCTTTCTCGACTTGGGGTAATTCATTGAGTCATAGATTTACAGGGTGTCAGACTGGATATGGCCCTTAGATATTACCTAATTGAATATTTTTATTTTAGAAATGGGTAAACTGAGGCAATGACTTGCCTGAGGGAACCTAGCTAACTGGCGACAGAGCCAGAAAGGTGATGACTAGTAGCTACGTTTTGGAGCACTTGCTGTGTGCTCATTATTGACACGTGGGGAAACAGAGGCCTAGACAGTGGCTGGCCCAGAGTCACATAGGTAGAGAGAAGCAGAGCTGCGGTCCAGGCCAGGCCCAGCCACCTCCAAAGCCAGTGCCCCTGGGACTGTCCTGCCACCCCAGACAGCCTCCTATCAGGCCACAGGTGACTCTGAGAGATCAGGATGCCAAGATCTGTCACTGACCCTCTCGTGTGGCCTCAGGCAAGTCTCTTCCTCTCTCAGAGTCCCAGGCTCCTCCCTGTAAATGAAAGAGATCGCACTTCCCAGCTGCCATCCCAGTCACCCTGCTGTTGGGTGAGGGCTCAGGGGAGGCCAAGCCATATCTGGTCCCCGCCTCCTTGCCCAGGCCTCCCGCCTGCACCCCTATCAGCTGCTTGGAGCAGACTCAGTCTGCACGGGCAACGGAATTCCATCTTCCAGCTTCCCCAAGACTGAGAGGCCTCCCTTCCACCTAAGAAAACATCTCCTGTGGCGAAACAGGACTTCGTGTTTGTTTGCTGAAGGGGGATTATTACTTTAACCACATTCCCTTCATGCCAGAAACTTTCCCATTAGCAGAAGCACCGCTGCATTAATGTTTGTAACCACTTGAAAAACCACAATAAGCCATGTGGGAGATAATAGGACATAAGATCACTTTGTTATCCTGTCCAAGTCATGCTGGGGCAGGTCCCTGGCAGCGGCCTCATTGCTGAGTGTTCAAATATCTGTGTGTGTCATGCTATGCAGGGTTCAATACTTGTCACATGGTCAGACTGCTGCTTCCAAAGAGGCAACCCCCAAATGGGTGGGGAGCAGCTGTGGAGAATTAGTCTGTCCCTGAGTAGCTGTCCCAATAAACATTTCTTCACAGCATGCAGCCTTGTGGGTAATGTGTTGGCTTTGGAACTAGACAAACCTTGAACAAATTACCTCACCTTCCTTGGCCTCAGTTTCCTCATCTACAAAATGAGAATAACAATAGCATCTGCCTGCCAAGGTTGCTAGGCAAAGTCAGATTTCACTCTGGTGCATGGTACATGCTCAATACTTTCACTGTCCTGCTGCCTTTTCACAAGGAAGTGCCCTGCCCTCCGTCTCCGGTTGACAAGATTCCAGTTGACAATGGAGAGCTGAAGGCAATCTCAGATGTCACTACCTCCAAGAATCTTGCCCAGTTTTCACCCAATTGTACAGAATTTCTTCTTCCTTCAAATTCCCACACAGACCTTGTTCCTGCCTCCCTTTCAATACTTACTGTTCTCCATTGGGCGGGGGCAGGGACTGTTGTCCCCGGAAGCCCTGCACACAATAGGTGCTCAATAACTTGTTCACCCTTACATTCCTTCCCAGTGCAGAGAGCCTGGGACTCTTGTATTCTTTCCACATGCACTGTCTGTATCCAGCCATGTGAAGCGACTTTCACTGCCCCTCAAAATGTGCCCTCCTCTGAGTCTTCACGTATGCTGTTCCCTCTGCCAGGAACACTGTTCCCTTATCCTCTTCTTCTAGTGAATTATTTTTTACTCTGCAGGTTTCAGCTTGCATGTCAGCGGGACTCCTCTTGGCCTCCTGGCTTGGCTCTGTTCCCTGGCTGCATTCACTCTGCATAGAAATGTACACACTGGGCTAACCCTTGGCTTCATCCTCTGTCTCTCCTCCTGACTCCAGCCTGTGTGAGGTCAGGAATGGGTAAAGAGCCCAGTGCCTGGCACACAGGCAGCATCCACTAAATGTCTGTTTAACAGAGGAATGCACAAGTGAGAACCATGTGTTTATGCCCCACTCAGGTGTCAGGGTCAGGGACCTGCACACCTGCCCCCAGACAGACAGTGTGACAGAAGGGCTTTGAGTTCTGAAAACCCTTATTTTTTCTCCTTTGGGCACTTCCAGGCTCCTGGGAGTGAAAGCTTTGCCCAGCTGGGGAGGAATCACAGTTGCTGTCAGGATGGATCTGAATTTCACTGGTCACCTATGGACAACCAACTGAGGTTAATTCCCATGTAGGTCACTGAGGACACTGAGGCTTCTCCAGAAGCCCAGGAGAACATGAGGGGAGCCAGGTGACCAGACTGGAAAGAACCAGGGGCCTGGAAGAAAGGCCGAAAGAGGCTGTTGGTGCCGTGGAAAGAACAGGGGTCTCGGGATGGGAATACTGACTCACATCCCGAGGAGTTATCCGGGAGCTGCACGACTTTAGCAAATCATGCCTTTCAAATGCTAAGCAACTACCTAAGCATTTATCGAGCTTCTTCTTGGTGCTGGAACCCTCCATATGCATCAGTGCAACACTCTCCCAAAGACCCCATAAGATGGGTGGTATTATTTTCATTTTGCAGATTAAACTGACTCAGAGGGCGAAACAACTTATCCAAAGTCACGCAGAATTTGGATGCCAGTAAGACCTGGTTCAAACTCTGGCTGTGCCACTTCCTCTCCGGGGGCCCTCCGTTTATAGAAGTCATTCATCTGTCTAAACCTCTGTTTCATGGACTGTGAAACGGGAATGAGACAGAAGCTTCCAGTGGCATCCTGAAATCTGGGTGGGAGAGGCTGGAAGGGTGTGCAGCCTGGAAAGGGCTCAGTGAATGCTACTGAGTAACGTACAGATAGCTAACGTGCTCAAGAGCATACTGGCTTGAGACTGTTTATTTTTTTTTAAAGATTTTATTTATTTATTTTTAGACAGAAGTGAAGGGAGGGAGAAAGAGAGGGGGAGAAACATCAATGTGTGGTTGCCTCTCACGTGGCCCCCGAGTGGCCCCACTGGGGACCTGGCCTGTAACCCAGGCATGTGCCCTGACTGGGAATCGAACTGGCGACCTTTTGGTTCGCAGCCCATGCTCAGTCCACTGAGCTACACCAGCCAGGGTGCGACTGTTTAGTTGCTTTATTGACAGTCATCCTGTGACAAGCCTGAGAGGGAAGTACTATTAATATTCCCATTTTACAGCTGAAGAAACTAAGGCACAGAAAGGTTAGGTAGCTTGCCCAAGAGCTCACCTAGAAGTGCTGGAGCTGAGATTTGAAACCAGGCAGTTGAGCTGGGGCTTGTAACCATTTTCTTAATATTCATAAACTGTCACACCTTCCTAAGGATTTTTTTTTTGGCCTTATCTATAGAGCATCGATATGTGGTTGAGCTCTAGTTCAATAAGAAGGGGCTGAAAAGCACATCACCCCGTATCCACTGTGTGACCTCAGGCAGGTTGCTCAGATTGCTGTGTCTGCTTCTTGAGCTGGCTTGGTTGTTTCCAATAAGGTGGTGAATTGCAAGTGCCCTGTGCCCATCCAAGGTGGTAGGGCATGCAATAGCAACCCTAGCAGAGGGCTTTTGGTGGCTTTAAAAATGATGGCACCTTGAGTGGAACTTTTGAGATAAGCATCTATGAGGGATGGGCTCCTCCTAAGGAGGAAGTGGGGAAACAGTTTCTTAGCTGCCAAGCCCTTAGGTGCCTCTCTGACCCCACTCTTGCCCACAACTGGGTGACCAAAGCCACCAGCAGCCATATTTTATTGGCTTCCCTTCCCTGCCTGTCCATGGTGCTGTAGTGACCCATAGAAGCCAACGCACCTTACCTTTTGGCCCAGCCAGCAGCCTGCATACAATTTTTCAAAGTCAGGTCTAACCCGCACACATTAAAATGCACAGAAAGCACTGGTCCTGTGTGTGCAGCTCACTGAGTTGCACATGGGCACACACCCAGGCACCCACCCCCCAGAGCGAGATGGGGAGCATTTTTAGCTCTCCAGAGATTCCCAGTCAATATGTCATCCAAGAGGTAATCACTATTCTCACTTCTAGCCTCATACATTAGTTTTGCCTATTCTTTTTTGTATCTATATATGACCATTGTTAAATTTTATTTTTCATTTAAAGTTCACATTCAATGTTATTCTGTATTAGTTTCAGGTATTCAGCATAGAGACAGACAATCATGTATATTACAGAATGATCCCCCAGATGTTTCAAGTACCCAGCTAGTTTTGCCTGTTCTTAAACTTCACATAAATAGAGCCATACGCTTGTTTGTCTGGCTTCTTTCATCGTGTCTTGAGATTCATCCATGCTGTTGGGCGTAACAATAGTTCGTTTGTTTTCAGAGTTGTATAGTAGTCCATGGTGCAGGTATGCTATAATTTATGTATTTTGCTGTTAACGAGCATTTATGTTTTTCCCATTTGAAGCTATTATGAACAGTGCTTCTGAGAACATTTTTTTAAAAGATTTTATTTTTATTTATTTTTAGAGAGAGGGGAAGGGAGGGAGAAAGAGAGGGAGAGAAACAGCAATGTATGGTTGCCTCTTACATGGCCGTCACGGGGACCTGGCCCGCAACCCAGGCATGTGCCCTGACTGGGAATCAAACCAGGGCCGCTTGGTTCCCAGCCCGCGCTCAATCCATTGAGCTACACCAGCCAGGGCCTGAGAACATTTTTATACATGACTTTTGGTATACGTGTGAACACATTTCTGTTCAGGGGTCTTCTTTCACACAGACTTGCTGATAAAATTCCATGTGTTTTTACACCAAGACTCATCCACGGAATTGTCTTTCCAATCCCTCGAGTGGGATTACTGGTCCTGAGAGTATGTTGTACTTTGGTAGACATGCCACCAGCCCATGTGAGAGCTCTGGGTCCTTGTTAGTAAGAATGCATGCCACCCTTTTCTGACAGGAAAAGAGCCCTTGAAACAGGCTCTTATTTAAATTCCCCAGCCAGCCCAGGGGAGGCTGACGACGATGCGTGCAGGGCCCTGGGTCCACACCCACAAGCACAGAAGGGAGCATTCAAGGGCTACTCAGCTCCCTGACCCAACAGCCCTGCTCCTTGCCCCATCAAAATGGTTAAGCATTTCGTGTGACTCTGGTTGTTGCTGCATCCTGTACAATCACCTTCATTTGTTTGTGCATTTGCTTTAAATCACAAGGTCCTCATTTGCAGCTCTAGCTGGGGAGGGGTTGGCAAAGGTGGCAGGTGGGCTTATCTGTTTGGTTTCTGTTAGCCTGACTGCCAGCAGGCCCCTTACTCTGTGGCCTTGGCCAGTCAGGGGTTTGGGAGGGTCGGGACCCTCTGCCCAGCACAAGAGTGTCATGTTCTGGACCAGTAACTCACCAAATTTCTCCATAAAGAGCCAGATAGTAAACATTTTCGTCTTTGCAGGGCATATGGCCTCTGTTGCAACTACTCAACTCTGCTGTTTTAGTGTAAAGATATTATATACGCAAATGAGCATGGTGGTGCTCTAATAAAATGTTATGTACAAAAACAGGCAGGGGCCAGAGTGGGCCAACGGTCCACACTTCCTGACTCCTGGTCTAGACTGCCCTCCAGGGACCAGCCGCAGCATTGGCCTTCCCTGGGACTTTATTTATCATTAACGCAGAATCTCAGCCATCTCCCCCAGCCTGCTTAGTTAGAATCTGTATTTAACAAAAGTCCCCGGGAAGCTCACGTGCACATTAACGTTTCATAAGCACTGGACCGTGGCAGAGTTTCCCTTGGGTCAGACGTCTACCCCTAGGGGACCGGGAGGGGGTTCCAGGTGGTACCCAGACATGGCATGAAACAACATGGACTCACAAACTTGGAAAGTGACTTCCCCTTCAGCTCACCTCCAATCCTCTATTCACATCAAAACAAAAGTCTTGGCTTGCTGCTGCCTGGCCTTTATATCTCTCAGATACTCGTTAATCTTCCTTTTTAACAAAAAAGATCTGGCTTCAGGCTCCCTCCTGCAACCTAGAATGTAATAACATTGTTCTTTGTTGGTTATTGTTATTGTAATTATTTGAAGTTGGTTTCTATTTTGGCACAGGATACTGGCTTTCCATTTGCAGTGCTGAAATGTTTCTTTTTAAATAAATACACTGCAGTTTAAAGAGAGGGTGATTTAGAGAAAGATCTGAGTACTGCCTAAACAAGCCTAAAGTGGAGAATGGATATTGGAAAAAAAAAAAAAAAGATGAATGTAGCCCATGAATGGCTGAAACTTAGGAAACGGGGGCAGAGGGTGGAGTCGAGGCTTACCTGGATTCCAGTTGTCAGTCTGAACGTGTGACCTTGAGCAAGTCATTCCCCCTGCCTGGCTCTCTGTTTCCTCCACTGAGTTTCGGGGCTGAGACAGGACACTGGTCTGAGGTCCCACTGCTCCCTGGATCTTCCTGTAGTGACGCCTCTGGGAGGCAGCGATGTGTAAGTGATAGTGGCAGAAGGGCTCACGGATCCCCGTCTCTGATTCAACCAGGACAGTTCCACTTTAATAAGCTGGGTTTCTTACAATTTTATTTGATATGATTTTGGGGTGGCTAAAGATAAAAGGAAGAAGCCACTGACATTAGGATCTCAAAGGGTTGTTTGACTCATTCAATTTAGTTACTGAGTGAGTCTTCATTCCAAATTCCTTTGGTTGTAGGATATGGGATCTGAGCTCAAAACACCAAATGGAATAATGGAATTTATTGACTTGAACAATCACAATGGCAAGGGTATAACTGTTTGGCACACCCACATATCTGCTCTCCCCCCCTTCCTCTCTCACCCTCTCTCTCTGGTTCTCAGTTCTGCTTTCCCCAGAGTGGCAGCCTCCCCCCATGTGTTGACAATATGGCCACTGGCAGCTCCAGACAAACATCCTATCCTCTCATCAGGAAAGGCTCTTATTTCCAGGATAACCAGGAAATTCCCATAGTTGACTCTCATTGAATTAACTTGAACCACAGACCCATCCCTGAGCTAGTCTCTGTGGTCAGGGGTATTTGATGTTCTCTTTGGCCAAGTTTGAGTCACATGTACCCCATCTCCATGGACCCTGGGGTGGAGTCATCCCACTCGAACCCCGTGCCAGCCACTGTACTCAGCCTTTTGTGTGCATGAGCTTATTTAATCCTCACAAGTCCTGTGTGGGAGGTCTTATCCTTGTCACAGTTCACATAAAGCACAGAGGCTCAGTGAAGTGAAGTACTTGCCCAACTCACCCAGGCATGATTCAAACCCGCACACTCAACCACAGTGTTGGCCAGGATACTATCCTGTGTCCTGCTGGGACTGAGTTTGGGAGGAGTAATCCGCCCCCCGCTCCAAACAAGGGGTTGTAACCAGATCGGAGAAAATTATTTCTGAACAGGCATAACTTCTAAATGTCCAAATACCACTTTAAGGGGTTTGAACTTAACCTAGGGGGGTCCGGAGAAAGATGCAATCAGCTCTGACCTTAGAAGTTCCTTCTAGAAGATTTGCCACTGGTGTCCAAAGCTTCTGTTAGACGACCTGGATCTCAGCTGCAGAGGGGTTCTTTGTTTGGGTTTCCCCAGGGACAGACCCCGGACAAGGACTTGAGTGCAAGCAGTTTATTTGGGAGGCACAGGGAGCCTGGTAGGGAAGTGGGATGAGAGATTGGGAAGGGAAGGCAGCCCATTAGGGTGCACTGCCAGCCAGCTACCAGGTGGGCAACTGAAACTTAATTCCAGTGGGGAAACTCTAGGAAACAGTGTAGCACACAGACCTCAGAATTATACCACCTCTGGAGAGAGGGAGTTTATACACTAGTTGACGGCAGCCACTGCTTGAGGACTGCTCTGAGGGTGCTTATTTCCAGGAACTTCTGGACCGGTGAGCACTTGGCAGAGCAGGCACAGAGATGCAGGCTTCAGAGTGAGAGGTCAGCCAGAGTCTCCGGGAAATGTTAGATCCCAGGTTATGGGTGACACACTGTATCTCCTCCAGGAGGGAAGGGGTGGGCACTCCAAAGGTAGATGACGCCTGATGGGGCTGAGCCGTGGAGCATTACCCTTACTCATTTTCTGGAATTTTTGCCTTCCAAGAATAAGGGGCAGCTGGGGTAGAGGGACACAAATCCTGATCTTGGATTCAGAAGTCCCTGTTTCATTCTAGGAGTCCATACCTGGGTGACATTACTGTGTCACTGTTACTTTCTCGGTTAAAAAGTCACAGCCAGGGCTCTCCAGGAGGGGTGTTGAGAGGCGGAAGGAGTTTATGGACCCAGAGCTTGGCACAGAGTGGATGCTCTGCCAGGGCTCATGGCATCCTTACATCTCTATCTTAGGCAATCCAGAAGCAGCAAATGTGTGCTCTACTTTCTTTATCCGCTATCAGAATGGCAGCTGATCACAATGTAATTATTTATGAGAAAAATGGATTCAGCATTTTCATGCCAAACGGAAGCTATTGACATTCCTAGAATAGACTCAGAAGAGGGAAAACCCATTGCAGAATGTTCCTTCAGAGACAATTTGCAATCAGTGGGGCCAGCAATGTGTCCTTGCTGGTTCTCACTGATAAGGGGAATAAAGTGCTCTGCAGGAGGCCAGGGCTGGAGCAGGAGGACCCAGGACAGGACTTGTCATCTCAGTGGAAGGGAACATTGCGGAACCCAGGGATTTCAGCTGGTCTGTCCCAGGGTGCTGTGGGCTGCCGATCTCGGCAGGGGAAGGAAGGGGCGGGCGAGATCTGCTTCCCCCTTCCCTTCTCCCCTCCCCCACTTTCTCTCTGACCCTTTCTCTTGCTTTGCTTTTCTCCTTCCTCTCTCTCCTTTCTTTCTCTATTTTGTACTCCTTTATCTTCCTATTTTAAAATAGGAATACTTGTGCAATTCCTCTATTATTAATTGCACAAGTATTTCTGGTATTTACTCCTTGTTAACCTACTATGCTATTTAAGATAGAAGTTCTTTTTGATCATCCCACTGAAGCCTCATTCACTCCTCCTCACCTCCCACGCATAATGGGAACAGTTTGTCGCATGTCCTTCTAGACCTTTTCCCATTTGTCTACATCTATCTATCTATCATCTATCTATCTATCTATCTATCTATCTATCTATCTATCTATCTATCTATCTATCTCTATATAGCTAGATACATATCTAGATATATATACCTAGAAAAAGCTAAAATCATGTTTTTGGTTTGTATGTGTGTTGTCTATATTATAAAAATAGTATCGTACTCTTGTTATCATTCTTCCACATTTTTATAAGACTTCCTGTTTAAGAGAAGTTTTAGGTTCACAGCAAAAGTAAGAGGAAGAGGCAGAGATTTCCGTTTATCCCTGTCCGCACATGCGCACAACCTCCCCAGTCACCAACATCCAGGGTGTGACTTTTGTTACAACTGATGAGCCTGCGCAGACACATCATCATCACCCGAAGTCCGTAGTTATTATCATTCACTCTTGGGGCTGTGCATCCTGTGGGCTTGGAAAAATGCGGAATGGCATGTATCCATCATTACGATGTCACAGAGAATAGCTTCACTGCCCTAGAAATGCCCTGTGCTTCGCCTGGCCATCCTTCCTTCTCACCAAGTCCTTGGCAACCACTGATCTTTATAATGTCTCCATAATTTTGCCTTTTCCAGAGTGTCATATAGTCAGAATCTTTACGTATACCATCTTTACATTGGCTTCTTTCACTAAGTAATATTCCTTTAAGATTCTCCCATATCTTTTCATGGTTTAGTACTTTGTTTCTAGCGCTGAATAACATTCTGTCATCTGAATGTGGCACAGTTTATTTATACCAAAAGGCATTTTGGATCATGCCTTTTGGGTTTTATCTAAAAACCATACCCAACATTAACATAAATTTTCTCGTATGTTGTCTTCTGGGAGTTTCATAATTTTGAGTTACACATTTAGGTCTATGACCCATTTTATGTAAATTTTTGTAAAGGGTGTAAGGTCTTTGTCTAGGTTCAGTTTTTCTGCACATGGATGTCCAGTTGTTCCAGGACCACTTTTTGAAAAGATACTCTTTGCTCCATTGCATTGCCTTTGCTTGTTTGTCAGGGATTGGTTAACTGTACCTGTACGGGTCTATTCCTGGGCTCTCTATTCTGTTCCACCAGCCTGTCTGTTCTTATTCTAATAGGGTGCTGTCTTGATTACTGTGGCTTTATAACATATTTCGAAGTCAGGTAGCGTCAGCCCTCCAACTTTGTTCTTCTCCTTCAATATTGTGTTGGCCACTAGGGATCTTTTGACTCTCCTTATGAACTTTAGAAACGGTTAGTCGATGCCCACAAAACAACTTGTTCGGCTTTTGACTGGGACTGCACTGAACCAAGAGATCAAGTTAAGAAGTGATATCTTTTTTTTTTATAGAGGGAGAGAAACATCAATGTGGGTTGCCTCTCACGTGGCCCCCACTGGGGACCTGGCCTGCAACCCAGGCATGTGCCCTGACTGGGAATCGAACCAGCGACCCTTTGGTTTATAGCCTGTGCTCAATCCACTGAGATACACCAGCCAGAGCAAGAAGTGATATTTTGACCACATCAAGTCTTTCTATCCATGAACATGGACTATCTCTTCATTTGTTTAGTTTTTTAATTTCATTCATTAGAGTTTTGTAGTATTCCTCATGTAGACTTTATACATATTTTGTTACATTTTTAGCCAAGTATTTCTTTGGGGAGCTGCTAATTAAATGATGTTGGTGGTAAAGCCAATGAAATGTAAATTATGACTATTACCAGGGCCCCAACTGAACCTATAAGCTGGGGAGGCCTGAGGCAACTCAGGATGTAATAATAACACTTTGTATCTGTATAATATTTTATGGTTAAAAAATAACTCATGCTCCTCAAGACATACTAATTATTATCCCCAACTTACAGATGAGAAAGCTAAGGACCTAGAGAGACAATAATTTGTTCAAGGGCACAGCTAGTGAACAGTGATGCCAACTGAAGTCTCAGACAGTTAGTCGAGCACAGAGGAGTGGAAGACATGAGGCTGAAAAAACTAGGCTGATACCTTGGGAGGCATTAAGCATTAGGCTGAGGCATGAAGATCTTGTTCTGATGGCATTTGGGAGCCAATGAAGGTTCTTGAGCAGGGGAGGGCCTTGGAAACTATGGGAAGATAAATGTAGTAATGGTATGTGTGGTGTGGGGTGGATGAAGAAAGAGTGAGTGGGGCTTGAGAAGCATTCAGGAGGTGGCTGTAGTTATCCAGGGAGAAATTATGACACTATGATGAGAAACTCTGAGTATACACCTTATGCAAAGAACACCTAACTGTCCATTGTGAGGGCCACATGGAAGTCTCATGGTGTCCACTGCCCCTGCCTGACTAAGGGGCAAGTAGTTCTAAAATCCAATCTGTGCTCTACTGGCCAAGCCAAAGTATATGCCTATGCCTACCCAGAGGAGGGCACTGTTCTAATTCACATGACCGCTCCCTCTAAGCAAGTGCATCCTTGTCCATTGACCTAAGTTCCCTCTGAACTATCCCTCCATCCCTCCCAGGCCCTGTGGTTTAGGTGGGGCTAAACTCACCTCCAGTTCTAAACATGGGCACATGACCCAAGCCTGGCTAAAACGGGTAACTTCATCACCCCACCACAGTGACTGGCTCAGGGAGGTGCACAGGACCAATGCTGGCCCAATCAGAATGAATGCTGGGACTTTTTAAAAAAAGATGTTATTTATTTATTTTTAGAGAGAGGGTAAGGGAGGGAGAAAGAGAGGATGAAGAATATCGATGTGAGAGAGAAACATTGATCAGTTGCCTCTCGCATGCGCTCAGACCAGGGACTGAACCTGCAACTCAGGCAAGTACCCTCACTGGGGATCGAACAGGTGACCATTTGCCTCCCAACCAACTGAGCCACACCAGTTAGGCCTGAATCCTGGGACTTTTGGCGCTGATAGCTATGTTGTCACCACAAGAAGAGTGCTTGTCTAATATCAAAGCCCAAACAGAGGCAAATATAGTCAAGGAATGGTAGCGTTAAACTCAGTCACAGTGCATCCTAATGATATCATCTGAGCCTCTGGATCCAGCCATTCCTGAAGTTTCCCTGGGGCTTTTCTCTTATGTGACCCAGAGAGCCGTCCTCTGTTAGACAATGCTTAGTTAAGCAAGTTTCCATTGGATGCTGTTGCTTGCAACCTTAAGTTTCCTGACTGATACACTAGAAAGATCACTTAGACTATGGGTAAGCAAACTATAATTCATAGGCCAAGTTAAGTCTGCAACTTTTTTTTTAATAAATAATTGTGACAGAGACCCTATGGCCCACAAAGCCTAAAATATTTACTATGTGGACTTACACACACACACACACACACACACACAATCATCAACCCCTGACCTAGATCAATCTTTTTCACCTTTTATTAAAGTGGAAACTGGAGCCCAGGGAAGGGCTTGCTTAAAATTGGGGCAGAGTCAGGACTCAAACCCAGGTCTTCTGGCTCTCAGCCTTGAGTTCTTTGTTCTGTCTCTGTTGGTCCCTCAGCCACTGCTCTGAAATGTCCATGGGCCCTTCCGGGGGCATTTGATTCATTTGACAGTTGAATCCCTCTCCTAGGCCCAGAAAAAATTCTTTCTGCATCTTCCCTGTGATGCTCCTGGGAGTTGCAGGGAGCCAGGGAAATTGAATTCCATAAATAACCCAGCCTCACATCCCAGCCAGCCCAGCCTGCCTTGCCTCGGGACCTGATAACTGGAGCTGGAGCTGACACCAAGGACAACTGTCCTGTTTGGGACCCTCTCCAAATTTGACAGATAATCTCTTGGCCATGGATCTTGGGACTAGAGGAAGGCCAGGTTGTAAAATGCTTTTTACATCCTCTGAATAGGACAAGACAAGGGTTTTGACACTCCTGTATCTTAAGGGAACTGAGAGGGGATTGGAGTCATCAAGGGTAGGGAGAGCTCAGAGGCAGGAGGAATGTGCAGTCAGAGAAGGCTCTCCAGAAGAGGTGGTCCGGAGCACGAAAAGACAAAATGAAGAAATGTTCAGGAAACCCTTTGCTATTGCTCTGAACCACCCCCTTCCCCAGCTCTCTACACCCCACCCACAGGGTCATAACCTAAACATGCCAAGCCCACTCCTACCTCAGGGCCTTTGCACTTGCTGCTTCCTCAGCCAGGAGTCCCCTACTCTCAGGGTTTCGCATGGCTGGTTTCTTCTCATCCTCGGCATACTTGTCACCACCTCTGGGAAGTCTTTCCTGATCACCTTTCTTAACGCTGCAGCCAAACACTATTCAAGTCCCCATCTAATCCATCTTTTTTGTTTTCCTGTATCACTAGCCTATGGAATAGTCTCTGACTTCAGAAAGAGGGAGATTGATAATTTAAGTGACTGACTTGGGATGCTGCAGGTAACAGTACTGCAGCACTTGACTCCCGGGAACTTAGAATTCAGTTGGGAAGAGAGAGGCACCTTCTAAGGAATGAGAGGGGCCTGCCCCAGCACAGAGATGGGATCCCTGACGAGGACTTGGGACGCTGAGAAGGCTTTCCTGAGGAAGTCGGGGCAGTCAGGAGTTAGCCCGGAGAGTGTGAAGGAGAGAGAAGGTTCCTGGAGAGGGAGCAGTGTGTGCAGAGGATCAGAGGTGGAGGAGTGGGGGTGAAGGAACATGGGAGGAGGGGAGTGCGGGTGATGAGGTTGGACAGGGGGCAAGGCCCAAGGTCAGGGCCTGCTACAGCATGTTAGGGAGGCTGGACTTCATCCCAAGGGTGATGGGGCGCCAGGACAACTGCTGAGCAGGGACATGGAAACATCAGCTATGGGCTTGGAAGGCTCATTTCAAGGATGTACTAGACTCAGAGGACAGGGATAGGTGAGGGGTCTGTCTGAGGGGAGGTTCTCTTCCCAGAAAGGGGCAGGGTGGCTGTCAGAGAAGAACACGGGGGACCCGCACCCTCTGCTCCACCTCCCTGCCCCCCAGCCTCCACACCCAGAGCTGCTGTCGCACCTGGGCTCCAGGCCCGGCCCCTCCAGGCTGTTAGTCCTGACGACTTCCTGGAAGAAGTGATTTAGCACAGCCCTGTGCCCATTTTAAAAGGCTGACCAGGGAGACTTTAGCACAAGACCTGATTTTGCTACAAGTGGGCTGTGTGAGCGTGGGCAGCTCTTTGTGCCTCAGTTTTGCCACCTGTTTAACAGGCAGAACAATAACACCTGTTTTTCAGGTTTTGTGAGGATTATAAGAGACAATGTACGTCAAGCACTTAGCACAGAGCCTGATTCAGGACCAGCACTCAGAGGAGTGGCAACTCTCTCAGCAGGTATGAGGGGCTGCCTTGTTCTGGCTGGAGGCAACTATACGGAATGTGGGGGCAAGACGGGAGAAGAAGTTTGCTGGAGGTTTGGGGGAGTCTAAGGCATTTTGGAGACTTCCAAATCCCTTCTTTCCTTGGGGAAAGCTCAGGGCTGGGTCTGTCCCCCACTGGGCTCCTATCTCCCAGGGAACCTCTGAAAGGGTCTGTCCCAGTACTGGGAAGTAGACCCCAGACTCGAGTTGGTAGCTGAGGACAGAATTCCTGCCTTTAAGTCCCACCACTATTCCTTCACAGCCATTGCACATAGGCCAGGTGGAGGCAGCTGCTGTGTGGACGGTGACAGATGGCCACAAATGAGGGGTGAATAAAACTGCTAAATCATCAGCTGGGAAATTGAGCATCTCACCTCCCATCTGCAAGATCCACTTCCCTCTGGAAGGGAATGTATGCTTGGGTGTGTGGGGGGTGCATTTGGTGCTGGTTCAGATGCACTCAGACAGTGCTCTGCTAGGGCATGTGCACATACACACACTCACATACACTCACACCTATGTGCTAACACCCCCTTGACCTACATTCTTCCCATCACATGCACATTCGCATTTGTCCATTCATCCACAGGCTCTCTTACACACTTCTTACATACTCTTTAACACCCAGAAACACCAATTTACACCAGTCCACATCCAGGGTAGGAGGCACCCCACAGGTAGATTGGTGCACCTTGTACTTTTTCACACATGACACACTGAGATGCAAAAGCTCCTTTGAATTGGCTTCCCACACACCTGAATCACAGTGGTGTCTTTTTTGTTCACAGGTTTTCCTGGCCTCCCAGGGACAGGGGTCTGCTTCCCACCCTGTTGAAGACAGACGGCTCATGTGACCAGCTCCATCCCATGAAATAGGAGCGGAGTTGCTGTGTGTCACTTCTGAGCAGGAACTTTTAAGAGCAGCTAGACATCCCTCTCTGTTTTCTTGTCCCTCTGCCATGGCGACCAGCAGTGTTTCAGGTAGGGGCTGCCCATTTACTCTGGGCCCTAGGGTGCAGTTGACAAGGTGCAGTTGACAAGGTGACCTGTGAATTAACTGGTAGATATTGAGAAATAAATCTATGCTGCTGTGAGTTACTGAGATCTGGGTAGCATTTGTTACTGCAGCATAGTGCAGCTTTGGCTGACTGAAACAACAGCTACACACATACACACACACTCCTATGGGGATCACAAACACACACACTCCCCTAGGCATGAATGCACACACACTCTCTCTCTCTCTCGCTCTCTCTCTCTCTCTCACACACACACACACACACCTGGGCTCACCCACTTTCCCCAGCACATTGCAGGTTAGTTAACATGTGATGCATCCAACCTCTGATTAGGAACAGGAAGATGGCCAGGGACAGAATGAGATGGGAGTAGATGCATGGTTCTGTGATGGAGTTGCATTTGAATTATCTATTGGAAGGTGGGGGAGGGGAGGGGAGAGGATGCAGACAACTGTAATTGAACAACAATAAAGTAAAAAAAAATAAAAGAAGGAGCTTTTATATTGTCAAAGGATGCAGAATTCAATGGAAGCTGAGTGGGCAGGTTTCTGAGGGTCAAGGAGCACTTTCTGGGGAGTCAGGAGCTGGAAAATGGCTTTGAACCTCATGTGACCATGTGACCACCCCTACTCTGCCCCTCTCTGGAGACCCAAATTACTTTGAATCCAGCAAGGAATGCTGGTCAAGTCCAAATAACAATAAACAGCCCACTAGCAACCTTTCCCTGTTATAAGGCTTACTGTGTGCCCAGCACTGAGTACATTTGTGGAGTGTGTCTACTCACGGAGTCCTCACAGCAGCCCTCTGTGGAGGGTGGTGTTGAGATCCCAGGTTTCACTGGGTTAAATTCCCATTGGTAGACATCTGTGGAGGCTCCCAGTCTGCAGAGCGCCATGCTGGGTGTGGGTGGGGGTGATGTCGTGATAACTCTTCTCCCATGGACACATCTGACTGGAACCCATGACAGGAGGGGGTAAGTGTGCTCTGGGGATGGGGACATGGCTTAACAATCCAACCCCTTTCCTTGCTGACTGGAACCTTGGGTAAAGGGCTTCTCCTGACCAGGGCACAGTTCCCTCATCTGTAAAGTGTATGTAATCATTGCTTTAATTATAACTGAGTGGTTGTTGTGAAGCTGAAGTGAGAAGATGCTCAGGGAAGCCCCAGGCAGGGCCAGTCTGGGCCTCTTTACTTGCAGGTCCATTTCTGATGCTCCTTCCTCCAGGAAACCTTCCTGATGTCTTCCTCTTCCAAACTCACAGGGTAATTTGTACTTGATTTTAAAAGACCTATCCACATTCTGGCATGAATTAGAGTTTACTCATTTGTGGATTTGTTTTAGATTTTATTAAGCAACTTCTCCATACCCAGCCCTGGACTGGGGTGCAGAGTTAGGTAAGACAAGATTGTTGCCCTCTCAGAAATGTCCCTTCTATTTACCTGCAGTAAGGCTAAGGGTTATGACGATACTCTGTTCTTTCCAGCTGCCTGGGGTGGTGATTGGCACATAGGTGTAGATCAGGGGCTAGAAGACAGAGGAGCAGAGTGGGAAGGGCTCAGGCCTGAGTCAAGTTCAGGCTCTTTCTTGCTGAATGACCTTGGACAAGCGCCTTCATCTCCCTGAGCCTTAGTTTTTCCACCGGCAAAATGGCAGGGGTTGGGCCTAATCATCTCAAGCATTATGGGGCTCTGGCCCTTGAGAGTTGCTGAGTATGAGTCTGTCTTTCCACTGAAAGACTGCTGGTGGCCCAGAGCCCAGCCCCCATGCTCACTTCCTCCAGACCCTGAGTGTGCCCTGCAAAGAGAGTCAGGGAAAGGTAAATGCCAGAGCTCTTAGGAGGCTGCCCTTTATTCAGAGTGGCCAAAGGACTTCTACATCTTTGGGCTGATCACTGTGGGTATTAATGAGCCACTAAGTCAGAGCCAATTTTCCAGTGTACTATGTTGTTGATGAGTTGATCACTGACAGCTCTGAATGCCAACACTGCTCACCTCAAGCAAGTCTGGGGTGGCCACCAAGGGCCCAGGCTGAATGAGCTGCCCTGGGCTTCATGTCAGCAGTTCAGCCTGGTTTTCTGGCCTCCCTAATCTGGATCCAGCCTCTCTATCCTTTTTATGAATCACTTTCCCCTACTTCCTAATCTGTGCCTAATCATTTAGCCTCTCCAATTAGAAGGGTAGCCTCTTTCACTATTCTTATACTTCAGCTGAATGAACAGTGTCTTCCCAGCTCTTTGGTAACAATATGCAGAAAATCATACACTCTAAGAATCCTATTTTCTCCCTAGGAAGTGAGGTATTTTATTTGGATAAATACTTGTATAGCTTTGAGGGGACTGGGGGTGAGATCTCCAATGAGAATATTGGACTAATTAGCACTTGAGGAACATAAATTGAGGGCAGAGCAGAATTGCTCTAGCAGCAGAGGAAATTTTTTTTAGAGATTGTGGGGAAAAGAAAAGAGAAGAAAAGAGGCATAGGGCACACTCTGACTGTTCTTCACTTTCTAGAAATTTGAGGGCCACACCATGACTTTTCCTTCCCCTGGGCCTTTGCTCAAGCTGTTCCTTCTATCTGGAATACCCAGACCTCTTCTTTTGAGAAAACTCCCAATCATGCTACAAAGCCTGCTCTACTTTTCCAATCAGTTCTTTCTGAATTTCCACTCAACTCTAAAAAGATGGCCTCAGAGGCATTAATAATCCTGCCCTGGATCTATTTGTTTACACATTTGCCTCCCTGGTAGCCTGTCCAAGAACTCCTGATGGTGGGGACCTTGTCTTATTTGCCCCTGTAGCCTCAGGGTCAGGAACAGATACTGTCATAGAGAGGTACTCAGGGAACAATAGGGAATGGGTAGAATTAGTCAAATCCCATTGAAGACTGAATAAGGTCCTCTGGAGTTGAAAACTTCCACTCTGGATTTAGGTTGTGTGTGCTTCCTAGACTGGTAGCCCCATGAGTGCAGGGCAGATGTCTGAGTGCTCTCAGGGTTCCCACCCTGGCCCAGACCGTGGGTGGTGGCTGAGTGGAGAAAGCAGGGCACTTGGAGCTGAGTGAGGCCTGCTGGCTGGATCAGAGGGAATCTCTGGGGGTTAAAGAGAGGAATAACCCTAACTCCTTCCCCTGGCATCCTCCCCTCTCCCTGGCCACCTTCATTCAGGCTTCATTAATCACTGGGCCTGGAGCCCAGGCTCCAGGGATCTCAGAATCCTGACCCTGCTGAGGAACCAGCATAGAATGTACCCCATATCAGACCACTGTATGTAGGCAGCGTCAGCATTAGAACACAGAGCCCCTGCTCTATCTCTTTCCCACTCTCTGTCGTTGGGCAGGTGACTTAGCCTCTATGGGCCTCATTTTCCACATCTGCAAAAAGGGGATATGATACTTTGTAGGACTGTCTTCTTTTCTGTTCCTCCCTTCCCTCTCTCTCTCTGTCTCTCTCTCTGTCTCTCAAATCCTCACCTGAGGACATGCTTTAGAGGGAGCAGATGGGAAAGAGAGAGAGGGAGAGAAACAGTGATTGGTTGCCTCTTTTATGCCCCCTAACCAGGGACTGTATGCAAACCCATAACCGAGGCATGTGCCCTGACTAGGAATTGAACCTGCACCTGTTAGATTTATGAGACAAAGCTCCAACCAACTGAGCCACACTGGCCAGGGCTCTCCTTTGTCTTTGAGCTTCATCTCTTCTTTTTTTCTCTCAAACCTTCCTAATTTATAATTGAGAGAGGGAGAGAGAGAGAGAGAGAGAGAGAGAGCAGTGTTTGATTCAAAGGAGCTAATGCTCTGTTGGAGGGATCAGGCATCTGTAAGCCACATTTTTGTCCAGCTCCCCTGAAGAATTCTTCATAGGCAGCTGTGGGCCCCCTCCCTTCATAGCAGGGGTGCCTGCATTGGAGTGTTATTATTTCAACAGTTGTGCTCTTTCTCCTGTTGGGTAGGATGGGTAAGCATGTTGCAGCTTCGGCCTGCTGCCTGGGGGTGGCAGCCCAGGGGTTGGAGAAGGATGAAAAAGGCTGGCCTGGGGCCTCATGAAAGTGCACTCCGAAGGAAAACAGTTGTCACAAGTCTTGTGATGATCTTCTCTGCATGGGGCTCACTTTCATGTGTGTGATCACAACAGCTCCCCGAGGTTGTGCTGGCAGCAGGAACTCGGGAAAGGCAGGGATGGCTGGGAACACAGCAAAGACCATCAGCTTCCCGCCAGGCCCAGCTGCCTGTCTGCTGGGCCCGAATTACAGACTCTGCATGCAGTGTGGGTTCCCACCACCTCTTACTTTCTCTTGTCTCCTGTCTCCACAAAGTAAGTGGTTACGATGAATCTGTTAAAAGGTGCAAGGATGTGCATTCATTTATTCATTCATTTATCCACTCACTCACCCATTCACACATTACTTCATTCTCTTCTCAACCCAGTAGCCAGAAGGATTTTATTAAATGTAAACCAGAAGTAATCTCCCTCAGAGTGGAAGTCAAAGTCCCTCCAAAGGCCTGTAACGCCTTGAATGGTCTGGCCCTATATCCCCATCTGCTGGGAAGCCCACCCCCTCATCTCAGCCACACTGGCCTCTCGGCTGTTTCTGTTCTCCATACTTTGGCAGACTCTTGCCCCGGGGGTTTGTATGTGCCATTCACTCTACCTGGAACTTGGTTTCCTCACATGGATCCTACCTGCCCTCACCTTCTGCAAGTCTTGTCTCAAATGTTGTTATCTCAGGGAACTTTTCTCTGATCACCCTATTTCATTTTGTATTCTCAATTTCCTGCCCTCCTTTATTTTTCTCCATAGCACTCATTGTCTTTTAAAGCCCTATGTTGGGGCAGGAATTTTCATTTATTTGGTCCACTGACTAGCTGTGAGATCTTGAGAAAGTATGTAATCTCAATGCCTTAGTTTTCTCATCTATAAAATGCAGATGACAGTTTCCACAACCACACAGGGCCACATGAAGACTGTGATAAAGGACATATAAGTAGCAAAATTCTGCACAGATGGTGCTGATACAAACTCACGGACCGAGAGGAGACATTACTGGAACATGGTTAAAGGGGCCATAGCTCCAGGAGACGGCTGCTAGGCAGGAGCTGAAACTTCACAGAGGAATGCAGCCAACCTGCCATGACTCAACAGGGAGAGAACCAGGGGAAAAGCACCTCACTGGGGGATGAGTAGCATGCTCTTAGGCCTGAACATCCATCCTCCTCCTGCCCTCCCATCTCCTGCTAGGTCCTCCCATTGGCCGAACCCAACTGTTCATCAGAGGACAAGGGAGCCTGAGAGTGTGTGATCCAGACCTCTGGGCCACAGAGCAGGGTGAAGAAGGCTGGAGAGTGGATCTGGAGTAAGTAACAGAACAGGGCCAGTGGAGGAAGGTGCTGTGATTATCATTCCCACACAGGACTGGCCAAGAGATTTTCAGGGCTCAGAGAAAAACAAAAATGCTCATCCCCTTATTTGACAGATGTGATTTAAACCACATCACTTGCCCACGAAGCCAGCCTCGTTCCCTCGTTACAAATGAGGAAACTGGGGCACACGGTGCTAAGCTACCTCTCTAAGACAGTTATACCTGGGGTTTGAGTCCTGGACTGCCCCTTTCTAGACATGAAGCCTCAGACAAACCATGTTACTGATATACAGAAGGGCCTTAAGACATCTAACTACTGTGTAGGCATTGCTGACAAGGAGGAAATAAAACCGGCAAGCAGGTTTACGCTAGGACCATGTGCTTGGGAGCTGTCCAAGGTTCTGATACTGCACTGGACACCCTGAGTCCCGCAAGTCTCTTGGATGCTGAGGTTGGCAGCAGCTTTTGAAATAACCTGTTCTCACTCCCGGTCTGTCTCTGGGATCCTCTAAGCATCAGAGCAGTGAGCCCTGGAGTGTTATTGCATGGAGTTGGGAAGTGATGTGCTGAGCTGGAAAGAGTACAGGAATGGGAACAAGGAAAAATAGATTTTACGAGGGAGGTGTTGACATCATCTCATTTCATCTTCACAATCATCCATCAGAATGACTACCTTAGCCACAGCACATGCTTGTCAAACACTTGTGTGCCACTGCACATTTACTTTATCATGGAAGTGCTTACAAACCAGGAATCTTAGGGAAAGAGAAAGTACTACAGGAGATCTTTGTCAGGGTATCACCCATCAAACTTGCCTAGTGCACAGGGAAAGCTGAAGGTGCTGGAGTTAAGGCCCATGGAAACACCTGACAACAAATGGTGGGTGAGTTTTGAATGGAAAGATGCCCTACCAACAATGCCTGTATGTTGGGATAACTCTGAGGCATGTTCTTGATTCTCTCCCAGAGTCTACCAGTGTGGCTAAATGCCTACAGTGAGATCTGGCTTGAAACAGATCATCTATTTGGCTTCCTTTGCCTCTCCCATCTCACTTTCTGTCACAGCCAGCCTCTGAGATGATTCATGATCCCCACTTCCTGGTAGTCATATCCCTGTAGTCCCTCCCACACTGTGTCAGGATTTGTCTGTGTGAAATAAATATGGCAAAAGTGATGGTACATAACTTATGAGATTAGATTGTAAGAGACTGTGACTTCTGTCTTGATATTCCTTGTTCTCTCTCTCTCATCACTCTCTCTTGGGTGAGCCTGCTTCCATGCTATGGACGGCCCTATGGAGAGGCCCATGTGGTGAGGAACTGAAGGCTCCAGCCAGCAGCCAGAGAGGAAGCAAGGACTGCCAACAACCATGAGAGCAAAAACCATGGTCTTTGGCATGAATCCTTCAGCCTTAGTCAATCCAAATGACTGCAGCTTTGGCTGACACCTTGACTGAAACTTCATGAGAGACCCTGAGCCAGAACCCCCAGCTAAACAACTTCCTGATTCCTGACTCTCAGAAACTATTAAATAACAGACCTTTGTTGTTTTATACTGCTAAATTTGGGGGTAATTTGTTGTGGCAGTAGACAGTAATCAATACACTTTCTCACTTCGCTATTGATGTTTCCTGCGTTCACCTCCCAAATAAACTATTTAAACCTAAATCTTTGTTCCATGTGCAGCTTCTGGGGGAACTCAGACTCACACCTTTACCCAAGGGCACCTACCTGGTAAGTGGAGGAACAAGGATTAAAACTCAGAGCACATGAAGGGACTGCTCAGGAGCCCAGTGTTACATGTATTGGTCCCTCTTGGCTTAAAGCTGAAAGTTCCTTTATGGTAGGGACTGGGCCTTTGTTCCCCTGGTGGTCCTGGTGCCCTTTCCAGTGCCTTCCACATACCAGGTGCTGAGTATGATTTGCTTCCCTTCTGCGCCCTGTGTTATGGATGTTTTTCCATCAAGAATAACTCTCCTCTATTCAAGTGAGATTTAAGACCATAAACTCTGGATTTAGGCTGTCTGCATTCAGATTTTGGCTCTGGAACTCACTAGCAGGGTGGCTTTGGGCAGTTATTTAACCATTTTTGTGCCTCAGTTTCTTCCTCTATCAAATGAGGAAGATAATGGTAACTATCCCAGGGTGTTGTGGGGAGGATTAAATGCATGTATATATAGTCTTGGTAAACACCAAGCACTTGGGAGTGATATATAATAAGAATTCGTTTATGTTTCTGGGATCATCTTGTGCACATCCCCACTCTCCCTGTACATACCCATTGGCAGGGCACGCAGCTCAGGCAACCACCACCTGCCATGGTTTGATAGATGGCTTTAAGAAATGAGAGGTGATTATTTTAAATTCTCAGAGCCCCATAGGGAGTCTTCCCAGACATGAGTAACTTAGAATGAGCCCTCACCTTACCCTGAAACACAGAGATCTTTGGGATTGTGAAGAGGTTGAGGGCTTGGGGAATGAGGGGTGGGGAGCACACTGTGTGAACTTCAGTTTTATTTATTTATCTATTTATTTATTTTTGGATGATAATGAATTCTGGCTGCCTTCCCAGCAGGTGCTCAGTAAATATCCATCAGAAGATGAATTGGGAAAAATGCCAAGATGAGCACTGCTGCCTTGCAAACAGGGGTGCATTTTCCATAAAGTGCTACCTCTTGGGGACACTCAGGCAGCAATACCCTTGAACACACACACGTTTTCTGCTCATTTATTTTCTTCCTTCTGAGCTGGTGACCCCACCTCCTGGCTGCTGTTGATATCTCTACCAGAGACCCTGAAGTCACCACAATTCATATTCGTCTCCACACTGGGTTAAGAGTATTGGCCCATTTATGCCCTGATACATGCCTTCAGATTGACAGTTTCTAACTCCATTAGTGGTCACAGCTGCCAGAATCATAGTGATGATTAGTTATCTTGAATTTCTCAGAGAAAGACAATTATCATCAGGTTGCACCCCCAGCCTCACCTGTAGTGACGGGGTCACTGGGCTCAGTGATTTCCACAGTGAGCTGGAGTCTAGGGAAACAAGGCTGCAGCTGGTGGGGTTGTCAGCTCTGACCATGGTTTAGGCAAAGGCAACTGCAGTTGGAGCAGGAAGCCACTGGAATGGAGATCCAGCCAACTGAGCTGTTGTTCTCCAGACCAGAGGAGCCTGTGACAGCAAGCCCCTTTTCTCCCATCCACATCGCTTTCCATGGTCCTGAAACACTACGCTCTTTGGCTTTTGGTTCCAGAAACTCACGGACAACTATTTCCACAGCTCATATTTTTTCCTTTTAAAAAAAGTTCTTTATATCTTGATAAACATTTTTGTCATTTTTATACCTTCACTGAATAGTTAGGCCCGTGACTTATTAATAATTCACGGGAGAGATTTCATATACCTTTGACAGTTCCATAATGCTTCTGACAGCTACACATTTTATTTTTGTCTCTGAGAGGCTCAGAAGGGGGCTCATGTAACCTTAGCTGCCTTCCCCAGAGTTCTGATTTTGAGCAGTGAGTGCACTTGGGGAAGGGGGAGGAGAAGGCCTTCAGGAATGCTGCCTTCCACCCTAGGCCAAGGGGCTGATGAGTTCCACCAAAGGGGCAGGAATGAGGGAGAAGGGGGTGGAGTCTGGACTCATAGTCTGCCCCATCTGTGTCATCCTAGTTGAAATCACACCACCATTTACAATCATTTCCTCTCTGCTAGGTACCAGACTAAAACCACTTTGCATGTATCCCCTACCCCCCCCCCAACACCCATTAGAATCTTGAGAAGTAGGAACCATTAGCTCCATTTTACAGAAAAGCATACCAACAGTCAGAGACATCAAGGCCCTTTTCCAAAGCTTGTGAGTGGTGGGTGCAGGCTTTGAACTTTAGAGTCTGTATTAGTCCCCCTCCTCTGCCAAACTCCACTACCCCATCTGTAAAGTGGGCTTATATTCCCTACTGCATGGATGTTGTGTGGACAAAGGGAGATGACATCTGTGAAACCCTTGGTACCAGTAACCGTTCCTTTCTTCCTTCCTCCTTCTTAGCCCCTCTACACACCACCCCTGCCAGTGCAGCACACATCTTCCTCCTTGTGCCCTCCACTGCTCTCCCTGGGGCTGGCCGGCCAGGTCTGCAGTGCAGAGAGGTAACCTGTGGGTCTCCCTCTCAGGCCGTGGGTACCTTAAACCCCTCTGCCTAATTGTAGCTGTGGCTGGATGGTGTGAGAACTCCTAGGTCACAGTCCAGAGGTTGGGAAAGCATGCACACAGACGTACATGCACAGTGGGCTTGCACATCCCCGCACGTGCACTTACACATGTGGTGTTTGTGTGGGTTCAGGACTTGAACACATGTGCACAGGGTGTGAACATACACTCGTGGCTCTATATGTGGACAGACACCTGCCCCTGGGCTGCCTGAGCCATCACACACCATGCTGGGTGAAACAAAAGCAGATGGCAGGACAAGACCATAGAGGGGGAGAGAGGGAGATAGACGGGGGTCAGCAGGAGAGGCTTACAGGGAGGGGAGGAACAGTGGAGGGGGTGGTCACCCAGAGAACACCCAGAATTCACTCCAACACCTGCACCATTCACTGTGACAGTTCACTATCACAAAGGTCCAACCCACTCATGGAGCAGACAAGGAAACCAAGGCCCAAAGGGGGCATCACTCTGCACAAGGTCACATTATATGCGGATGGCAGAGTCAGGGTAGAACTGAAGCTCCTGAGCCAGGATCAGCTTCCCATCAGGCAAGGGATCTGAATCTGAGACAAGGATTTGCTTGAAGTTGTTTGTGTGAAAGGAGATTGAAGGTATAGGATTTGGGGAGCAGGCAGAGTGAGATCCAGAAAGAGGAGAAGCCAGCACCTTTCAAGGGGTATACAGAATACCACCACCAATTGCCCATCAGTTCCAGTCCTCCATTTGTCAAGGGTTTCCTGGGACAAGGTTCTGACTCCCCTGTACTTCTGAGCTGCACGTGCATGAGGTCCAAACAAGTTCCACAGGTACCCTCACATTTAGGCAAAGGCTCCGACATGTGCTTGAGCAAAGTGAGGAGGAGCCTGCACAGACAGCCATGCTGAGATAATAGTGGTCAAGAGCATGTGAGTTAGAATCAGTCATCAAATGCATTTCAGACACCAAAATGCACTTGCCATTTGCATAGGTTTCCTTTAGGTAACTCCTTGGTAATTCACCTGTCTGTGCTCCCTTCCCCTGATAGGGTTGTTTACTCTGATAATAATGCCAGATAACACTAAGCCGTTGCTTTGTGCCAAGCCCTGATCTTATCACTTTACATTATGAACTCATTTAAAGTTTCCAACCACCCTGTGAGGTCAGTAATACTATTGTTTTTTTCCATTGTACAGATGAGAAAACTGAGGCACAAGTAATAAGTGGATACAAACCTGGGTCCCAAGCCTGAGTCTCTAATTACTCTCCTTGGATACCCCAAATCCTGACTCTCCTGGAGGAATTCTGGACTATTTCTACCTAAGCAGCATGTGGCCAACAACTGGCTGAGGTCACTTCCTGCGGAGGGCTTTTGGGCAGAGCATATGACCAGCACTGGAGTGCAGGAAAAGAAGGCCCCCCCCCCACCCTCACAGCCTGCGGTGTCTCTTTTCACCCCTTCAGGCCTGCCTTGGGATTGCTCTCTGTAGACCCCTCTAGGTTCTTTACTCTGCCTTTGGCTCACCCAAGCCTGGTCTAGCAAAGCTTCATCTCACATCCTCGAAGTATGGGCACAAGAGCTGCCAAGAAATAGCTGCCCAGATCAAATGACCTTTGCAGCTTGATTTCCAGCAGCTGTGGTGAGAGAGTCGCTAGATCGTTGAAAGCCAGGAAGCTAGCCAAACAAGTGTCTGCTCACTACTTCTGAATGCACTGTTCTTTGGAGACCCAAGGCCCACGCCTGGTGGGCAAGGGTCAAGGATCATTGAGGGAGGCAGATGCCATCAGGGAGGGAGCATGGCATTCTGGGACACCTAGCTTCCCTCCCTAACTGGGTGAATTGAGGCCCATCACCCTCCCTGGGACCCCTCTGGAAAGCAAAGGGACTGGGCTAAACCAGGTTTCCTCACACTGCGTCATGGAGAATGGAGAGAAGACAACCTGTACTGGGACTGCCCATCCACTTGTCAGCAAGCTCTACCTCTGAGGCACAGAGCCCAGGGTCTTCATCCCTACTAGACCCTAGTGCTACATGTGCAGGGAAGTGCTCAGAAAACATGCAGTGAACAGCTTCACACATAATTCCTCATTATCATTAGTAATAGCTATCGCTGGCTGAGCTTACTCTGCATGAGGTTCTGTTACAAACATCACTGCATTGAATCCTCACAGACCCAGGAGGCGAGTGTCTCCATTTTACAGGTGAAGAAACAGAGATTGACAGTAGTTAAGCCACTGTCCTAAATCACACAGCTCCTAGGGGAAGAGCCAGGTTTGTAGCCTAGGTCCGACTAATCCCCAAGCCTGACCTTATAGCCTCTGTCACATTGGAATCACAGCTACCGTTCATGGAGCATTCCTCCCCACAAGCCCCAAGGAGGGATTTTTACAGGTGTCATCTCAATAAACCTTTGCAACAGCCCATTTTATGGGTGAAGAAACAGGCTCAGAATAAATGAAGCTAATTGCAAAAGACCACACAGCCCAGAAGTGGGGAAGTTGGTTTTAGAACCCACATCTGGCTGCCCTGAAGCCTGTGTTATTTTGACCATGATAGTGTCCCACCCAAAACCCCAGAATCCCCACTCCAAATAAAGTTGACACATGGGCGACAAACCCTGTTAGAATACCTAGCATGAAACATAAGGCCTTCCCTGCAGCCCCCATGCTCTGTGCTGACGTTGTTCAAACCTCCCTCTCCCTGTGCTGGCAAGAGATAAAAAATGGGGTCAACATCGCCAGCAGGAGAGGAGTAAATTCAAGCTGACAGTCCCAGGGCCAGCGGGTCTGTAAGCAGGAGGGAGTGGAAATAAATGGGTTAGTGTCCAGGGCAGTGTTGACCCACTTTGGGGTTCATTTCCTCTCTCTAAGCCTTCCTCAGGCCCCTCCTCCCCACCCAGCAGGACTGGGGAAGTAGGCGTTCCCCTCCCCCAGGAGATTCAGGGAGCCTGGGTGGATACTTCCCTCTCTGCTTCTGCGGAGGAAAGCACGTGCCTGGGGTCCTTAGCCCAGAGGAGACCTGCCCGAGAGATTTCAGCATGTCTATTTGAGCAGGAACAAGGGGATGACTCAGTGGGCCCCGGAAAATCACTTGGGGTAGTTTTTTTCATTTTTATTTTTTAATTATATTTTATCGATTATGCTACTACAGTAGTCCAATTTTTCTCCCTTTGCCCCCTCTTTACTCAGCATGTGCCCACTCCCTCAGGCAATTCCCACAACTTGTTCATGTCCATGGGTCGTGCATAGGTTCTTCGGCTACTCCATTTCCTATACTGTACTTTACATCCCTGTGGCTATTCTGTAACTACCTACTTGTACTTCTTAATCCCCTCACCAAGTCCCTCATTTCCCCACAGCCCCTTCCCATCTGGCATTCATTAAAATACTCTCCATATCCACAATTCTGTCTCTGTTCTTCTTGTTTGCTTAGTTTGCTTTTTAGGTTCAATTGTTGATAGATATGTATTTATTGCCATTTTGTTGTTCATCATTTTTATCTTTAAAAAAGTTCCTTTAACATTTGATATAATAATGGCTTGGTGATAATGAACTCATTTAGTGTTTTCTGACCTGGGAAACTCTTTATCTGCCCTTTGATTCTAAATGATATATTTGCTGCTTAGAGCAATCTTGGCTGTAGGTCCCTGCTTTTCATGACTTTGAATATTTCTTGCCAAACCCTTCTAGTCTGCAAAGTTTCTGTTGAGAAATCAGCTGACAGTCTCATGAACTCCCCTGTAGGTAACTGCTTTTCTCTTGCTGCTTTTAAGATTCTCTCTTTATCTTTAATCTTTGGCATTTTAATTATGATGTGTCTTGGAATGGGCCTCTATGCATCCAGCTTATTTGGGACTGTCTGTGCTTCCTGGACTTGCATGTCTATTTCCTTCACCAAATTAGGGAAGTTTTCTTTCATTATTTTTTCAAATAGATTTCTAGTTTCTTGCTCTTTCTCTTCTCCTTCTGGAACCGCTATGATGCAAATATTGGAACACATGAAGTTGTCCCATAAGCTGCTTACACTATCCTCATTTTCTTGGATTCTTTTTTCTTCTCATTCTGATTGGCTGTTTTTTGCTTCCTTATGTTCCTAATCATTGATTTGATTCTTGGCTTCATCTACTCTACACTTGTTTCCATGTAAATTGTTCTTTATTTCAATTAGTGTATCCTTCGTTTCTGACTGGATCTTTTTTATGCTGTTGAGGTCCTCACTAAGTTCCTTGAACATCCTATAATCAGTGTTTTGAACTATGCATCTGATAAATTGCTTATCTCCATCTTGTTTAGTTCTTTTTCTGGAATTTTGATCTTTTCTTTCATTTGAGTCATGTTTCTTTGTCTCCTCATTTTGGCTGCCTCCCTATGTTTTTTTTTGTGTATTAGGTAGAGCTGCTGTGACTCCTTGTCTTGGTAGTGTGGCCTAATGTAGTAAGTGTCCTGTAGTGTCCAGTGGCACAGCCTCCCCTATCACCCAAGCTGGGTACTCAAGGTGTGCCCTTTGTGTGGGCTGAGTATACCCTCCTCTTGTAGTTGAGTCTTGATTGCTGTTGACAGATCAATGGGAGGGATTTACCCAGGCCAGTCAGTTGCAAGGACTGGCTGTGACCACTGACCACCAACCTCCGCCCTCTATGGAGAATCAGCTATGTTGCTGATTCATGGTGTTGCTGTCCACTGAATGTGCAGGCTCTGGGTTTCCCAGGTGGTTCGGTCGAAGGTCAGCCCCGACCTGTGCTCTGCCTGGAGCCACCCTGCATGAACTCTAAAGCAATCTGAGATGGCTGCTACTTGTGCTGAGCTTGGAGATACCCAGGTGAAGCCAAGCTGTGAACGTAGGCTGGCTGCTGCTAGTGCTGGGCCTAGGGCCACTTAGCAAAAGGTACGGTGGCTTGGGTCTAGGGGTTGGGGGCTTACTGAAGCTAGTTGGGGGTTTGAGAGAATTTAGGACATTGTGAAGCATGAGCCAAGATCTGCTGTTCATATCTTGGGTGAGCCCATAAGTTGGGTGGGACAGAGCCTGAAGGAATCTCCATGGTAGGGCCAATAATGTTAGCCAGATTGATGGAGTCTCAGTATGGTACCTGCTTGCCAGTTCCATGGCCCTGTGGGGGGAGGGTTCAGAAAAGGGACAATGGCCTCTGCCCACCTTTTTGTCTGGGAGAAAGCTGTCTGCCAGCTCCTGCCTTGGTGTCAGATACTTCAGACGCTTCTTGTATGCCACTGGTGCCTTTCAAGCTGCTACCCTGGTGCTGGAACTCAGAGGAAGTGAGTCTGAGTAAATCCATGTGTGGGTTCTTTAAGGTGAACTACTTGGGACTCCAGAAGTTTCTTCTACTGACTCAGTCCTGCTGACTTTTGCAGCCAGAAGTTATGGGGATTTATCTTCCTGGTGCTGGAACCCTGGGCTGTGGGTCCTGGTCTGGGGCTGGGACTCCTTGCTCCCAAGATATCCCTCCTGAATTTTTATCCACCACACGTAGGTGTGGGACCAGCCTATTCCATGTCTCCACCCCTCCTACCAGTATGGATGGATATGCATAATTCTGTAGTTGTCAGACTTTCATTCAACTCGATTTCTGGTGGTTTTGAGTGATAGTTGTTCTATATTTTCGTTGTAATATTGATGTGGTTGTGCAAGGAGGTAGGCTGTGTTTACCTATGCTGCCATCTTGACTAGAAGTCTGGGCAGTTTCTATCTAAATATTCATAAAAATGACATACCTCAAAGACAGCTGTGAAAACTCTGCCAATGATTAAACACCCACTATGTGCCAGGAACTTCATGTTCCTTGTAAATAATCTTTGCAGTGTATGGAGGGACTAGAGTTATATTCCATCTCCCCATTCTGGACAGGGAAAGGGAAGTTCAGAGAGGTTCAGCAACTTGCCCAGGGGACACAGTAGGTCTAAGAGGATTTAAGCCTGGAGCTTTCAGCTTCCAGGGCCCTAGTTTCCTCCTCTGTCCTACACTGAGGCTCACCAGGTCCCTATTCCAGAGCACTGGGTCCCAGTCACAAAGAAACTTACTAAAAATCCAGAACTTCCTTGGAGAGACTGAACTGGAAAGCCAGGATAGGTCTTGGGAATCTGGATTTTGTATAAATTTCTGGGGGGGATTGGCAACCCCATGTTAAGGAGGGACCCAATCTGAATGTGGAAGGTAAGTGCTGGCTGAGGGTCTTAGTAACCAGGAACCAGTGTCCACCTGTCCTTGCCTGAGTTGAATCTCCCAGATTGGGAGACCAGGGAATAAAGTGGCATAATTCCCTGGACCATGAGGGAATTTGCTCTCTGAGTGCCAGATCTCCTGAAAGCTCTTCAGGTTTGAACCCAGCAGGCAGGCCTTAGACTGGCATCTCTACCTGGGGCCCATGTACCAGCAGTGGCTACAGGTCAGGTGAAAGCAGCGAGGAGGGGATGTTTTTGCAACTGATGCCCTGAGATGTTGTTTGAAGCCCCATCTGGCTGAAAGACTCAGTCTCAGGACTGAGATTGGGGGTTAGCCATGGGCTCCCCACACCAGCTTGATGAGGCATCTGGGTCTGGCACATAGTAGGCCCTCAACAAATCACAGCAGTGGCTTTCCTTTGCCCAAGGCAGAAATCGACTCATCCATGGTTCTATTTCTTCCCCACAGTCCTGCTCCCTGCAGGCCACACAAGACCCGTCACCAGGTCCTGCCACCTGTCTAACCTCTGTCCTGCTGTCTCTTCTCACTCACCACCCTCCAGTGGCTCAGCCTCCTCTCTGTCCTTCACACACACCTGGGGTTTACAATTGGCTGTTTCCTTTCTCCTGCAATGATGTTCTCTCCACTGTGCCTGGCTGGCTCTTTCCCGCCCTGAGTGTCCCTTTCAGACTGGCCTCTCTTGACCACCCTGTCAGGAGCAACCCTCCCTAGCCTTAAGAATGAGCATCAGGTCCTTGACCCCTTCTGAGCACATATCATCACTAACATTTTAATTTTTTATGGATGGATTTATTAGCATAGATACTCCATGTGGCAAGAAGCATGCATCCAGCATGGTACTTGTAGTTGGTTCATAGTATATGCTCAATAAAATTTTGTTAGTGAGGTAATGAATGATTAATAAACAATCTCAAACCAGTGCTTCAACTGGATGCCTTTACTCTTGGTCCTGGCTGACTGTCACTTCTGGATCCTTTGCAAGTGGAAGACAAAAAGGACTGATAGAATCTGAGTGAATAGAGGACTTTAACAAAATGTAAAAATAAAAATCTGGGAAGAGTGGTTCTGGTAGGAGTGCCCAAGCCCATCAAAATAGACACACAAAGGCTAAGACAAAGTCCTTCGTCCAAATTAGGAGCAATGAGAACCAGTGCAGGTAGAGAAGGCCACCAGGCCAGGGTCAGGAGCCCCTCCCCGCCCCCCCAAGACTTGAGCTCCTCCCTGCAGGTGGGACAGGCACATCAAGCCCTGAGCCTGAGCAGAGCTGATTAGTGGGGACCCTGATGCCTGGTCCCTCGGCTGATCACCTCCTCTCAGCCACCTGGCACGCACACAACCCCTGGCCTCAGCCCACTCCTGGGGGCTCTTGTGCTGCTGCCAACACCAGGACCTGCTATGTTCCTTGGCTCAGTCAGGAATGGTCATGTTTGAGTTGAGAAGATCAAGAAGACAATGGAAACAGTTCAAGGGGAGAAAACAAACAGCTCTGGGGGAAATCAGCACGTGTGTGTGTATGCGTGTGTTGTGTTTGGAGAGGAAGCCCTTGGAAGGTCCTTCCCCAGCAGCCATCAGGAGGCAGAGCTGGGATGTGGGGTCTTAGTCTGGGGAATGGGAGAGAAAGAAGTTGAGGAGAGCTAAAAAGCAAGTTTAGGGGAGAGAGATTTGCTGACTCCAAACCTCACTCAGGTGGACCCCAGCTGTTGTCACTCAACCATTCCCTCTTGTGGGCCTAATTCCTGCCCTTGTGACCATATTTCCTTCGTCTTCCAGCCACACCAAGGACCTGGTGAGCTCCAGTTCTGGCCCCAACCGCCTCCCCTCACATTTAAACCCACTGTTGTGAAAATATCTGCCCCAGGAATGGAGTGGCTGGCAGAATCAGAACTGAGGAAGCTGTGCCCTGGGGGTGGGGGATGTCTGGGTTTCAGCTTAAGCCCTGGAGGAGACAAACAAGAAAGGAAGGAAAGTGTCAAAAAATCCCTCGAGTGCCACCTTTGTGCCTGGCACCCTGGGGAGTGCTTGCACCCACTCCTCCATTTTGCCCCATTTAATTTTCACAGGGAGGGCTTGCTATCATCAAACCCTTTCTACACACATAGAATCTGAGCTTCAGAGAGGTGAAAGGATTTGCCCACAGTCACACTAAGATGGCAGAGAGCTAAGACCTGAAGTTATCTGACTCCCAGGCTCCATGGCCTCTCATTCTGTCTCCGTTTCCCCACCTGTAAAATAAGAGGATTGAAGCAGATAACAGATAATAAAGGCTTCTGTTGCATACCAGCTCTGATCCATTGTTGGAACTGCCTGACCCCTGTGCTGAGAACCCTGAGGCTAAGGCTGGGCCCTGTGGGAAGGAGTATGGTCATTGATTAGCAATGTCTGCCCTGGCTCAGAAATTGAGGGTTATGGTGCATATGTTCTTTATGAGCTGATATCTAAGGGTCATGCTAGTTCTGACATTTTGGTGCTAGGGTGTGTTAACCCTCGTCTTTAATGGCCTTGGGCAAATCTCTGAGGCTCAGATTCTCACCAGGCCTGGCCTGGGAACAGCTTCCACAAGACTCTTTGTGAAGGACAGCACCAGCTGCTCAGCCTCTCTGCTCAACCTCTGCCTGTACCCTCAGCCAGGAGCAGCTGTTGCCTAGCAACAGGAGGTGGGTGGGGGCTGGTGGGGTATGCAAAATCCCAGAATCTAGCAATACCTCTGCCTCTCTCCCATATCCCAGGCATGGGCCTTGGAGACCCCGAGGGTCCCCAGAAATGAGGCCCAGCACCAGGTAATGGAGGGTGAGAAAGGTGTTGAGAGGCCACACAGCTGAGAAAGCCCAGGCCTTGATGGACATTCTTCAGACTTGGGGCACATGGCCTCGCCTGCCCGAGATCCCTTTCTCTGTGTATGACGTGGGTAAATCATCCCCACCGGCCCGAGGCATTGCCAGCATTATGCAGATGATGGGTCTGAAGAGGGGTCTTGACCCTAGAGACCCTCCTCCCTCTGAGGGCTCATCTAGAAATTCAGAGACTGCTCAGATGTTTGCCCCCTCTTTAGACCCAGTGCAGATGTCAAGCTTGGGACCAAGGTCAGTCCCTAGCCACCCATTAAAGATACTGAGAACCCAATATGTATGGGGGCTGGTGCTAAGCACTTCACATACATTATTAGCTCACGGAATCCTCACAATGGTCCTGGGAGGCAGGGACTAGCTTTATCTTCACTTCGCAGACAGGACGCTGAGGCCTAGAGCGACTAACCCCCAGGGTCAAACAGACAGAAAGTAGCAGAGCCAGGATCTGAACCCCGGGCTTGTGTGACTCCAGAGCCTATGCTCTTGAACCTGATAAGGCCACCTCTAGATCCCCATTTGTTCTGTGCCCTCCTAGTATAGCCAGGTGCCCTCCCTGCCCCTGAGGCCACTCAACTTCTGGGGAGGATTTCCGAGGGCTTGTGTCTCCCTCTTCTTCTTCCTCAGGATGGTGACATTGGAGCCCGGCACCTAACAGTGCCCTACGGGGCTTTGAAATCTGTGGGGAACAGCACAGGGCTGCAGGCTAATTTCCTGTCTGTCCTGTCCACAGGGAGGTCATTACCTCAGGCCACTTGCCGAAACACCCTGGTCTGGCCTGGCCCCTGCAGCCCTCCCTGGGACCTTGCGTTGGATGAACAGAGGTCCTGGGTTTGGAAAGCAGATGGGAGTGGGAAGGGGGTTGGTGCTGCAGAGAGGGACATAAACAGGAATCAGATAGACAGGAGGGGGTGTGAAAAGATGGGAAGGGAAGAGGAGGCAAGAGGAGTGTGCAGAGGAGACAGAGTCTATGGAGTCGGGGTGGAAAGGAAGAAAGAGGAGAGGAAGATGGGGGTGGGGAGGAGGGAAGAAAGGAGTGAAGACATTGAAAGGAAAAAGAAGGGGGCAGGGAACAGGATGGGGGATGCTGGAGAGAGAAGGGGTGTCAGAGCAGCATAGGAGAGGAGAGAGCTGATCGGCACACTCCTCCAAAACCCCTCAGGGTTGCAACTGCCCACCAACCGAGAGTCCAGGCGGATTGTTCCACCTCCCACCGCTGCCCAGGACCCAGGGGCCAAGTGGAAAATCTAAAGAGAATCCCAGTCTTTTTGCCAGAGCTCTGGAGCCCCTGCTGCTGCCAACAGGCCTTTGCTTAGGCTGCCTGGGATTCTGGGGACCAGGGCCCAGTCTCCACTGCTCCTTTGCCCCCTACAACCCCTGGAGGGCAGAGCTCCCTTGTCATAGAGCACAGGTGGCAAACACCAGGCCCGCAGGCCGAATCTGGCCCTCCACCTTGTTTTATCTGGCCTGGCATCTTGTTTCTACCTGGCAGCAGTGCCAAGCTCTCGCTTAACTGTTAGGGAGTAGATACATTTATACAGTCCTAACATTACATTTGGCCCTTTGAAGGCAACCACGAGGCTGATGTGGCCTCCGATGAAAATGAGTTTGATACCCCTGAACTAGAGGCTTCAGGCTCTCCTCAGTAGGAAGAAGAATCTTCCTGACCTCCTTTCAAGTGGATATGTAAAATCTTGCAACCCCCTTGCATGGGGAGCTTACTACCCTCAGGACAACTAAATTCTTCCCAGGATAGTTCCAGGAATTGAGGTTTGAGCTCCACGTAATGAATGGGCAGGAGTTAAATGGAAGAAAAAGGGAGAGGTGTCTAAAAAAACAGAACAGCAATGCAAAGGCCCTCCGGTGGACAGGCACAGAGCGGATCGAAATCTGGTATCTGAAAGGCAGCCAGGGGCCTCCGACAGGGAGATTGGTGGTATAAAATGCGGCAGGAGAGGAGGCAGGAGCCAGTCCGTGGAGGGTCTTATGGGCCACAGAGTGGAGTTTAGTCTTTATTCCTGGAGCAATGGGCAGCCACTGGTGGTTTAAACTGGAGGATGTTTGGCGGGGGAGGGGTACTTGTGCTCACATTTGCATTTTAAGATCCTTCAATCTGCTGTGCAGAAAATGGACCAGCAAAAAAAAAGTCAACAAAATGAAAAGACACCCTACTGAGTGGGAGAAGATATTCGCAAATGATATACCCAATAAGGGGTTAACACACAAAATATATAAAGAACTCATACAACTTAACACAAGGAAAAAAAAAACCCCACAAGCAATCTGATTTAAAAATGGGCAGAAGACCAGAATGGATATTTTTTCCAAGAGGACATATAGATGACCAAAAGATGCTCAACAGCTCTAATCACCAGGGAAAGGCTCAAAACCACAAGGAGATACCACTCCACACCTGTCGGAATGGCCATCATCAATGAATTGACAAAGGATATAGAGAAAAAGAAACTCTTGTGCACAGCTGGTAGGACTGTAAATTGGTGCAGCCACTCTGGAAAACAGTATGGAAGTTCTTCAAAAAATTAAAAATAGAGCTGTCATACAATTCAGCAATTCCACTTCTGAGTATTTATCTGAATAAATAAAAACACTAATTCAAAAAGATATATGGACCCTATTTTCATTGCAGCATTACTAGCAATAACCAAGGTACGGAAGCAACCTACATGTTCATTGATAGATGAATGTATGAAGAAGATGTGGTACATATATACAATGAAATATTACTCAGTCATAGAAAAGAATAAAATCTTGCCATTTGAGACAAATTGATGGACCTAGAGGGTATTATGCTAAGTGAAGTAAGTCAGAGAAAGAAATACTGTATGACCTAACATATGTGGAATCTAAAAAAAACCCCTAAATAAATGACTAAACAAAACAGAAAGAGACCCTTTGATGGTATTAGGAGATGGGGTCTTCAAGAGGAAAAAAACGAGAGAGAGATGAGTGAAAAAATCACGTAGGTGAAGAATTAGTTCTGGACACAACTTGATTAAACACACTCATCCTCAGGAAAGAAAGAAAGAAAAAAAAAAACCCAGATCAAATGGGGCCAGAGTAGCAGCAGGGAGTCCAGGGAGGCAAGACAGCACTGTCCAGGCACAGTGACCGAAGCATGGACTGGAGGCAGGGGCAGTGGGGTGCAGAGGACTGGGTGGATTGGAGGCCCGTTTGAGAGAACAGATAAGTCTTGTGAATGGATAGGGTGGGGTGGTGGTGGTGTGAGGGAGTCTGGGAGCAGAACTGACTGATGTCAAATAAAACCACTGACCCTCACCTGGAGAATACCTTCAAATACTAATTCCTAGGCCTATTCCAGGCCTATTGATTTCAGATCTCTAAGGTTGGAATCCAGACCTTTATTTTGAAAATGTGCTTTCAGGTTATTCCAAGAATCAGCCCATCCACCATGGGCAATGGTCTAGGGGTGGGGGCACCCTGAGTTAAATCCCTGTTTTACGGAGGAAGAAATGGGCCGTGGACGAGGAGAACCTTTCCCAGGATCACACAGGACAAGTACAGCAGATAGAAATGACTAGCATTAGATGGCTGACATGCTGTTCCCATTTGTGATTTCCCTGTGACCTGGTGAAGAACCCTAAGTGAGGTGTGGGATGGTGGGAAGCACAGGCTTTGCCCTTGAAGTGACCTTGGTTCAAATCCCGGTTTCCCCATTCCCAGCAGCCATCATGAAGCAGAGTTGGGGGCGGGGTGGAGCCTAGGTCTGGGGAATGGGAGAGAAGGAAGTTGAGGGGAAAGAAAGTTGCCGGCTCCAAACCTCACACAGCCAGCCAGATGCTCAGGTGGACCCCAGCAGTTGCCAAGCAACCATTCCCCCTCCTCAGATTGATACCTGCCTGTTGATGATGGCTGTTGATTGATGCTCGGCAAGTCACATCACCTCCGCACCTGCGCATGACACAAAATTTGTGCCTCAAAAGATGGCTGTGGTGTTTGCGCTCGATAATGTGCCGAAGACAACTAGGAAGCTTTCATTATAAAGTGTAATTCTACTCTACCAAGGTCAGCCTCAAGTACAGGCAGAGGCAGGAGCCATCTCTATGAGCTTGGGTGTGTCTGTGTACACATGTTTGTGTGTGCATGTGTGCACATGCACATGTGGTGTGATGCGATGTTTTGAAGAGTTGCTTTCTCCGGCTCAAACCACGTCCCTCCCTATTGGGTCCTATCGCAAGTGTCTAAAGGCCACCATTAGAGCCACATTTCTCTGGGTGCTATTTTGCTGGGTGCCTTCTTGAGCATGGAAGAATTTTACTCTGGAGGAAATAGAGGCTGGAGAGAGGGGAGGTGACCTGCCCAGATCCCACCAGCAGTAGGGGCAGAATGAGGACCCCAGCCCCAGTGTGGGGTCTGGTGGCCCCTGGGCGGCAGGGGGGTGGGTGTGGATGGAGTGGGAACATGTACTCCCGTGGAGCCTGGGGAAGAGGATGGGTGCTGTGCTCGCCATAATCAAGGCGCAATCAGCGCTAATCAGCGTGTTCTTGAAATAGACCCCACTGGATGGGGGAAGCGAGCAGCCGCCTGGGTTTGTATAGCGGCAATCAGAGGGAGGCAATTTTAGATCCACGGGAACAACAGCTCTTTGTCCTCACCCAGGGACTCTGCAAGCTCTGCGGAGCCCACTGCAGCTTAGAGATAAAAGCACGCCATTGGGGCTGCAGCTGCCCCAGCCCAGGAAGGGTGCCATTCAGGCAGTGGGCTCAGATGCTTCCAGGTGAAGTCTAAATTCTTTAGCACCTTGGCTGGGCACCTACTACTAGCTGCTTCTTTTGTGAGAGGTAGGCTCCACTTTGCCGGGGAGGGGATGGAGGCTCAGAGAGATGGGTGTTTTGATGTAGGTCACTAGCCTGGTAAGTGGCTGAGCTCTGATGGGAATCTAGTCTGACTCCAAAGCTTGTGCCTGTTCCTTTTATTGGAGCTTAGAAGACATTATCCTATATTAATGGAACTCTCAGGTCTTGCAAACATCTCAAAGCCCGAAGATTATTAGTCGCAATTTGCCGATGACGCAAATTGAGGCTCAGAGAGGCGAAGGGACTTGCTCAAGGTCACCCAGATGGTGTAAGTAGAGGAGCAGCATTCAAACCCACATCCATAAGATGCCAGAGCCCCCACATGAAATCACTAAGCTCTGAGCTTCTTCAAAGGCCACTCTGCCACTGCCTCCAGGAAGCCTTCCCTACCAACTCTGGGGCCACCATCTTCCCCTGTGAATGATGCTTGGTTATCATGGAGCTGGCCCTGGCAGGCAGGTGTGGCAGGCAGGTACGACTTCGTGAGTTTTTCAGTGACCTAGAAGCATTTCCTCTTCTATCGGCGCCAGTGGCTCCTGATTTCCATTTGGAGTGGAAACTCTCAGGCAGAAGGAAAGCTCCTTGAGAGCAGTCGGTGAGTGAGGTGGGACATTCTCTGGCTCGGGTCCACCCATCCAGGAGCACTAACAGTATGAAGTGCCTTATCACAAGAGGGGGGATTCATTGGAGGAGAGGGGGGCAGACAGCCCAGGCAGAGCCACAGTAGATGTCCTGGTGACAGACGTCCAGGTGACAGTAGACGTCCAGGTAACAGGCCGGTGGCTGGGATGGAGAAAAGTGAGTGGATTTGAGAGGTTTCCTAGAAGAAGAACCAAGGAGACTCACTGATGATAGAATGTGGGGAGTGACAAGGATTTCTCACTTGACCAGCTGGCCCCACACCTCAGTCATCCTTGACCTTGACACCCCTAACACCCCACCTCTGCATCACCAGGAAATCCTGTCAGTCTACCTTCCAAATATGTCTAGAATCTGATCTTGTCTCCCCTTCTCCCTTCTCTCTCTCTTTCTCTCTCTCTCTTGTCAAGCCACCATCATCTTTTGCCTGGATGACAGCAGCCTTCTCACCGGTCTCCCTGCTTCCACCCAAGCTTCCCACAGTGGACAGGGGGTCTAATTAAAACAGAAATTGGGTTATGTTCCTCTTCTACTCAAACCCTCTTATGGTTCCTCATCTCACATTTACACTAGGCTCCCAGGCCCTTCATGATCTGCCCACGTTTTTCACCTCCTCTTCTACGCTCGCCTCTTGCTCACTTTGCTTCAGCCCCCTGGACACCTAGCTGTTCTGGAATCACTACAGACAGGCTTTCACCCCAGGGCCTTTGCACGTGCTCTTTCCTCTGCCTGGAATGCTCTTCCCCAGACAGTCACAGGCCCCTTCCCTTGTCTTCTCAGTGAGGCCTTCCCTGACTGTCCCATTTAAAATTTCAACTCCACCCCATACTCCCTGGCTCTCTCTATACTTCTGCCCCACTTTATTTTTAGCTAGATTATTTATTATCTTCTGTAATACTATATATTTTTACTTTAAAATGTTCATCGTCTTGTCCACCACCAGAATACAAGCTCCATGAGGGTAGGGTCATAGTGAGTGCTCAGTCAACATTTGCTGAAAGAAGAAGAGGTATCATTTATTGAAATAAGGAGGAACAGGCTGGTAGGAGTGGGAGGTAGAGATGAGTTGGCAAAATTGAGTTTGAGATGCCTCAACAGACACCTTAAAAAAGATATCCTGCCCTGGCTGGTGTAGCTCAGTGGATTGAGTGTGGGCTGCGAACCAAAGCATCACCAGTTCGATTCCCAGTCAGGGCACATGCCTGGGTTGCAGGCCAGGCCCCCAGTGGGGACCACGTGAGAGGCAACCACACATTGATGTTTCTCTCCCTCTCTTTCCCTAAAATCTTAAATAAAAAAAAAAAAGATATCCAGAAGGCAGTCAGATACACAAGTGCATAAATTTTACTAATAATCCCACCTCCCTCAATGGGCATGTGTGGGGAGGGTGGCTTGATAAGGTAAAAGGGGTCAGCAGAAACTCATCCCTCAACAAGGGGTGCCTGCCGTGCACGTTTACTTCCTTCTAGCCTTCTCAAACACCTGCCACAAGCTCCCTGTGACAAGCTCAAAGCTGCTGGAACTCCTAGAAATGCCGTGGAGAACTACAGGGCCCAGAAGAGGGGTCCTGCTCCATTTGCTTCTCCCTCATCCTGATCTCAGCTCCTGGGGTTCCCAGGTTCCTAGGGGAGGCTGGAGCCAGGGTGCTGAAGGGACGTTGGCAGTGGCAACACCTCCTTTCCTTCTCCCTCCCGCCATTTCTTCCAACCATAGGAGAACCATTTTTCATTCCTTGCAAGCCTTCATTTGTAACCAATCCCTCAGTGGTACAGAGAGGATTTTAAAAATAGCTTCATTGATTTTATTTTTATTTTTGGAATATAAAGGCAATAGATGTTCTTTGTTAAAGAAAAATTAGATAGTATAGAAAAAAGGGAAAAAATAGAAATCAGCCCAAATCCTACTACTCAGAGATAATCATCATCTACATTGCAGCATTCGGCCTTCTCATCTTTTTTCCTAGATTTTTGTGTCCAAATGGGTTGGGGGCAGGACACCAAGGCAGATGGAGGAAGGCAGGGACCAGGTGGAGGCAGGGCAGGTACCAAGACAGGGTCAGGCTGACGGGGCCGGTGTTACTGCTGGTCCATGGTCAGAGCAAAATGCACACCTGTCCCATGTGCCTGGTCAGTGCCTGCGGGGCTGCAGTGCTTCTCTTACCTTATCCGCATCTGCATGTTCATCCAACCCCACCACCTGGAGCCTTTAGTGAGGATATCTTCAGTAGTCACCTTTCCTGTTTATTTGGAGCTCTAGAAAACAAATGCCATATGGCCATTATCTCATTTAATCCTCAGGATAACCCAAAGAGAGGGTTCCTGGGATTAGCCCCATTTTGGGCAAAGTGATTTTGCCCAAGGCATACAGCAGTTCAGAACTAGGATGTAGGTCTCATGACACTGGCTGGGGCCTTTATGTCCCTTGTCCTGAGAAGAGTGACATGCAACAAGAACCACATTCTATGTACCAGACACTTTGGGCACAGCATCATCTCATTTAATCCTCTCAATTCCCTGCCGGAAGGGGCTTATTGTGTCCATCTGCGCAAATGAGGAAACTGAAGTCAGAGAGGTGAAGTCACTTGCCTGAGGCCACACAGCCAGTAACCAACCTCTCAGTGGTAGGGAGAGGATATTTTTTTTTTTTTTGGGAGAGGATATTTTTAAAAAAAGGTTTGTGGATTTTATCTTATTTTAAAATGTTATTTATTTATTTTTGGAGAGAGGAGAAAGCAAGGAGAGAGGGAAACATCAATGGGTGGCTGCCTCTTGCATGCCCCCTACTGGGGACCTGGCCTGCAACCCAGCCATATATCCTGACTGGGAATCAAACTGGTGACCCCTTAGTTTGCAGGCCCACCTTCAATCCACTGAGCCACACCAGCCAGGCTGGATTTTATTTTTTTGGAATATAAAAGTGAGTGGGACAGTTGAGAACTGAATGCAGGTTTGTCCGGCTGTTAGGGTAGTGCTGCAAACAGGAGCTAGGGACAGGGCTGGGTGAGAAGGGTGAACTGTGTCTCTTTGTTAAGGGCAGCCTCTTTGTCACTCATCTGGGCACCTACAGTGGCGCCTCTGGGCCCTCTAGGTTGGACTTTCCATCTCAGCTCCAGTTCTGACCTCACTCCCTGATCAGAACCTGGACCAAAGGGCGGGGGCTTGGGTTTAGCAACAGCGCCACCTGGCGGCTGATTTGCTACCACCAGCGTCTGACTCTGGGTAGGAGGACAGTGATGAGGGGAGGGAGGCCTGGGATTCATTCTTCCCTGCTAGAGACCTGTGCCAATCATCCTGGTAGAGAGTGAAAAAAACAAAACAAAAAACAAAATGAGGACTCTGGGTTTGATAGACTTGGCTTTCAATTCCAGTTCAGTCTGTGTGACGTTGGGCAAATTTCTGTACCTATCTCTCCAGGTCTGTTTCCACATCTGTAAAATGGGAATAAATTACAGTTGCAGAGACTAATAGTAGACCCTATCCCAAGCACATAGTAGGTACCCAACAAATGATACATTGGTTGATCAATAAATGATATTTGCCCTTGTTCTACTGTTTCTTCTGGCCCCTCTGTCCACCATCTGACCAGGCCCACAGATCAGTCCCAGACTCTCTGCTGGGCTTCTCCTAAGTCACCCTTCTCTGATGGGGCCCAAGATCCTGCTGAGACAAGGATACAAGAGGCTTTTCACTCCAGAAATGGCTAGATTTGGAAAGAGACTCAAAAGAAAGGCAGAGGAAATTCCTGTGAGAATAAGAAAAGTCAAGTCTGACACACACAGGTAGGGTTCTCCAGAAGAGCCAAGCCAGCTCCACTTTCAGTAGGTCAAGGTCATGAAGTCCTTGGCTCGTGGCCAACTTGCCTGCCTGCCTCTTATAGTTTGCAATTCTGGCTGGGCACTGCCCTTCTTCATTCACATTCATGTCAGCTCCACTGTCTAAACCCCCACCTCCAAAAGCATTTCCAAGCATTCTCCGCACCTCCTTCTCTTTCCTCAAGGCTGCAATCTACAGGGTGCTTTTCAGACACATGCTTCCCGCAAGGTGGCCCCAAGGATCCCTTAGAACTCTGGATGGCTCCAATGCCCCCAATAATGCACAAGGGCCCTAATACTTTTATAACTCTTGGTGGCCCTCTGACTGTGAAGTGGTCCCCAATGACCCTTCATTTTTCCCACTGGTCCCCTATAACCTTCATGCCACCCTCCAGTGAGTTCATCCCCTCACAACTCCCAAAGGCCCCCTCACCCACTGAGGCTCCACAGAATTCTACTAGATCCCTAGGAGTTCCCCTCCTCTCTAATCTCTAGGCGTCTCGATGGTCCCTTCCAGCCTCAGTGCATCTCACTGACCCCAAACATCCCCTTGTCCATCTCAGCAAACCCCAGTGGCACATATCATTTCTAGGGAACTATGGAGGCTTCCAGAAGTCCTTAGCATCAACAAAGGTGTTTCAAGGCTCCTGAAGACCTTCCCTACATGGCCTCCAACGCCACCTATTGCTCCATGACCTTGAGTGATCCAATAGTGCTGATAGCCTTGTGGCACACAGTGACTCCCAAAAGTGGTCTGTAGAAACGCATGGGCCTTGGAGACAGAAGACCCCTGCCTCTGACACCACAGCTCAGCTGCTATTCAGCTGTGGGACCTGGGCAGCGGACTCTGCTTCTTTGAGCCCATTTTCTCACTGATGGAATGTGAACACCATGTAAATCCACAGGGTGATGGAGGGCAAGGTAACACCTAAAAGGGCCCAGCATGATTTCCAATACTGAGTCTTCAGTGCTTATTTATTCCCTTTCCCATGGCTCCCACTCTGGGGCAAGCTGGGCACTTGTTCTTTGAAGCTGTAGCTCCCTGGAGCACGTACTCTGCACCAAGACCTGCACCAGATGCCATCTCCGATGAGCTTGGTGTTACCTGACCCCCTTGCTGTATCCAAGAAATTGGAGAGGGGCCACCCCAGCCTCAGTAGGTAAAGTTGCACAAAGGGTATAAAGGTAGACCAGGGATGAGGAGGACTTTGATTTCTACCCTCTTCACCCAAAGATACTTTTCTGTCTCTACCTTTGCTCAGACTGCTCCCTCATCTCAAGCACCCTTCCCTGCCTGGCGAACTCTCCCCAGCCCTCAACGTGCAGCTCAAGTTCCACATCCTTGGTTACGCAGTTGGGTATTTGCTCTATTCAGACCTGGCAAACCTAGTTCTACCCAGCTCCTTCACCTTCCAGAAGGTATATCTGATATTGCTTTGGGCAACTTATTTAGTCTCTAAACCTTAGTTCCTTTGTATTAAAAATGATATATATATATAAAACCTCTTAGATTTGTTGTGAGGCTCTATGAGGTGATTCAGGCATGATACTTGGAACATAGTAGGTGCTCAAGAATCCCTGGCATCCCCAGAGCTCTTGGTTCCTGGTACATTCTGCCCTGTAATTTCTTGTGGTGGTTTTTCTACAGTTCAGCTAGCCTGGAAGCTCTGAGAGCAGTGCATGCATTACTTGTCCAAGTATGCCCCCACAAAGTGGACCTTATTCACAAGAGGAAGTGATAGCCAGGAGTTGGCAACACAGATTGACTTTGCTCCCTTCTGGGTAATGAGGTGCCCAGACCAAGGGCTTATTTGAGTTTTAACAGCCTGGAATGATGCAGAGGACTTCCTGGGGAATCTGGATCCAGCTATGTTCCCTCTCTGGGTCTCATTTTCTTACCATTCTACCTATGGCTAAACTGAGACCCACAGAAGTGGAAAGACTTGCACAGTGGCACATTGCAGAGCTCACACTGGAAAAACTGAACAGGAAGGCAGAACAGCTTCTCCCCATGCATGTACCCCATCCAGAGGAAAGTGGACATTTGTCCTTTTGACTAAGAGCAGGAGCATTCCAGGAAAGGGAATCTTCCACTTGTCTTGATATGCCCAGTCTTAGGTCCAGGCATGAAACTTGGTAGATGCTCAGTAAAAACCTGCTTAATACACAACCCTATTTTCAAAATCTGAAGCTCTCAGAAGAAAGTGCCAGCTCTTTGGTGCATGGTCCTCTTCCCCATCACAGAGAAAAATCTTAGGCCTGAAGTGACTTTTGACTTCACTTCTAGAGCTGTACTGGGTGAATCCTCTGTTTATTTGCAGTGCCTAATAGAGCGAGGCTGCAGAGTCAGGCTTGGCCAGCAGGGTTGCTAGCACATACTGCAGCCTGCGCGGTTTACTGGGTAAATTAATGCCTCACGTCACCAATTCTGTACGCTTAAAAGTCTGCAGATCAGATGTCGTGGGAACAATGGAGACCCACATTTCCAGGACCCAGCCTCTTCAAGTGTTGCTGACAGCTGCTTGACACAATACACTTCCAGACACAAGGAGGGAATGGTGTCAGGAGACAGGTGACTGCACCAGTCTCTGTGGCTCTGTGGAGTTATGAAGTACTCAGGGACACTCTGGGAATCACAAAGATTTTCTGAATTCTGAAACTTTCTGGGATGCTTCCCGTGAGATGTTACTACCTCAGAGAGGGTAAGAAGCCAAGACAGGTTCAGGTAGATCCAGAGATCAGGGGTTTTAAGCAAAAGAGATGACTAGGCAAGAATGAGCAGACACTGTGTGTAGGTGATCTCACTGTGCCATGCACGTGCAGCAAAGACATGCTCTGTGCTCTCGAGCCACTCTGAAAAATCTCAGACACAAATTTAGAGATTTTGTCTAGTCTGAGAATACCAAGCCTTTAGAGCTCAGGCACAATTTCTCCAGGATAATAATAACCAGCGTGAACACAGTTTTATCACTCATACTTGGAGCTCACAGGATCTTCAAAAATGAGAAAATTGAGGCTGGCAGGGCAGATCCTGCAGCCAAGCCTGGGCTGCATGCTCCAAATCCTTATCTCTTTCTACCCCCTTGCCTGCCTCACACACGCTGCGCTGCCTGAGAGGACAGGGCGTGAACTCCGAGGCAGCTATTGTTGCTGCTACTGGGAAGTGGCTTTCACCTGCTTTGGGGCTTTGCAGCACAAGACACAGTCAGGCATAGCGATTAAGAGATTGAGTTTTGAGGTCAGACAGACCTGACTTTCTCTTTCTGGTCATGCTGTTTACCAGCTGTGTGACTCTGGGCAAGTGGCTTGACTTCTCTGTGCCTCAATTTACCATATCTGTAATGTGGAGGAAGTAATACACGAATAAAGTAGGGGATGCGCCTACTCTATGGGGTTGTTGTGAGGGTTAAATAGGTAACTTGTAAAGCATTTAGCACACGGCAGACATTCGATGCATGGTAAATACATGAAAGAAAGTGTGGGCTCCTGAAACACCCCTGAGTGTTTCTAATTGGTAATCCGAAATTGAGACTGCAACCTCCAGATATGGAACCAAGATGCTTTTGCAGGAGTATCACGAAGATAGTAAAAAAACAGGAAGAAAAGCTCAATGAATACCACTTTGCTGGGAACAGCCATATATAGTTTGTTCATTCCTTTAATTTTTAAAAATGAGTAAGCAGACAACCATGTGCCCTTTGAATACCCAATAAAAACGTTCATTATACAAAACAGTACAACCTTTTTCATTTTTAATAATACTGTAAATATGTCCGAAAGGATGTATTGTTTCTAATGAATATCAAAAAAGTCTTCACAATGATGTTTGCCCTGCCCCACATTTTCCTCCCCATCCCCAAAGTTACCCAAATACTAGTAGGAAATTACAAAAAAAAAAGAACAAAGGCCCTCCCTCCACCCCGCCCCGTTAGTAGTGCTCAGTGAGTGGAATGTTAAGTGCCACACGTATGTACAGTGCGGCGTGTGCCAGGCGAGGCTGCGAGGCTGCGGGGCTGCGCATCCGTGACAGCTGTCGTGGGGGGGAGAACCAGTAGCAGCAGCAGCGGGGAGGTGCCTCCCCAGGACCTGTTGGGGGAAAAGCAGACAACAACGGACAAGAGCAGGGAGCCCAGCTGAACACTGAGCTTCCGGAGTCCATTTCCTGGTTCCACCAGATCAAAGATCTCAGGTAGCGGCCGGGCAAGTGTGGGCTGTGTGTGCAAAAGGGGGACCAGAACCCCAGTGTCCCGCCTGCCTGGACAGCACTGGACTTCCCTTCCAGCAAACTCAGGGTCAGAGAGGGGCTGACCAGAGCAGAGAAGCTGGGAGTTTGGGAACTTTGGGGGTGAATCAAACACACAGGTTTATTACAGGAAACTAAAGCCTCAGTTTGAACAAAGCTTGCATTTCCACCAAATAAAATTGGGAACATAAAGGAAAAGGATAAGGAATGTACCTTCCCTGTCCCCAAATAACTTAAAATCCAAGGCAGAGGCTTAATGTCAAATCCAATTAAAGAAAAAAAAGACAGAGATCAGCCAGAGCCAGCCGGCCCCCTCACAGACCCCAGGCCTGCAGGGAGGAGGGGCAGCGAGCAGTCTCCCTCCAGTAAGTGCTGCGGCTTCTCAGCGCTTGCTGGGAGGGATGCAGGTGGGACAGCTCCGAAAAAAGGGCAGGGAAGAAGCTTCTGTGAAGGTTCCAAGGTTCTGCAGGTGACAGAAAGGATGCAGAGAGAGAGGTATCGGGATCATGGGGGAGGGAGCAGGGCCTGCGACAGCAGAGGGAGAAGATGTACGTGGCAGGGGCACGAAGAAGGGCCCAGAGGATGACTCCAGGCTCTGCGCCTCCCTGTAGCTCCTTCCCCTGGGAGGCTGGTGGGAGGTTCTACAATGCAGATCCTGGCTGTGATGGCCGCAGGACCAACGGCCGCAAAGAGAACAGAGGCTGCTTCCTAAGCCTGAAAGCCAGTGCCCAGCCAACTGCAGCCAGCTCCACAGAGGATGGAGAGGCAGAGCTGAGGGTAAGCGCAGACAGCGCAGGAGGAGCCTGGCTGGGCGCCAGGACCTGGCTGATCTCCAGAGAAGAAAGTGCTCGTGGATGAAATCAAACTAGAATTTTGGGAAAACACACATCACCACTACATTGTTTCCATGATGAACTTGATTTAAAATAAGCAGGTGGAGGGTGAGTACAAGGATGACTGCCTGAGAGTCTTCAGAAAAATCCAAGATGAAGGGCAGATCTGCAAGCCAGCAAGGCAAGCAACGAGAACCCCCAAGAGAAGCTGCCAGGCCAGGAAGAACCTCAAGATCACCCGATCCAACCCTCTGACTTAGGAGACAGGAAAACTGAGGCCGGGGAGTGGAAGGGAGTGGAAGGGAGTGCCCGAGGTCACTTACTAGGGTCAGGGTAGATGGGCGCCTGCAACCCAGGAGCCCTGAGTCTGGTGGGACTTTTCCTTCTCTGACAGAGCCTTGCTGTCTGCAAACCCACTGCTAAGAGGTTGGGATGGGAAAGGGAGGGCTTGAAGGAAAAGCCCCCCAGCCCCACTGGGTGTGTGAAGGAGGGGCGGCAGCGATGGTCAGGAGCAAACACGGGATGTGGACTGGTTGAGTGAAAAGGCTGACAGAGGTCAGGCATCGCTCCCACCCCACCCGCCCACGCCCAGGTATAAAAGTTTGACCATATGATACGTTTCTTCTTAACCCCTAGAAAACACTGGTTAAAACCGTCCTAGCACAAGAGGATTCTGCTAGTCCCTGTACAGGATTAACTCTTCATAATGTTACTTACATAATAATTGGGGGTGAGGAGGGGAATGTGACTTTAAACCAAAGTGTACATAACCACCTTAAAATTAACTTGTTAATAAGTCCTGTGCAAAACGAGCAAGCTTCTATCATTAGGTGAAGTACGTTTCTCAGGTATTCATTTGTACACACGGGGAAGGAGAAGGAAGCAGAGGCGTCGAGGTGGCAGGTGGACACTCAGAAGTGCGTCTCCTTCTCTGTGATGGCTGCAATGGTCCCATCGCCCTTGAGTTTGGTGTCACAGTCATTAACCATCACCGTCCGTGGGCCTGTCCCAAGCTTGCCCCTCATTTTCAGATCAGCACTGGGGACCGTCAACTTCCGGAATTTCTAGTGGTTGGAGAGGAGGAGAAGAGCTGTCAGAGAGCAGCTGCCAGGGTCAGGGGCCTGCCTCCGCCTCTCCCGACCTCACAGTGAACACGCGGCGGGAGGGCCAGGGGAGCATGGAGTCATGGGACTGAGGTCCAGGCCCCAGCTCTGCCACTTAGGGCTCTGTCCTGGATGACAAATTGAGCTCCTGGGTCTCAGTTTCTACTTCTGGAAAACGGGAAGTGGAGATAGCCATTCCTAGCTTTTGGTGAGTAGTAGGGGGTGTTGAGGTGCTCTGCCTGTCCTCAGCCTCCTGCAGGTGACTGGGATGAGAGAGCGGCAGTCAGGGCTGACCGCCCCTTCCCTTCCCTCTGGTAGAAACAGAGCAGCTGGGGTCTGAATCGCTGAGAGGCCACTCCCTTGCTGTGCTGGGCAAGTCACTTAACCTCTGTTGCTTTTTTCTCATCTGTGAAATGGGACAACAGCACCCGCGGGCAGAGCTGTTGTGAGGGTGAGCTGAGGCACCTCCAGGGTTGTTTGTACAATGTTTGCTGGATAAATGGAAGCACTGCCCACAAAAGGGATGTCATTGTGCTGCTACCACCCAGGGAAACACAGGCCGCAACTCGAAGATGCGAACACTATCACTAATGCCAACACTCACAGCTACGGCCTCACACCACCTTGTAAAGTGGCCGGCACTGGGCTGGGAGATGAAACAGCTTTCGTCCCCACTATACTAATGAGGAAGTGGTGGCCACAGGCGCACTCCTGACCCTCACTTTTGCTGCCACAGCCCTGCCTTGGGGTCTCACCCTCTTCTTCCTGTGCGTCTCCCTCCTCACCCTGGTTCTCTCGGGAGAAGACATGGGGCCAGGATGTAACATGTCTTTTCTGGGCATAAACTCTTTCCCCCAGAAGGCTGGGAAGACTTTTGGGTGACTGATTTCTCATGATCAAGGGTTTGTTTTCTCTTCCAGATCCTGCCATGCCTAGGAGGCTGAACCTGGATGGTCCTAGTGGGATTCCCAGGCAGACTCATCCGTGCTGAACACCTCCTGTGTGCCAGGCATGGTATCAGCCTCTTGATATAGGACAAGGGTTAGGAGCATGGGCTTGGGAGCCAGGAGCCTGAGTTTGAATCCCAGATCTACCACTTAACTGGGGCAAGAAACTTAACCTCTCTGTGGCTCAGTTTTCTCACTTGTCAAAGCGGGATAACAATGGTACCTGTCATCTAGGATTGTCTGGAGGCTCAGATTAGCTGATTTAGCCACAGATTAGCACAGAATATCAATCCTCATAGCAATGCTCTGAGGTAAGGACCACTGATGCCATTTTTCCTTCCAGATCCTTCCTGTCAGTGTCAGTTGGCAGAACTTCTGCAAACGGAGGGAGGTGGACTGGCCGGCACAAGCTCTCCCAGGAAGGAAGGGCTGGGAACCAGGTCTGCCTACCTCCAAAGACTTTGCTGTCTTTAACGAGCCCTGCTCTCAGTGCAGGCAGCTACATGAGCATAGGGAGATGGAGGGAACTCAGCAAAGTCGCCACTCCTCCCTTCCTCCCTCCATGCAGGGCTGAGAGAATCTCTAGAGAACTCTCCAGAAGACGCTGGCATTTCTAAATACCAAAAGGCCACTGGAAGTTTGGGCAGGGGCCTGCAGTGGTTGAGGTGTCAGGGGTGCAGGACCACTGTCCTCTGGACATGTTTGGTCCCAAATAAGGATTAACCAACTGCCCTTGACCTACATGCCCTGCAGGTGCCAAGGAGCCTGACTTACTCTAGGAGCACAAGCAGGCTTGGTTCTGCTGGCTGGATGCATAGCATTTTCTGGAGCCCAGGCCTCCTGGTGGGCAGGCAGTCTAAGTGAAGTCAACTCTGAGTAGGCAGTCTCATTTGGGTGTCTGCACACACACCCCAACTCCCATCTCCCTCTGACCTTGTCCTGGGAGACCAAGGTCAACCCCTGAGATCCCTGGGTGTGGCGCTGGGGCAGAGACAGGGCTCCGCAATGGAGCGTGGCCAGTCCAGCAGGGGAATGAGGCCATAAAGCTCAGGGATGAGAGCACAGACTCCAGAGTATCCACTTCACCATTCAGAGGCTGTGTGCCCTTGGGCAAGTTGCTTCACTTCTCTGTGCTTCAGCTTCCTCATCTGTGAAATGGGGACAAGTAAGAGCCTCCACCTCACAGGATTGCTATGGGGATTAAATGGCTCAGTGTTTGTAAATGGCTTAGAATAGTGTCTGGCATGTTGCAAACAGCTTGCTAAATGAGGAAGAAACTGACTCAAACCATCTGATCTGCCAGCAGGTGGGAAAGGAGAGTAAATAGAGAGCGAGCACTCTGGAATAAGACTGCCTGGGTATAATTCATCTGCCACCAAGAGACCACACACTGCACCATTCCACTGAGGGGAAGTGCACAGACCAGGCGGATCCACGGAGACGGGAGGGAGACTGGCGGCTGGCTGGGGGTGGGAACAGGGTTAACTGTGAATGGGCATGAGGGATCTTATTAGGGTGATTAAAATGACTAAAACTAATTTATGGTGATAAATGCACTATGCTGAAAGTTACTTAAAAAGCATTGAGCCCTGGCTGGTGTAGCTCAGTGGATTGAGTGCGGGCTGGGAACCAGAGGGTCCTGGTTCGATTCCTAGTCGGGGCACATGCCTGGGTTGCAGGCCAGGTCCCCAATGAGAGTCATGTGAGAGGCAACCATACATTGCTCTTTCTCCCTCCCTTTTCCTCTCTCTGAAAATAAAGAAATAAAATCTTAAAAAAAAAAGCATTGAACTGTACACCTCGAATGGGTGAATTTTATCATATTTAAACATACTTCAATATGATTTGTTCTAAAATTTCTGGTTTCCACTATGGAAAACAGTATGGAGTTTCCTCAAAAAACTGAAACTAGAACTACTATATGACCCAGAAATTCTACTTCTGGATACTGATCTGAAGACAAGAGAGACACTAGCTTGGAAAGACATATGCACCCCATGCTCACCACAGCATTAGTTATAAAAGCTAGTGACCTCGCGCGTGTCAACACATGGATGAATGGGTAGAGAAATCGTGACCCCCCACACACTAGATTATCATTCAGCCAGAAAAAAGGATGTCCTGCCATTTGTGACAACATGGATGGACCGTGAGGGCATTATGCTGAGCGAGGAAAGACCACGAAAGACAAATCCCACATGATTCCTCTTATATGCAGAATCTAAGAAAACAAAACAACCGCATTCACAAATATAGAGGCAGATTAGCAGGTGGGCAAAACGGGTGAACAGGGTCAAGAGATACACATGTTCACTTACGAAATAAAGAAGTCACGGAAATGCGATGTGCAGCACGTTGACTACAGTTAATAACACTGTACTGCACGTTTGAAAGCCGATAGGAGAGCCGACCTTAAAAGTCTCGTCACAAGAAACACTGCGGCTGAGTGAGGAGTCGGGTGTGAACCAGGCCGACTGCGGCGCCCCTTCCGCAGTGTTCGCAGACGCCGGGCCCTCAGCCCGTGCCCCTGGAACCCACACGGTGCGTTCCAGCTACATCTCAGTAAAAAACGTGGTTTGCTGATTTGGGGCTGTGTGGCACTAATTTTTGCTTGAGTAGCAACTTCTTTGAGCTTTTTTCTCCACCTATTAAATGCAGAAAATGATGCCAGCACCCTGGTTTGCTCTGAGGACTAAAGAATATGCAACCTGTAGAGAACCTAGTAGGGTGAGGACATGGGACGGGTGTCAGTCCCCAAATGCCAGATCTTCCTTTGCCCTGGGAGTGGGGTCCTTAACGCAGTAACAGAACATTAAGCGCTAACACTTGCTCACTCCCTGTTGCAGGTGCCGGTCTAAGTGCTTTCCTTACATGAACTCACCGAGAGTCCTCACAAAAAGCTCTGTAAGTTAGGGACTGCCGCTGTCCTCATTTTACAGAGGAAACTGGAGCTTAGCTCAGAGAAGCAGGCTCAACCCTGAGGCCTCAGAGAGATGTCTCTACAATAGTGGTCGTGATGAACACCCGTCAAGGAGGATCTGGCCACAGTTCCGCTGAGAGACACACGGGGGCCTGTTCTCATCACACCCGTTGTCCAGATGAGGAAACTGAAACCCAGACAGGTGCCCATGGACTCAGCCCTGCTCACCAGCCTGTGCCCAGGCAGAGGCAATTCCTGCCCCGCCCCTCGCCCCTCTCGGGGGCTGCCCTTGCTGACCCCCCTCCCTCCGTCTCACCTCAGGCAGTGTCCCCTCTGTCTTCCACACCTTGATGAAGATCCAGAGGGGGATGCAGAGCATGGAGGACAGGGCCATGAGCCAGCCTATGCCATAGCCCCAGGCAGGGTAGGTGTAGACGTTGTTATACTTGAGAGGCTTGTACTTGACCAGAAAGAAGATGAAGATGCCCTGTGGACAGACGGGGAGAGGTCCCTGGGGCCAGCGTGCAGGAGGCCAGGAGTGGAGAGGAACTGCCCCATGTGACAGCCTCAGAGAAGCAAGGCTCTGCCCTGGCCCACAGCGAGTCTGAGGCCATCCCACCAGCATCAGCAGACACAGAGGAAATGGACCCCCCCAGATTCCAGGACCTCAAGGGGCTCTGAGACTCTTCTACCCACCAACCCTCAAGAGCCTCATCCCCAGCCTCTGCCCAATCAGAAAGTTTTATTTTTCCTAGCTATCTCTGGAGACTGGTTTCAAAGCTCCCTTTCAGAACTACAATGGCTTGTGAAGATGCTTTGAGATACTCCCAGTGCCAAGGACTGGGTGAAGAGCAATGGGTTGTTTTTTTTATTAAACCTCAGCTCACAAAGGCCTCTGACCCCGTGGTCTGCTCTGAGGAAGGAGCGTGAGTCCCAACTTGACCCTCAGTTGTCCTGCTTTCTCAGTTAACAACAAAGCCAAGTGTCTCTCAAGTGACTCTCGGCCCCATGGAGGGGGCTCGCAGCCACCCAGTTTGCAGGTATAGAGTCTGAGGCTCTGAGATGGGAGGTGACTTGCTTATGGTCACACAGCAAGCTGGTGGCACAGCTGAGATCCTGGGGAGGCCCCTCCCTTGCTGAGCCCAGAGACTACCCTGACTCCACTTTAGGAAGGTGTAGGGTGCCTCGGACTTTCTGAGTGCACAGAGGGTCACCCAGGCAATGGCACCTCCTCATTTACAGCTCTGACGGGTCTGGGGCTCTGGAGTGGAAAAGTGGCGGGGGGGAGGGTGGACACTTACCGCACAGATCCCGGGGGTCACGACCTTCCAGCACCATTTAATGAGTGACAATGGCCGGTAGCCAATCATGTCTTCGATGTTATCATAGAAGCGGTTGCTTCCTGTCCAGAATAAAACAGACAAGCACACACACTTGAGAATCCTGTACAAGACTCAGAGGGAAGGCTAGGAGTGTTTACTTTCCCTAGCTGGACACAGAAAAATTGTGGCAGGGACCTTACTCATTACTATTTAAAATGACTCAGATGTTATACCTATGTGAGGTTTTGGGATGAACTATAGAAGGATGGATTCTGGTCTGATATTGGGAGGACCCTTCCTGACCTTGGGCAGTGAGGCCCAGGAGATGGTGAGGAGTTTGTGGGAGAACAGCGGAAAGCAGTCCCTGGAGAAGCAGGGTGAGGCACTGGCTGACTTGCCTGGAGGTGGAGGTCAGGGCTCTGAAGGCCAGGGTCTGGCTGGGCTGGCTAATGAGCAGAGTGGCCTGCAGGGGCATCTGTTTCTAAACCAAATTCACAGTGGGAATGTCCAGCATCATCAAACCCAATTCATTCCAGGAACAGGAGGACCAGGAGGCAGATAATGACTGAGAGCCAGGCACTATGCTGCCTGCTTTGCCTACATTATCTCCAATTGGTGCTGATGACCCCATTTTGCAGATGGAAAAACTAAGTCTCAGGGGCAAAAGGATTAGCCCAAGGCCACAGTCCCTAAGCCTGAAACCCCTCCCTGTTCTGTGGGAGTATAAAAGTAGGAAGATATTCCAAGTGGGAAGAGCCAAGGAGTCCCTGAGGGGCAAGAATGAGGCTGACATTGACAGAGATAGGCCACAGAGAACCTGAGCCCACCCCTGCCCTGGGCACCTGTGTCCTAGGCACCGATGTAGGCCACTGCAGTGTGGGTGGGCTTGGCCTCTACTCACCGTACACCCAGCCGATGCAGACACACTCAAAGATGGCCACAAAGAGAAGGCACATCCCACTGGCAGCATAGGAGTCAAAGAGCTGGAAGATGTACATGCCTCCCTGTGGGGCAGGAGGACAGACACATGGACAGAGGGATGGACAGACACACAGGGGAGCAGGGTCAGCCAGCTGGCCTTGGAAAGGACCCCCTGCTCGGCCCTATGCCTACCATCAGCCAGGAGTCACTTCTTCCTGGGCGGAATGCTTTTCTGTAATCCCTAGAACATTGCACCCTCTGCACCTGGGCATCCCTAAGACACCATCTTCTGGGAATTGCTGGGATTGTGATGGTCTTTCTATCTTTGCTCCCCAATGCCAGAACCAACACAGAAAACCAGTCTCAGCACCTCTCACTGATGGCTCTAACAGCCTCTCCTGCTACCCTCCCGGCCTCCCCCAGCCTTGCCCTCTCCAAACCTGCACACTAGCTTTCACAGGGACTTTTCTAATATGCCAATCCAACCACGTCACTGCAGTTTACCATTACCTTTGGGCTTCCTTAAGCCTGCCAGTCAGGACCGCCCTCCTCACATGGCCTCATTACCCCTCATCACCAGCCACCTGTAACATGCTCCCTCTTGGACAGAATGAGGGACAGCCTCACCTCTGCGCCTTTGCACATGCTGTTCCCTCTCACTTGTAAGTTCCTTCAAAGCTCCATTCAAATGCTACCTCATCCAAGAAGCCCTCCCTGACAGCCTCATTATTTCTTTGGGCCTCCACAGCATTTTTTTATGAACTCAGAATTTAAAAAAGTATTCCCCTTTCAGCTGCCCAGTTAGTGCTGAGCTCCAGCTGGGAAGGCCCACATACCCATCCTCTTTATGGCCCTCGTTACAGAGTCCGGTTCACAGTAGGTTCCCTATGAGTACAAAATGAATTGTGTAGAGTGAGAGACCATGGAGGAGGCACTCTGAATGGCTTGTCTACCGCTGTGTCCTCATTCTGGCCCAGGGCTTGGCACACAGCAGGTGTGCAACCAATCTTTATAGGATACAGGAGTGATGTGGGCCAGCTCTGCAATACACAAATCTTTGATGATTAAGATCAGTGGGAGGCCCAGGAGGTGCACACTCAGCTGGCCTATTACAAGGCAGGCACTACTGTTATCCCCAATATTCATATGGGGAAACTGAGGCACAGAGCAGTAAGAACACTTGGTCATCCAGCTAGCCAGTCACAGGGCTGAGGATTGAACCCAGGTGACCATGCCCCTAACCATTCACTACTGCCTCGGCAGAACATAAGAAATTTGTGGCCTATTTTTTTTCCCTAGAGCTGAGCTTTAAACGTCTATAAATGAGGGAGAAGATCTGGCCAGCAACTACTGTGAAGGCCAAGGCCGACATGGCCCATTTGGCAATTTGAACTTCCCCTGTGTGACTGTGCACAGATATTCCTCCGTGGAGGCAGAAGGTTGGCATGTGAAGTCATGGTCTCAGGCAGCCAAGTCTTGGCTTCCTGCTGGGCCCTGGGGGTGGTAAGGCACCCTTGGGCAGACCCAGAGCCCCAGGTGGAGGGTGGGCATAAAGGCTCTGCAAGCTGGTGGTACCCAGGGCCAGAGGCCCACTAGGACCTTCCACCTGCCTGCTCCATGTCAATGCCTGCTCTTGCAGTCCTGTCCTCATCAGCCTCTTTAACACATCAGGTTTACCCTCCCCAATTTGCGTGTGACAAAAGACTCTACTTTGAGTAATTAATCAGCATTTAATGAGGCCCTGCTCACAGCAGCTCCAGTTTTCCTGCCTGGGGAGAAGCTAGATGGAAATGAGAAGTGCCACACCATTCATTTACTCAAATGCTGATTATCACTCCCATTAATGTGACAATGACTAGGAGCAGTAATAATGCCAGCCACCTCACAGCAAGTGCCTACCCTGAGGGCACAGAGCCAGGCAAGGTCTCTCTGTGGACCTCAGGGTCTGGTAGAGGAGACAAGTGAACAGATGCATCTTTGTAACAGTGGGTGGGAGGATGGGCTGAGCTTAGAACAAAATGCTGTGGGGAAGGAAAGCAGAAAAGGCTTCCAGGAGGTGGTGGCATTTGGTTGAGAAGTAGAAGATGAGGAGGTTCAACAAGCTGACCGTAGTACCATAGCAGCTGCTGTGACTGATTCTGAGTTCTCTCATTTCTTTCCCTGTTTCTTATGAACTTCTTGTCTCTAAGCAACAGGTTCTTGTTCGTTTGTTTTGATTTTTAAATTAATTTGAGTGTAGGGAGAAAAATATTTAATGTCACCTTCCCAAGGTACTTGGGAAAGTATCTCTTAGACAGGAGGGCTGCAGGAGGGTGAGAGAAACATGATTTTATGAAGCAATCTTCATTTTGGTGTCATGATGCACCCCTCCTCACCCACAGGCCCATTAAGAAGACTGGTACCCAGGAGGGCTGCAGCTAGAATGTACAGTGCCCGCAGGTGCCAATATCATCGAAAGCGTGTTTATTCTCTGCGATGTTCCAGGAAAGCCTGCTTGATCTTTAGCCTAATAATGATAACTAGTTGAGGCGTCTGTAGCTGACACTGTCCCCTTCACCCCAAGTTATTGTTAGGGGTGGCCGTGCATCCAGAATCCCAGATAATCCCAGCAGTCCCCTCTGAGAGTGTTGTGCCCTCTGGTAGTGACAGCAGTGACCTTTAGCTGAGTATTTACACATGAAGGACGTCGTGCTGAGGCTTAATGAAAGCTTGCAGGTGATTCTGACAACACCCCATTAGGCAGATAAAAGAAATGAGTCAACAGAGAAGGTACTAGACCTGGCCAGGGTCACACAGCCAGTCCATTTCAAACTGGGGTATGATATCAGACCCGCCTAACTCAAAGCCCAGGCACTTCCCCCTGTGCTACGCTGTTCACATCGCTTACTCCATCCATATCACTCACCTCTGTTAACATCACGAGGCCCAGAAAATAGGAGACAACCGACAGGGCCAGGATAAGCAGCTCCCGCCGATAGCCCCTCCGGAAGACTTTGGGGTACATGTCCACCACGGCGGTCACAAGGCTTTCTACACACACAAACTGGACGGGGTAGATACAATGGTGTGAAGCCCAAGAACAAGGGCATTTTAGTGGTCCTGGCTGTGGCGAGCACAGCAGGCCTAAACCCTGGGCTTCCCCCGCTCCGGGCTTACCTTCATCCCCATACTCATTCACGTGGATGGAGGGCCTGGGAATAACGGCCACAGTCCCGGCATGTACAGGGCCCCAGCACGCTCATGTAACAGATGAGGACACTGAGGTTCAGAGAAGGGAAGTAACCTGCCCAAGATCACCCAGCAAGGAAGTGGGCTGGCTCAGGACCTGAACTGGGCTCTCTTGACTCTAAAGCTGGTACTCCTTCTCCCCCATGCTGCCTATCAAGGGCCTCTGTGCTGGGCCCTGATCTGGGGTCAATGACTTAAATGAGACCCAGTCTTTGCCTGGGAGGCAAGACGGGAGTCCTGAGAGCTGAGTGCTCTGTGGGTGGCAGGCTCCGGTCAGTCTCAGCGGGCGGGACTTGATTTGCTTGTTCTTCAGGACTATGATAGTCCCTACCCTTTGCTTCTGGTGCCCTGAGCTCTGCTGGGTGGAGGCACCCAGAGCTGAGCCAGCACCCAGCCCCTATGTTGCCCCTGAGTGAGTCTCTGAGCCCGGGCAGACTGGGCAGGCTCAGACAGTAGAGCTCCAGCCACTGAGCATCTGGGTCCCCCCATGGTGAGGCGGGGCCAGGCACACGGTATCAGTCCCATTCCTATTTACCCACCAACAGGCAGCCCAAATATCCCGACACTCCAGTCACCCCTCCCAGGCTCTCCCAGCACTGGGGGCAGATCTCTCCTGCACGTGCCCTTTCCTGGCCTCCTTCACCCCTTCCCTCTCCTCTATGCCCAGGCCACACCCCTTACCCCTTGGGGGCCCATTCTTGCTTATATCTGTCTCCTTACACTCGTTTCCAGTGGAACAAGGAAGATCCTCAGAAAATGTTTTATAAATAATAATAAGATAATAATGGCATACACATGGTGCGTGCTGTGTGCCGGGCTCTGTTTGAAGCAGTAAATAGATAATTGATTTAATTAATCTCTATGTGGTAAGTACTATTATTATCCCTGTTTTGTAAGTGAAGACACAGAAGCATAGGGGTATAAGCAACCTGTCGAGGGCACAGAGGTATTACATGGTAGAGCCTGAATTTGAACCAGGCAAGATTGTTCCAGAGGCTGGGCTTTACCCACTGTACTGCACTGCCAGGAGGGAGGGAGGGAGCTATAAAGGATTCTTTTGCTGGTCACCATGTGGGGTACTCCCCATCCCTGGAGCCACTTCCTGGTCCCAAATCCTTTATGATTTGATCTACCTCCTCAGAAAAGGTATTTGTATCCTCATTATGCAAAAGGACTGCAGCACAGAGGGAAGTGACTAGCCCAGAGTTACACAGCTGGCAAGAGTTGTGGGGCCGGGACTGAAACCCAGCCCTGACTCCAAAGCCCAGGCTCCTACCCTCCAGGCCGCTCTGCCTCTACAGCAAGGCGTGCTGTGCTCACCCAGGATCGAACCCAGAGAGACATCAGAGCATGTGGACTAAGAGGCACACAGACCTGGGTGCATGTCCCTGTACATTACTTGGCATCTCTGAGCCTCAGTTTCTTCATCTGCAAAACGAGGACAACAAAAGAAGCCCCCAGCCTGAGTGGTTATTACAACAAAGAGCTGAGGACACAGCCCAGGCACAAAGCAAGCACAGCACACGTGGGGGTGAGCAGAGCAGCCACCCGCCCTCCATGCCACACCCACTGACCGCCCTGGAGAACACAGTGTCTCAGTCCAATTGCTGGCCCAGCTCAGCCCAGGGGCTCACAGAGCCGGGGCCCCACCCCCCACTTCCCTCTGTCCAGGCAGGCCTGTCACTGTCACACACTAGCTGAGACCCCTCCCGAGGGCTCCACCACAATGAAAGGGAAGATTATCAGCCACAATGCAAGGGAAGATTATGACAATGAAGTGAAGATTATCAGCAGAAGCACCTGGTGCTTCAGCAGTTTGGCTTAGCAGTTTCTGAGAAACCATCCAGGGGAAGAAACTGGACTTGGCTCGGCTGACAGACAAGTCACACACAGGGCTTAGATGCTAAGTGACCTGCACAAGGTCACGAGGAATGGGCAGCCCCTTGCCAACGGACCCAGTCCAACAGCAGAGCCACGGCTCTGGCTGGAGGACATCCTCTGGGTCTCTTAGGGGCACCAGCTGCGAGGAAGCAGCAGGGCGAAGGGCAGATTTCTGGGAGTGAAGAGCGACTGCAAGTGACAGGATTCTGGCTGAAAAACCAGGGAGAGGATTGGGAGGGCAGGCCGGGGTGAGTTTTACAGTGCGAGAGGATACAGATGCATGCATTTGTGTGAGAGAAAGGGTAAACTGCTAGTTCTAACCATACACCCTTCACTGAGGAGGGCAGGCTGCCAAGGGGAGGGTGGGTCTGAGGGAGCCCTGTGGGAACGGAGAACAGAGGCAGGCAGGTGAGACGCCAGGGGACTGGGAGCTGGCGGTGGTACTGATGACCCATGTGGCTCTGTGGGTGATGTCATGGTGGCCCCAACACAGAGCTGGAGGAAGGAGGAAGGTGCTTTTCTATGTCCCTATGTCATGCATGATTTGGCTAGGACAGGGACACATGCTAGTTAGGTATCACTAACCACAGTCCCATTGTCTGAGAATTTCTTCTGCTTTGGTAGGTGGTGCTGTTGGGCAGAAGTGTTTTCCAGATATAAATGTTTTAAAAGCCTGGACTGGGAGTTGGGAATTTCAGTAAGGAAAACAGTGTTTGGGGAGACTTAGAGGGACCTGAGCAGCTGTGCTGGGGGTGATGGTGGAGACCACCTAGGGACAGGAAGGCATGCTGGCTGAAACGCAGGGTGGGGACTGTAGGCCGATCTCTGATGACCCGGACCAGGAGGTGCTGCCCAGCCCCCGGAGCCTCCCTGCCCTCGACTGCCCTCTTCCTTCAGTGCCTTACCTGGCTGTCCAGGCCCAGGAAGATGAGCATCATGAAGAACAAGGTGGCCCACAGTGGGGAGAGAGGCATCATGGTGACAGCCTTGGGGTAAGCGATAAAGGCCAGGCCAGGGCCTGCGGAGGGAGGAGAGAGAGAAAGGTGGTGGGTGGAGTTCAGGCCCTCATTCAATTGTTATTTTAATCCATCATGTATTGGGTGCTTCCTTTTTGCCAGGTGTTGTGCCTAATTCTCACTCAAATCACTTAAATCTCCCAGCCACCCCATGTGGTTGGTACTATTTTGCAGGTGAACCAGCAGAGGCATAGAAAGGTAAGCCAGGGTCTGGAAGGGTCGGGATTCAAACCCAGGTTGGTCTGGCACACACACCTTCCTCTGCATAACCAGTCTCTACTATTATCACCTGGGCAAGAGGGGTTCTTATCAACATGAAGGTTCTCAGGTCCAACTCAGAGATTCTGATTTGGTCAGTGTATGGCGAGGCAGGGATTGGACACGCAATGATTCCTCTGTAGGCAGTTAGGAGTCCAGGCTTGGACAAATGTTCTTCCCTTCTTTTCCGAGGTCCACATTCACTTCTTTTGGCTATTTCAAACAGAAGGCTTCGTTTGCATGTCCTCAGGTAAGCTTCATTAATCTTGGGATTTTCTAGTTGGCTAATTGTGTTTATGAATAAAGATAGTTTTTATTCTTCCTAATTTTATTTTTATTTATTTTTTTCTTGCCTTATTGTACTCTCTGGGATCCCCAGTACTATATGGAATAGAAGAGGAAATAGCATACCTGCTTGTCTTGTATCTGATTTTAGGGGAAAGCATTCAATATTTAATAGCCAGGAAATTAACAATGGCACAATACTATTAATCAAGCTACAGACCTGATTCATATTTTGTCAGTTTTTCTCCTTACATCCTTTTTTCTGTTCCAGTATCCAATTCCGCGCTCCACATTGCACTTCATGGTTAGCTCTCTGTAGTACCCTCCAGCCTGCAACAGTCCTCAGTCTTCTGTTGTCTTGGCATTTTTGATGATTACTGGCCATTATCTTGCAGAATGTTCCTCAGGGTGGGCTTGTCTGATGTTTTCTCATGACTAAACTGAGGTTATGCAATTTTGAAGGACAAGAACACCATTAAAGTGATGCTGTGCCCTTCTCGGTGTACATCACATTAGGAGGTTCATTAAGTCAGTAAACCGTAGTACTGATGATATTTACCACCTGGTTAAGGTGGTGCCTGCCAGTTTTCTCCATTGTAAATTTACTGCCTTTTCCTTTGTAATTGATAAATATCTTGAGGAGAATATTTTGAGATTATGAAAATATTCTATGTCAAGTCAAACTTTTACCCATTGATTTTTAGCACCCATTGGTGGATCTTGCCTGCAACAATTATTCCTGTTGTATTTGCCTAATGGGTTTGCATTTTCTTCATCCCTTCTACATTTATTAATTAGATTTTTTCCTGTAAGGAAGAGCTGTCCTTTCACACCCACTTATTTAGTTAGTTATTCAATTTTTATCTACTTGAGTATAAACTCATGGATATTTAGTTTGTCCTGTGTACCTTAATCCAATACTATCATTTATTTTGTTTTTCAGATTGTTCTAGGTTTGGCCATTGGGAGTTTCTTAGGGTTAGTTGCTGTGTCCTTTTGACATGCCTCCATCCTTTTTCTAAACATGTCTTTATGTTCTGGCATCATGAAATATTCTAGCTTCATCTCATCCTGCCCCAGTGTTCAGATCTAAGTGCCTCTCCAAGGAGCTCTGGTCCCTTTTATTGGAGAATGGTGTTTAGAAACCGAATCCGGCCACTAGGTGTGCCCATTGCTAGAGTGTATCATTGTTCACAGGTCCTCTCAGCACACAAACTGGGGAACATATGTATGCATATTTACCTGCACATACATATACAGATACACTTCCATATCTATCTCGCTGTATATGAAAACCATGAGTCCATACTGAGAGCTTCAGTTCCAATATAGTTCATTCTAGCTTCTCCACTTTCCTTACATGCAACTTCTTTCTCAGTGAAGTCTGTCTCTATTATCTACATCGACTGGTTTGTTCAATCCTAACATATACGAACAATAGTTACAGAATTGCTAAGCCATACCAACATACTAATGACAAGAATGCAGTACACTTACTTTTGTTTTTAGCCGTATGATATCCAGCCAAAATCTTGTTTCCCTGAATTTACTCAGGTTAGTTCTTTTCTTCCCCACTCCTTTTGGTGTGATTACACTATTCATTCGTAATACAACCACACTCATCTGTTACTGTCTGTATTCCGTCTGGGTTCCACCACAAAAGGTAACTGTTTGTTTATTTTGGGTGTTATGTGAAAACTTGCTGTGGCTCTGAGAGTCAGAGCTAATGGAAAAAAAGATATACTCAGAACTGCTGCCTCCTTCTCATCCCTGTGACTCCATTTCTAACTGCTACTTTCTTTCTACCCCTGCTCCATTCACTCCCCATAGGTAACTATTCTCTTTAGAGTCTAATTTATCTTTCTATATTTACTTTGCACAAATGAGCAGATGTATTTCTTATATCCCCTTCTTTACTACCTGATAGGCAGAATACTATAGATACTTGCTTTTTAAACTTTTATACATATACACAGTTGTGATTTAAATAATTAACTATTCATAGTAGTTAGTAAAAAGTGAATATTCATAATAACCAAGACATGGAAACAATGTTAGTGCTCATGAACAGAAAGAAGATGTGGTATATTTGTGTAATGGACTATTATTCAGCCCTGAGAAAGACGGAAATCCTGCCATTTACAAGGGCAGGCCTTGAGGGCATTGTGCTAAGTGAGATAAGACAGACAGAGACATACTTCATAGTACTATCACTTACATGTGGACTCTAAAGCAAAAGTCCAACTCATAGAAACAGAGAGTAGGAGAGTGGTTGCTGGAGGGGTGGGGGAAGCAGAGAGAGGATGGTAAAAGGGTACACATTCTCACCTATGAGCAAGGTCTGAGCATTTAATGTGTAACATGGTAAATGTAGTTGGTAAAACTACATTGTATAATTGAAACTGTTAAGAGAGTAGACTTAAAATGTTCTCACCTCCCCTCAAAGACAAATCTGTGAGGTGATGTACACTTTAAATACCTTACAATATTATTTGTTAATTATACTTCAAAAAAGCTGAAAAGTAAAATAATATCCCTAAGTTTGTGTGTTCTTGATTTAAAAAAAAATTGTGAATGGTTCTTAAATTTTTTCAAAGGCCTTTTCAACATTTTCTGACTTTTTTGTAGATCTATTAATATGGTATATGACATTAATGGACTTCCTAGCATTAAACCAACCTTGCATTATTATTCCTGGACTAAATTTTACTTGGTCATGGTACACTACTTTCTTAATGTGATTTTGCATTCTGTTTGCTAATATTTTTTTTTAAAGATTTTATTTATTTATTTTCAGAGAGAGGAGAAGGGAGAGAGAAAGAGCAATGTATGGTTGCCTCTCACATGGCCCTCACTAGGGACCTGGCCCGCAACCCAGGCATGTGTCCCAACTGGGAATCGAATCAGGACCCTCTGGTTCCCAGCCTGTGCTCAATCCACTGAGCTACACCAGCCAGGCCTGTTTGCTAATATTTTATTTCATATTTTTATATCAATATGGATGAGTGATATTGGTCAGCAGCTTTTTTTGCATTGTCTTTATCTGGTTTAGGTATCAATATTATACACGCTTCAATAAGGAGTTAGGGAGTTTTTCTTCCTTTTCAATGCTCTGGAGTAACTTTCAGAGCACTGCGAGCATCTGGATCTTGAAGGTTTGGGTTTGGTAGAATTCCTCTGTGAAACCATCTGGGCCTGGTGTTTTCTGCGGGGTAGCTCCTCAATACCTTTGTCTACTTCTTCTATGGAAATTGGCCTTTTTAAGTTTTCCAAATGAAATGGGGTCAATTTTGGTAATCTGTGTTTCCTGAGGAAAATATTTATTTCATCTAGGTTTTCAAATTTATGTGCACAGAGAATTGAAAAGTAATCTTACAATTTCTAAAAATTTCTTCTGCTTCAACAATTATTTCCTACTTGTCAGTTCTTATTTTGTTATTTGTGTGTTCTTTTTTTCCTTGATCATCTGGTAATTTATCTATTCTAATTTTTAAAAATTCATGATTTCATTAATTAGATCTACCATTCCTCTATTCCCTACTTCATGAATTTCTGCTTTTATCTTTATTATTTCCTTCCTTGTGCTTTGAGTCACTCTGTTGTTATTCTTGTGGTTTTTGAATGGTGAGTTTAATTTTATCATGCTTTTAATTGATAAATGTGTTTATTATGGTTTTCTCTTATTGCTATTTCTATCTTTGAGTCTTTGCATCTCCTACAGTTTTTGCTTCATAAAGATCATTGCTGTGTTATTGGTGCATATATTTTCAGATGTGCTCTATCGTCATTGCGAATTGTGGCTTTTACCATTAAAAAATACTTTGTCATGCTTAACGCTTTTGGGCTTGGATTCTACTTTGTCTGATATCAGCATTGCTATTGTTATGTGTCCCTTGATTTTTACTCTTTGTGACCACTGATTTGGGCGTGTCTCTTAGATGCAGCTTGTAGGTCTTATTTGGTGAGCCAAGTTGAACATTTTTTAATAGATGAGTTAAGCCCATTCACATTTACTAATATGATTGATATGTTTGGTCTTAACTGTGACAAAATATTTTGTAGTTATGTGTATTTTTTATATTTGTTATACTTTGTGTAGTCTTCTTTTATTTATAAATGATTTCTGGTATTTAGGAAGGTTTATGTTTTTGTTCTAGTGGTTACCTTTACACTTACACCTTTTTAAATGTCCTTACGCCCTTGTTTTCTTACTTGAACCTTTACTCTCTGGCTCTCCTGACCCCCACCCGACGCCCACCCCCATCCCTTAATACCGCCTACTGCCCACGCCCACAGCAATGAACTTTTTCTGTTTTCCTCTTGCCTTCTCTTTCCCCTTTTTAGTTGAATGATTTCTACTTCATAACAGTACACAGCATTTCTACGTTAGTCCTCTGTCTTCTTCCCCACGTTGGTCTTAGTCTTAGATGTACTTACATATTTTAGGTGCTCACTATCAGTTCTTTTTCTGAAGTTTCTCCAGTCGTTGTTGGGCTGGATGAAGCTCACCCTCAAATAGATTCCTCCAAAAGCCTAATGAGTGTAGAAGTCTCTAAGTTCTTGTATGCTGAAAATGTTTTCTCTATTGCTTCCACATAGAAGAAATGACTGGATATTAAATCCTTGATTCACACTTCTTTTTGTGAATATGTATGTTTTTTAAACTGCTGCTCCATAGATGTCTTGTTTTGTATATTGGTCTTGGAAAGTATGATGGCAGACTAATTCTTTTGCCTTTATAAGATATTTAATCTTTTTTGCCTGGAAGCCTTGAGGATTTTATCTTTATCTTTGAAATTTAATATCTTTACAAGGATGTAAATAGAAGAGTTGACCACTCGGGGTTAATTTTCCCTAGTAACCAAAGAGTTCTTTCAATGTATACATTAACCTTTTTTTCTACTTCTGAAAAGTTTTCTTGAATTAGTTTTATTTTTTTTTTTGAATTAGTTTTAAATATTACCTGTTCTATTGTTTTTTTCTTCTTTAGGGATTCTGATATTATGAATATTATTTTTTTATTTTGTATTGGCTTCAGGTGTACAGCTTAGTGGTTAGCCAATCATATCCTTTACATAATGTTTCCCTCAAGATTTCCAGTATCCCAACTGGTGCCATACGTAGTTATCACAGTATCATTGACTGTAATCCCTATGCTGTACTTACACCCTGTGACTGTTTAGTAACTGCTTATCTGAACTTCTTAATCCCTTCAGCTCTTTCACCTAGTCCTCCAACCTGCAACCATAAATTTGCTCTCTGTGTCTATGAGTCTGTTTCAATTTTGCTCTTTAGATTCCACATATAAGTGAAATTATATGGTACTTGTCTTCTTCTGACTTATTTCACTGCGGATAATACTCTTGAGGTCCATCCATGCTGTCACAAATGGACAACTAGAGCACAAGTGCACAACTAGATTTCATTCATTTTTATGGCTGAGTAATATTCCATTATACACACACACACACACATACACATTGCACAGCCTTTTTTATCCATTCATCTATTGATGGGCACTTGGGTTGCTTCATCTTTTCATCTTGACTATTGTAAGTAATGCTGCAATGAACATAGGGTGTGTGAGTTCTTTCAAATTAGTATTTTGGGTTTATTCAGATAAATCCTCAGAAGTGGAATTGCTGGGTCATAGGGCAGATCCATTTTTAATTTTCTGAGGAAATTCCACACTGCTTTCCGCAGTGGCTGCACCAGTCTGCATTCCCACCGACAGCGCTCCAGGGTTCCCTTTTCTACATACCACTTGTCATTTGTGGATTTACTGATGATAGTCATTCTGACAGGTGATATCTTACTGTGGATTTCATTTGCATTTCTCTGACAATTAGTGAATTCCTGTGCTCATTCAGGTGAGTGGTGATGGTGGTCTGGGTTGGTGGGGAGACAGTGGAGCTGGGGAAAAGTGGATGAAATGAAGCAGCATTCAAGAGGCAGAATCTACACAACTTGGAGATGCCGTGGATTCTGGGGTGAGGAGGTATCAAGGTTTCCAAGGGGTGAGGAGGTATCCCAGGTAATTCCTAGCATCCTGGCTTGAGGATCAATGGTAGGGCCACTGCCAGAGACCCGACCCAGGAGAATGAGCTGAGGAGAAAAAATAGTACTTTCATTGTAACCACCATTCAAAACCTTCCCCACCTTTGGCACTTACCTGACTCTGCCACTTCAGCAATGGGCACCCCCTGCTCATATGCCATGAAGCCCAGGACTGAGAAGATGGCAAAGCCGGCCACAAAGCTGGTACCGCTGTTCAGGCAACAGAGCATGATGCAGTCCCTGAGGGGAAGCAGTTAGAGGGGCTCAGGTCAGGGTGGGCTGCGCGGGCTGGAACATTCTGTCTGAGCACTGTAGCTGTCTTGTATGGCAGGCAGGGCAGTGAGGGCACACACGGCACCATTTGCCTGGTGAAGCCCTGGTGCTTCAGAGAGGTTAGGTGGCTGGCCCATGGTCACACAGCTTCTGCTGCACCTCTGGAAGATAGGTAGGTCACAGACCAGAAGCATAGAGAGGGAGTAGGAAAGGAGGAAGGCTGGCAAGTGGGAAAGTGCACAACTAGAAAGAAAACACTAGGAGACAAACCAATGCTCCTCCAAATCCCTGGTAGGAGAGGAGCTCAAAAAAAAAAAAAAAAAGGCAGAAGAAGCCTCTGAGAAACAGCTGCTTCTCAGCCAAGGGAGCACTCACGGGCTTCACAAGGGAAGCTCCCCATAGCCTCAGGAGAAGACTTCCCTCCTGGCCAAGGTTTTTACCAGAGCAGCACCCCACAGACCTCACTGCTCAGTCACTGCTCTGCTGCAGCTGGAAGGCAGCCCTTCCAGGCCGGGCCCTTCATAGAGAGATTTATCAGAGCAATGATTGTCCCCTGACTTTGGGTGAGGCTCACCAGAAAAAAAGTGCCAGCAAAAAGCCACGACCTAGGAAAAATCACACTACAAAGGACTTTGCTAAGATGAAGAAGATGGATCCCTCTAGTCCCAGATCCTCCCACCCTGGGTTCCCCAACCTCATGAGGCCAAGTTGGCGAATGAGCCTCCTAGGAGCTCAGCTGCTGCAGATTGCGTACTTGGAAGTTAGTCTTACAACATGTGTGATGCTCCACTTTAAAGGGAGCAGCTCCCAAGGGGCCTGTTCAGCTCCCTGCTGGAGGCATGACTAGTCTGCAGTGTCCCTGCGGGTGGCCAGTTGCCTCTGCTCCCCCCTGTCAGGAGCTCATCACCTCCTCAGAGTGCTTTCCCCTTGCTTGAGAGCTCCTGCTGCTTCCAGGATAACTTTTCATGTCGTCTTTGGCCAAAACCAGCCTTCTTTAATAAGTTTTAGTTCTACCTTCCCAAATAACCTGGAGCTCCTTCAGGCTTGGAAGTTCCAAAGGTAGTAGCCCTACATCCCCTTGAGTTTTTGTTCTCTCGATTAAACATCCCAGTTCCCTTATCAGTTCCACATCCTGCTCCCGATCTGTGATACACTGCAGTTTGTTCAGCCCCTCTTCCAATGGTATAGGAGCACTAGACTCAAGAACAGAGTAGACTCCCACCTCTTCTTCTCTTGACACCATACATTTTGTAATACAACCAAAGGGTACACCAATGTCAGTGACTGTAACACCCTGTTGTCTTACAATGACTCTGAGAGTCAAGGGCATAGTGGAGAGAGCATTAGACTGGGGCTCAGGTTCCATTCTCCCTGCAATATCTTTTCTCTGGTCCTGATCTCCAAGCAGCCCTAAGACAAGGTGCTTGGGTAAACTGAATCTCTTGACTCTTGGGACTTGTGATAAATTAAATCCTTTTCTAGCAAGTAGTTGCCCCTCTACTTTCTTTCTTGGGGTGGAGTGTATCTCTCCGCTCCACTGACTTTGGGCTTAGTCACATGACGTGCTTTGGCCAATGGATGTTATCAGATGTGACACAAACAGAAACTTCAGATATGCTTGTGTGATTTGATTTGTCCTGTGTCCCTTCTGTGATATGCCATGAGAAAAAGTTCTGCAGGGGAACTGCTGTCCCTGTGGCCCGAGCCCAGAATGTACCCACACAGACCAGACTTGAGCCTGGCCTGCATCCTGGAGCCAGCCCCACTCAATCCACCGCCCAAAGGAGAGTTTCCCCAGCTGACCAGCAGACTTGGAAGCAATAAAAACAAAGGCTTGTTGGGGTAGGCCACTGAGTTCTGGTTGTTTATGACACAGCATTATTGTGGCAGGGAGTGACTGATGCAGGTTCCTTCAAAGAACTCTTCTGGCAATGTGGATGCAGGATGGGCCGGCAGACTTTATCTGCAAGCCTGATGTACCTCCTCTCAAAAGGAAATTCTGCTCAGGCCAGGGTAACGGCAGAGTTATTCCTGGGATTGCTCCTCATGCCTGTTTCCTGACAGTGACTCACCCAACAGTGGGGAACAAGGTGGTGCTGGTGAGAAAAGTGTTTTTTTCATGTCCTCTGCATTCAGGAATTCTGTATAAGTTGGATCTGCAATGTGTCCAGTCCTGTGCTAGGGTTTTTTGAGCACTGTGTCACAGAATCTGGAGGCTCAGAGAGGAGCGGCACACACTCAGGTCTCACAGTTATCTGGTGGTGAAGTTGAGATGTGCATCCATTTATCTCACGCACCAAAGCCTACACTTTTTCTAGCATTTACACACAAAGGATGCTCCCTAAGAATCAAGACTTCCAATGCTGACTTGTGGACAATTATCTCTGGGTATCATATGGTTTCTGAAAAACAAATGTCCCTTATTGCAAAGTCCCCACCTTGCCCCAGAGGCCTCCTGAGGGGTTTCCTCATACCTCTAGGAGGCCCTGAAAGACCTGAGGCTGCTTCCAGCCCTGTGTCCCATACCCCCACCCTCAGAGCACCCACACCTCCAGGGGATGGAGCTCAGCTGCCTGTGTTCTGAAGTGAGGATTTTCCCCGCCTGGTTTGCTCTGTCCACATCCCTCTAATTCCTCCTCCACAGACCACCTTCTAGGTGAAAAGCTTATGTAACAAGCACTGTGAAGTTAGCAGCAGCTGAGCCAGCTTTGAAGACCTCCAGAAGCTATTATGCTGTCAGAAGAGAGGGTACTAATTTACTCCCTCTGAGTTGGGAAGAACTGTTCACAGAACCATTTGGAAAAGGAAATAAAATGAGCCTTTGGATTTGGCAACATCACCTAGGGGACTGAGTTTTTTCTGCTGATGGGAGGAAGAGAAACCTGCCTGTTGGATGGGGAAGCAGAAGGGATCATCAGTGACCAGCATGTTCACCCACGTGCTCAGTGGGGAAGAAAGTTGTCCCTGCCATGAGACACAGCCTGACAGCAAGGCAGTCTCGGCTGAATCCACACCAACTGCTGCAGTGAGGAAAGGACTGATCATCCCTGGGAGTGAGGAACAGGAGAGCAAGAACCAGAAAGGCCAGGTTCCAAGCCACATTCCATCACTGGCAATGTGAACGTGAGCAAGCGATTTACCCTCGGGCCTCAGTTTCCTTATCTATATATTGGCATTGCCCTTCCACGCTTCCTTACATGTCAGCCAGCACCATGCTAGACTCAAGGGATGGTGGCAAACGAGAAGACCCGGCCTGTGTCCTCATGAGCTGACAGCCTCGTTGGAGGTGATCGACAGTGACCAAGTGATTTCCGCAGGGCCCAGCACAGAGGGCCCGCGCTGAATGCCGGCTGCTCATGTGCTGTAGTTCTGTGCAGACGGCATCCCTCTCCAATATCCCAAGGGGGGCACTCAACCTGGACTTGAGGTCTGCTGTGCTGCTCTCCCTGTTCCAAGGCCCTTCTCTTCCTGTCCATGGTTTCCATCTTGTATTGTGGCTGACCGAGTGCTTCACCTCTCATTCCCCGGACACCTCCCCCATGAAGACCGTGAAGGTAGAAAGGATCTTTCGGACAGCGTGGTCTGACTTTTGGCCTCGGCAGTAAGCCTCTGTGCAGCCATGCCTAACTATCTCTCTGCCCAAAGACCTGCAGGAACGACACAACTTGCTGCCTGATTGTGTGCTGGATTCCACAACGGCTTTTCTTTTCAGCATGTTGGACCTTTCGCTTCACTTCTTCAGTGCCTCAGTCTCCCCAATTTACAAACTATAGACTTCTGCTGTGCCACTGCTGTGTCTCCCGTGGTACCAATTCCAGTGTCTCACACTTAGTAAGACACACAGTGCACATGGCTGACTTAACAAACAAGTTAATAAAGTGGTCACGAAGCTAGCTTTCAGAGAGGGTGCCACCCCCCGACCGCCAGTGAGGGGAGAGAGGCTAGACTTTGAGTTCTATCACTAGTGGCCAGCGTTTTAACCAATCATGCCTATGTGATGGAGCCTCACACACACACAACTCCAAAGGAGGGGGTTCAGAGAGCTCCCAGCTTGGTGAAGACGCAGAGATTCAGGGAGAGTGGCACATTCAGAGAAGGCATGGCAGCTCCATCGCCTTCCCCAGACCTTGCCCTATGCATCTCTTCTATCTGGCTGTTTCTGGGTTATATCTTTTCATAATAAACCAGTAATCTAATGAGTACAATGTTTCTCTGAATTCTGTGAGCTGTTCTGGCAAATTAATCGAACCTTGTCAGTCAGATGCACAGATGACAACTTGGACTTGCAATTGGTGTATGAAGCAGGGAGGGGCAGTCTGGTAGGACTCAGCCCTTAACTGGTGGGATTTGGTGTTATCTCTGGGTAGAGAGTATCAAAACTGAGTTTAATTGAAAGATACCCAGCTGGTGTTTGAGAATTGCTTGGTGTGGGGGAAAAAATCATGAGACTAGAATTTTATTTCTCGTTTTAGAATGTTTCCTTTTAAAAGATATTTAACTCTTTAATCAGTCTGATGCTTAGTATGGTGCATATGTGAGAGAAAGTATCATTATCTACCTTGATTATTTCCCTCTAAATACTTATCCTGTCTCAGAATCATGTGTTGAAAATCCTTCTTTTATCAACTAATCTGTGATCAGAGATGGCTTCATTGTCATTATTCCATGAGTTTATACCTGAATAAGGAGCTCTTAGACTCTAAGGAAGGGAGGTGCTGTCCAGTCATCCCTGAGTATTCACCTGCTGTGACCAGAAACTAATTCAGGGTGCAGAGACATCAGTAAACAGACCGTGAGCCTAGACTTAGGGATTAAGATGCAAAGTTCTGCTGTACCATGCACTGCTGGGTGACCTTGGGCAAGTCCCTGGACTCCTGTGGGTCTCAGCCTTGTGGAAGAACTCAGACTGCTGGCCTAGGGGCCAGGCAGCCAAGGTCAGACAGCCTTGGGCTCACCTCCCCATGAGCCCAAGGTGGGTGCTGGGTGTGGCCAGGGAGGGAAGCCTGTCAGGCTGAAGGGCGTGCAGGGCACTGGCCATTCCAGGTGGGTCAGGAAAGGACCCTACTGTCAAATGAGAAGGGGCAGGAAGCAGATTTATGAACAGAAGACAGAAAAAACAAGGTCCTTGATGTCAGAAGACCTAGGTTCCAGTCCGAACTTTGCCACTTACTAGCTGTGTGACCTTGGGCAAGTCGCTCATCTACCCCGGGAAAAAGGGTAAGATAGAGGCCCGGGTAAGCTTCCAAAGTGGATTTGCTTGCAGCCTGGAATGCACTCTGATCATGTTTGTTCTTTTCCTAGCTCCTCCATGGCCAGGGAGAGGCTGAGAAACAGCCATCTGTCTGGCCCTATCAGGTGGGAAGACAAACGCAAGCTAGCTAGGCAGAGTGAAGAGCTCTCAGGGCTTGGTGGAAAGCTGGTAGGGCCCAGTGAAATGCTCACCTGTAGCAGTTGTTGTTATAATTGTTATAACTTCCCAGAGCAGTCAGACAACCCAGGCAGATGGCATAGGAGAAAAAGATCTGTGTTCCAGCATCTACCCAGACCTGCAGAAAGGTACAAAGAAGTTGGCACAGAGAGAAGTCAGATGTGCGGGGACCCCGTTCTCTGAAATCCCCCATCCACACTCATCCTCCGACAAGACTAGGCAAAGGGATAACCAAACTTCCTAACCTTCTTAGGAATGTGTTTTTTAGAAGTTCTGTTCTTGGGGACCATTTGATTAAATATAAATTTCTTTAATTAATTCCAAAATTTTTCAGAGGTTATGGATAGCAGTTCACTTATTTAAGAACTAGGATGTTTAGGACCCTGCCTCAGCTGTGTAACCGTGGAAGTTACTTAACCTCTCTGAGGCTTTTTCTCCTTATCTGCAAAGTGGGAATGAACTTCCCTTTTCGGAGTGTTGAGAGGATTTATGCAAAATGGAATATAGGCCCCTGGGATGTGGAGCATGCTCATTGGCATGTTTGAACCAAAATGAGTAATTTTTCTTCTTTGTGGTTAAGACTACCATGAAAAAACTGTCATAGGATTCTGTTCAGGGAAGCACTGGCATAGCTGACCTGAGCATAACAGGTGGCATAGAAAGCCAACCAAATGCTTATCAGCCTTCAAAATACATGCACTTTAGGCTTCTCATGTGGTACATATGGAAACTACTTTCGTATTCCCTAAGGTCCCCTCTGACAAAAACTGCTGTGGACAGCATGACACGTACAACAGGAATTACAGTGGCTTCCCTAACACTTTCTCCTAGGCTCTTTGTGAGCTAGGAGTTACGGAGGAAAACCCACAAATAAAAGCCAAATGCAACTGATAAGACTGATGCTTCTGAATCGAGAGCCATCTAGGGAACAGGGCTTTTCACTAAATAAAACACTAGCAAATATTTATTAAAGACAACACGCCAGGCACAGGTGCTGAGTCCTGTATGCATTACTGCTGAGCCACTTGAAGATTCACAGCAGCCCTATCTGGTGGGTGCTTTTATTAGCTCTCTTTTGCAGCTGAGAAAACTGAAAAACAGAGGTTGAGTAACTTGCTCAAGACCACACAAGCTGGGAGTGACAGATGTGGTTCATGAAGACCCGCCTCTGGAGAAGCATGCTTAACCAATCCTAGAATTTCAGAACTTTTCAGGTGTAACCTCCCAGCCAACACAGGACTCTCTTCCAAGTACTTCTGATGGAACAGTTTCTACCTGATTACTGCCAGTGACAGGGAGCTCACTATCTCACGATGCGGCAACCCCTTTCTTCATTAGAGAATTCTGACCATTACAACGTTTCTTAAAATGACAGGAAATCACCCTTTCTGTTTTCCTAGCCCTGGGGCCACCCAGACCACATCTGTCTCTTCCATGTGGTAGCACTTTAAAGATCTGAAGAAAGCACCAGTGCCTCCTGGACCCTAGGACTCTGCCTTTTCCAGGAAAAATATTTCTATTTCCTCTTTCTTGGGGATTTGCTTACATGACAGGTCACTCTTCCCTGGATTTGCTTGATTTTTTAAAATCATTCAACAAATAGCTATTAAAATTGAAGATCATAATGCTGCCTCTCAACCAAAGAAATGGATAATTTTTTGAGTTTAGTGTCTTGGAGCTAAATGAAGGGCTTAGGGAGAGCTCTTTCTTAAAGTATTGGAGGGATGGCGGGAGTTCCAGCAGATCAGAGTAGGTTGAAATATGAGGTGGAAATTAAAATGGGAATATAAAAAAACTTCAAGAAATTCTGCCGTAAAGAGGAGTTGAAAGATAAGGTGGTAGTGAAAGGGTTAGTAAAATTTAAGGAAAATTTATTTTATTATTTTTTTTAATCTTCACCTGAGAACTTTTTTTTTTCTTTACAGAGCTGAAGAAGGAGAAAGGGAGAAAGGCAGAGATAAGGAGAGTGAGGTTCGGGGAAGGGGAGAGAGAAAGAGAGAGAGAGAGAAAGAAACACCAATGTGAGAGAGAAACATCAACTGGTTGCTTCCTGTACACACCCCAACCAGGGATCAAACCCAAAACCTAGGTATGTGCCCTGACTAGCAATCGAACCCTCAATTTTTTTGGCATACAGGATGATGCTTCGATCAACTGAGCCACACTGGCTGGGGCAGGAGGATTTATTTTAAATGGTAGAAACCTGCAGATGCTTAAATGTTGATAGGAAGGGTCCAGTGCAGAAAAAAAATGTGTTGAAGATTTAGGAGAGAAATGGATTCTGTTTTAAAGTTCTCCTGTTCTGTTTCCCCATTTGCTATCTCAGTGGATTCCCTTTACCCAAATTACCTGCGTTGGGTAATAAAATCCCAGAGAGAGAGAAAGTACATGCATTTTGCCTGGAAAGGGGAGAGTTCCAAGGTGCAGCGGGCACTGGTGCTTTTTTCAAGTCTCAGGCCAGTAAAACACACAGAGAAGAAAAACACAATACAGCTGGTGACTCAGGAAACAAAACCGATCACAGGAGATGCCTGCAGGGATGCTCAGTGCTCCCCGAGTCTCATGCTTGTTTTTAATGCCTCTGAAAAATGAATGTCCTCTTCCCAGGTCAGCGAGAGAACACCCCCGCCGTGTGGGAAAGCTGGTTTCTCCATCGGAACTGGGCCCCATGGTGAGTGGTCCCCCACCAATGTGGTAAATAAACTCTCTGAGTGTGAAAACAGCAAAGAGAGCTTTCCATCCATATGTCTCAAGGATGAGCTCCCAAACCGTAATTTTTCACTTGTAGGGAATTTTTCTTAGTTTACTCACTGAGCATGGCAACACTAAGACAGATGTTTGTTGTTTTTGCCCAGCCATCATCTATCTCCCCTTTTCAGGTAACAGCACCCTGATTTCCTGTGGGAAACCACCTCTTCCTCACTCAGAGATAACTTGGGGGTGGTGGTCACATGACTTGTCAATCAAAGCATTTCTCTTGGCCACAATGATTGGGTCAGAGATGAGCCTGTAACACAAACCAAGACAATGAAACTCTACCCTGGGACTTTTAGTGAAGCCATTGCAAATGGGACACATTCTTGACCATGAGGGAAGAGAAGAGCCTGACTGAGAATGAAGCCAACACAGAGTTTAAAAGCAGAGTCTAGAGCAAAGAAAGACTGACAATAGTGATGACTGGAATCACTGTGTCCAGCCATAACTGAAATACGACCTACCCTAGAACATTTCAAGTTCAGAGGCCTCTTTTTCTAAGGTATCGCTGTTACTTCAAATTGAAAGAATTCTGATAAATAGTTAACATTAAGTTCTTAGAAAAGCCCAGAGGCTATTAGCCTAAAGCCTACGACCAACCCTAAATTATTGATGAACCATTTAGTGAGTGCCTTCCGTGTGTAGAACCCTGTGCCAGACTCTGAAAAAGGCACTGCACCATTATACATGGCACTCCGTCTCTGCCTGCAGTTGAGATAAGATAAAACGTTCAGAGAACAAGGTACCCGGTATCCAGGAGTGGTAGATGAGGGGAAAGATTACCATGTGCTAGGGCAGTCAGAAAAGGCCGTGAGGAGGAGGTGCACCTTTAAAGGCTGGAGAAGCAATGAGAGGAGATGTGTTGGGCCTAAGGTCCACGTGAGAGGGGAATGTGTTCTCAAATGACTTTTTTCCCTCTCGCTCCCCTTCCTCTGTAGGAAAAAGCCTGTTATTGTTATTCTGATGGTTTTCATTAAGTCAACACCTTTATATAATACGCTTAGTCCTCCCCCTTTTTGGCTATGTCTGTTGATTTCCTACCATGAGGAATATTGAAATTAGCCAGTGTCCTCTATTTATCTTCCTTCCCTTTCCTCTGACATCTAATTTGAAAAAAAAAAAGTCTATTTGTTTGCAGTTAACACTTAAAGGCAATCTAAATGTATTCTACTTTTCATATACACACTCCATTCTCTCCTAATTTTTAATACTCATACTGTATCCGCATTAACAGAATATACAACCATTAAATATTATCTCTAGCCCTTGTTGGTGTGGCTCAGTGGATTGAGTGCTGACTTGTGAACTGAAAGGTCGCCGGTTCGATTCTCAGTCAGGGCACATGCCTGGATTGTGAGCTAGGTGCCTGGTTGGGGGTGTGTGAGAGGCAAATGTTTCTCTCTCTAACACAACAGTGTTTCAGTCTCCTTCCCTTCCCCTCTCTCTAAAAATAAATAAATAAAATCTTTAAAAAATATTATCTCCCTCATAGCCATTAATTAGTGTGAGTTCTACAGATGACTAAATTTAATGCTCACTCCTAGCTTTTATGTTTATACTTGTCTAGTCAATATGGTGCCTGTAGTTTGCTTTCTAGTAAATTCCTCTGGAAAGGCTCATGGGAAATAACATTTCCATAGTTCTTGCACATTCTTAATAGTTGATCTGTGGCTTTCATACTTGACTGTATATAAAATCCTTGGTTCTCTTTTTCTTTTCCTGAGAATACTGAATATGTTGCTTAGTTGTCTCCTGGCACAGAGCGCTGTCATAGAAAAGTCTGATGCCACTCTAATTTGTTTCCCCTTACAAAGCCCTTACTCTTTTTGTCTGAGTGAGCAATAGGATTTTTCTTTTTTCTTTAAAGTCCAATGATTTTATTAGAGTATGTCTTAATGTTGACTATTCTGGGTTGATTTTCCCAGGCATGTGATATACTTATTCAAGGTGCAAATTCAAATCTGTTCTCATATTTCAAGGGGGAAAAATCTGTTTTTTAGTATTTGCTCTCTTCCATTGCTTTGGATTTCTTAATTAGGGACTTGTTTGTGTTGGATCTTCTTTGTCTATCTTCTATACCTATTGCTTTTTCTTGCATTAAAAAAAAATTTCCTCATTTCTGACTTTATTTTTCTCCTTTCCATCACCTATTTACCTTATAATTGTATTACCCATGATGTGTTCACTCCTTTATTCCTTCTATTTAGCTATTTATCCTGAAATATCTTTTCCTTTCATAAGCCATCTTTTCAAATCTTCTTTTTGCCTAACAATTCTACTTATGCTATTATTTCAAAGCATCCGTGGGTTTAATTTCTTTTAGCTGTTTTTGAAACAAGTTTCAGTGTTTAGATGTTTTAAGGGCCTGTCTTTGTGAAATTCATTTATTATCTGAAGGGACACTATTTTGTTCATAATTTTTCTTATAACAGCTTTGCATGAGATTTGAGCACAATCTTTTTCTGTGGCTCAACTATAAGTGAGATATGTTTTTCTATATTCTTAGAAGAGGGTTTCGTATAGAGGAACAGGGGTAATCCAGGGTAGATTTTTTTTTTTAGCCTCATAGTTCCACGGTTACCTCTTCTGCTATTACCAAAAAGTCTTTAAAAATATGACTGTGTAGACAGTACTTCCTGAAGTTATTGTTCTCTATTCCCTTCCTCCACTCTTACTCAAAATTTCTCTTTTTATTTCTTCTAGTGTCTCTTGCTCTTCAGTGTGTGGGTGTCTCTGGCTGTGGAGCCTCAGGTGGTCAGTCCGCAGAGTCCCAGGGCCCAGACCTTGGCCCAAACTTCCCACAGTCCTCCAACACTCACCTATGACTTGGAGCCTGAATATATCCCTCCTAGCTTTGGCTGGCATCCTCAGAGAGCTCCACCAAGCTTCTACTCCCAGAGTCCTCTCCTCCTAGGGGTGAGTACACATTAGAGATTTCGAGGTCTCCTGGATCTCATTTTTCTGAATTCCCTTGGCTTTCATCTTCATCTCATCCCACAAAGTTGATTTCACGCAGATATTAATGCCGTTGGTATCTGGCCCTGCCCGTTCACGTCTTGTAGTTCCTGGAGTCATGCTATCCATTGTTTTTGTTTATTTTACTATCCTACTTTCTCTGTTTGGGTGAAGAGATTCTGAGAAATATTTTTAAAAACTTTTTTTTCCTGTTACCCTCTTGTCTCCATGGTTCTCAAGAAAACTTTAGAGGGTTGATTAAATAAGATTGGTCTTGAATGAAGGTGGCAGAATAACGAGAGTTGAGCAATTGGGTGGATGGGGTACAAAACTAGAGGATGAGCCAGTTTTCAAAATAGAGGTTGGAGTGTAAAATGGGGAAATGGGTTAGTATAGTTCTGGGCAGGGCAAGTTTGAGATACAATAAGATGTGTAGGAGGCAGGTGGAAAGTCTGGGGCTAAATGTCTAGGTCTGGGCTAGAGAAACAGGTTTAGAAGTCATCAGAACTTTAGTTGTAATTTAACATCTCCCTGACTCCAGATCCAAAACTTCCTCCGCTGGCAATTTTTATTTTTCACATTTGGAAAACCTATGTTGATAGCAACTTTTCTGCTGAGATGTGTGCTCACTGGGTATGCAGAGCCCAAAACTTTTCAGTATTAGTTTTCCCTGAAAAAGTTTCACAAAGAAGAACGATATGTCCTCACAGAGAGTCTGTGTTATTAGACTCCTTAAAAGACTGACAGGACCGGTGTGTGTCTATGTTCTTAAACATATGCGTGTAGTTGAGAAAATGCAACAGGGCTCCCCATGGTCAGCCTCCCCCCTCAGTCTGGGTAAGAATTAACTAACTTATAAAGAAGCTACTGTATTTGTGAAGATAATTACTGACAGGCCATGTTGGATTAAACAATAACACCCCAAATCTCAATGGCTTAGCATAACAGTTCATTTCTTGCCCACACAAAGCCAGATGCAGATTGTGAAGGGGTTCTCCTCTACCCAGTGACTTAGTGACACAAGCCTTCCTACCTTCTGATACATCCATGTCAACACAGCCTCTGAGGTGGAGAACCAGAGAGTTGGAGGTTTGCTTTGGAAGTTTTTAAGGGTCAGGCCTGGGAATGCTTATATCATTTCTGCTCACAAAGCACTGGCCATAACTAAGTCATGTGATCCCAACCTAAATGCAAGGGAGTTTGGGATATGTAGTCTTCCCATTTACCCAGGAAGAGAAACAATAAATGGTTTGCTATAGGCATTATTTCAAGTCTATTTTACTTAAGGCTACTCCTTCAACTAGGTATTCCACAAACACCCAGAAATCAAACAAGATCATGGTAGCCATTGCAATGTTTTGACAACAGTAGAAATGAGAAGCTAATTAAAACAGGCTAAAAGAATATTCATGAACCCATCTACCAGTTTCGTGGTGCCTCAAGACTAGAAAACTTGAGATACACTTGTTGAAAACCTACTGTATACCTGAGGCTTTCATGTACACAATCTCATAATTTACAGAACCATGTCATTAAGTAAGTATTATCGTCTCTGTTTTTATACAAGAGAAATAGACACAAAAAAGGTCAAACAGCTAATAAGGAAAGAGTGAGGTTTGAACCCAACGCATTCTGGCTTCGGGTTTTACAGAGAAGCACTGAGGCCTCCTGGTATGCCGAGCAGGCCTGGAGTTTCAGCTGGGATTTAAACAGCTCTGCGGCTGTCAAGTCAAACAGCACAAAGGCAACCCCACCTCAATGAAAGGAAGACCAGGCAACTGAGCCCCATTGACCAGCATGTCCCAGGATGTTACAAAGGGGGCAGCTCAGCGGAGAAAGGGCTTCCTATTTCTCTACACAATTTGAAGGGAAAATAGTCTCCACAAAATAAACCCTAAGGAAGCTGGGTCAGTAGCTGAGAAACGGATCACTCCCTATGTTCTTCAGCAATGAATGGGGGGCGTTCTGGCAGCGTGGCCATGGGCAGTCCACATTCAGAGGTTTGAAGGACAGATTTGCATGGGAACAGGGGAGCGGAGCCCCTCCAGAAGAACGGTGGTCCCGCCCTCCAGCTCTGGGGCAACCTCACCTCTTTCAGGGCAACTGGTTCCGATGAACCCTGATGCACAGTAGGAGCAGAAAGCAATGGATTGGGATGCAACCCACCTTTATAAGTAGATTGTCAGGGCCCAGCACAGGGCCACATGGAGCCCGTCCTTAATGATATTAACTGGGAGAGGTAAGGAAGGATGATGGGCAAGGACAAATTCTTCCCTACGCACACATATTTGTGATGATAGATGCTTAGCATATGCTGCCCCAGTCCACGTGGATAGTACTTTACAGTTTACAAGGTACCTTCTGATGTCCCGTGACCCACACGCTGCCCTGCAGTGGGCATCACTATGCTCAGGTTGGAGACCTCTGTGTGTACAGGAGGAAACGCTCTCACCCTCTTCCTACACTTTAACCTTGACCATTAAGGAGAATGTCTAGTCTCTTAGAAGTTTGGGGGAGAAGGCTTCATGTCTTTTTCTTACCTCAAGAGAAGTGACTTATCTGACTGGGGAAGTTGAGGTAAGGTCATTGTACATTGGTAGTTAGCACCTCCCTCGCTTTCTCTCATACGCAAAAGATTAAATAAGATGATGTGTGTGAAACCAATATTCAGGCCAGTGACTGGCTCTTGGAGAGTGTTGAAGTGCTCAGAAACCCAGCCATAAGCTCTAGTTAACAGCAGGTGCTCAGTCAACATTGATTCCTCCCCAGGATATGCTGGTCTTCAAACATCTAAAAGGAAAAAAAAAGCCTCTGCCTTTCTTCCCCCCACAATAAACATGCTCCGAGTGTCTGCTATGTGCCAGCACAGTTGCAGGAGCTCCTGCCCTTAGGGAGCTTCCATTCTAGCAGGAGAGACAGACCATGCACAAGGCAGCTAAGCTACAGCACATGTGGTGGAAAGAAGCCAGCGGGGGGCTGTGAGAGATGAGGGTGCAGGGCAGTAGGGGTCAGGGTCCACTCAACCCATGAAGGTGCAGCTGCTACCTGGGGAGCTGAGAGAGAATTAAGGTTAAAGAGTGATTTTCTACGGTGTCTAAGGCATCATGGGCTACAAAAAGAAGTTTCCTTAAACACGAGGTCTACAAACAGAGCCACCCGTCAGGGCAGAAGAGCAGCGCCTCTGCTTGTTATTGAAGCTGTCCCCAGCGGGAGGGCCTGGTGTTTCCACTCTGCACCCTGGTGTTGGTGTGTTTGCTGCACTGACACCGTGAGGTCTCTGACATGTGCATTGTTAACTCATCCTGCCACAAAAGCACCAGCAAAGGAGGCATGTGATGACGGTGATGCTCACAATCATGATGGTACGAGCTCACTTCCATCAGCACGTATGACATACCAGGGCTGTTCTAAGCACTTCACAGGGATTCAACTGAAAGGGTGTTATTATTATTCCCTTTTCATAGATGAAAAAACTAACAAGACCCAGAGAGGTGAAGTTACTTGTCCATTTAGCTTTGGAAGATGTACATGCTGGCCAGTGTGTTAGGAGGCCCCTTTGACTAAGGGACAAATTGAACCTCTGGAACTGCCCTCCGGAACCTGGCCTGCCCTCAGGAGAGGCACTGAAGCACCATGCAGAGGGGACTAAATGAAATGAGATGGCTTTTATCAGGTGCCTGTTTGCGAGCCCTGCTGGGTCTTAATGGAAAGGGCTTTTCAACTTACCTGCTGTGTAACCCTGGGCAAGTTACTTCACCTCTTTGAGCCTCAATTCCTTGTCCATGAAAGTAAGATACGGTGAATATAAGGTACGTAATGGGGTACCTGGTGCGATTCCCTTATTCTGATTTCTTTGGGTGGTCAATGCTTCTCAACTCTACTATGAAAATAAGCTCTTACATCTTTTCCACCATGTCAGCCCCAATGAACTTGTCATTTCTCCACCAATGAACTTGTCATTTTTATGAACAGCACCAAACACAGCAGTGCCCATCACTAAAGCAGACTGACCTTCCCTTAGGGCAGCAAACGTGGGTACAGCAGCGAGGGGCAGAGGGACCAACATCTTGCTGCTCCCGGACTCCTTGCCGTCCCAGGGTCCAGCTAAGACGAAGGTGCGTGAAAACCTCCAGACCCAACATGCATGCAGCTGGATCCAAGCAGCCAGGATGCGGCTTGGTGGCCCTCCTCAAGCTCATGCCCCACAGCCTTTTCCTTTAACATTTTCTTTTCAAACAAAAAGCTACACACACACACACACACACACACACACACACACACACACACACACACACACACACACACACACACACACACAAAACACAACTCTTATTAGCAGAGCCTTCGATTGAGGCGAAAACGTAACTTATATGGCCTGGCAGAAAATGGCTGAACTAAGCTCTTTCTTTTAGCCTTTTATATTCGTAAAGATTCTTAAAAGATTAAAAGTAGGTTAGGAGAATAATACAACAGCTGTGTTTCCAGTGTGTACCTGACAACGGCTTTTGTAGAAGTGAATAATTACATGAAAATCACTTCCTTCCCACCTCTTTCTCAGCCCCCTCTGGGTTGCTAGGCGCCCTCACTCCTTCTTTTGGCTAATGCCACATACAGAAGCTGATGAATACAGTATGGCCATTATGAGGGAAGGGAGTCACAGGGAGGAGGATTCAAGTCCTCCCTCCCTGGTGGACTCAACGTGGGGAGCAGGCTTGGGGGGAGAGGACTCTGGATATATTTAAATGCTAATGCACTGGGCAGGCCGCAGGGCCAGCAGGAACAGTGGTGGGAAGGGGCAGAAGCTCTTGGCCTGGAAGCCCCACTGGAAATATGTTCTGCAGCCTCTGGTTCCAGTGCCAAGCACTTCCCTGGGCTGGCAGCCCTGGGGGCTGACTCGGGCCCTGCCAGTAAATTGTCACTGGGCTGAAGGGCTGCACTGCAGGCGGTGGCGAGGAGCTGTTCAGTTCTGCAGGGGGAGCCTGGGTGTGTAGGCTGACCCTGGTGGCCTCTTTGTGTGCAGCAGGGAGAAGGGTCACTGTAGCTGGGCCTTTGCCCAGAGGCTAGATAGCCATGTCCCCGTCACAGAGCACAGAGGGAGTGGACAGGCTGTTGCTGGCACTGCGCCAATGGTAATGACCTCCATGCCCTATGTGGTAGAATCCTGGGGGCTATGCACACCTACCCCTTAATCCATTGCAAGAAGTAATTGTGACCCATTTTACCAAAGAACTAAACAGAGGAGGTTCGGAGTGATGGAAGGCATGGGCAAGGCCTGGAAACGGCACACTCTCTGCTCTGAGCTTTTCTTAGGGCTATCTGTGTAGCCTCGGGGGGTTACACGTTAGGACACGGTCTTCCCCTGACAGTGCTCCTCTGGGGGAACACTACTGGCATTCTGGACAGGACAGTTCATTGGGCAGGAATGTCCTATTCGTTGTAGGAGGTTTAGCATGCCTGGCTCCCACTTTAAGTGCTAGAGGAGATCCAGTCATTGTGGAAGCCAGAATGAAATCCCCGCATACTTCCAAGGGACCCCTGGGCAGTGGCCCTACCTCATCCTGGTTGAGAGCAACTGAGGCAGGTGGAGGCTGAGCTGGTATCAGTGGTGGGGCTACAGAACCCAAAACCATCACCGGGGAGCACAAGGCCAGGGTCTTCCCAGGCCAGACCAGACATTAGCTTCCAACCAAGCCCTGAGCTGGCATGTGCTCCTGTGTCAGCTGAGCAAGCAGCCCATTTGAAGCCTCATCTCCCACCATAACCACTTCTCTCTTCTAATAATCAGGGAGCTGGTTTGAGGCAGAGACCCAGGGAAAGAAAGAGCAAGCCAGGATGCTCCCCAGGCCATCACAAATACTCTAGTCTGAAGGAAGGGCCCCTTTGGAGGAAAACAAAAAAGAAAATAGCCATGACTGGTTAAAGCAGCTGCCTCTACATCTGCCCACAGAGAAGTAAATACACTTAATCACATTAATTATATTCATTGTTTATTGTCTAGCTCCTTCAAGTAGAACAGAAACTCCATGAGAGCAGGGAGTTTCATTTTTTTTTTTCACTGCTGCGTGTACCTGGCACTTCACACACTGCCTGGTACGTGGTAAACACTCAGGAATATTTGTGGAGGGCCCACAGGTACTTACAGTCCCCAGGACACTGGAACAGAGCACTGACACTCATGCGGAGTCCTAGCTACCAGGTTTAGGAGAGAACGTGCTGGGCTGAGAGGGTCTTGGGCACCAGGTTCCAAGGCCAGGTGGGCCTGAAAGTTTCTGTGTGTTCTCCCTACGGTTTTTTTCCTTTCCTCCTGACCTCAGTTTTCTAATCTGTAAAGTAAGGAAACTGGACTGCAATGGAGGTGGCAAATACCATCTTTCGCCATGTACAATCCACGCATTTTTGTCTAAATTTTTGAGGGAAAAAATAAGGATGTGTATTATACATGGGTAGTACTAATTCCTTATCTATATAAATGTTTTTAAATTGTTTATGCTTATGCGTTAAAGTGTAGCTCTAGAAAGCAATAATAATATCTGTGTGTTCAAAAATAAATACTAAAATTCCTTTATAATACAAAAAAGTACCTAAATATAAATAAATAAAACATTAAAATGAAAGATTTTTTTCCTTAAAGTTTGGGCCAAAAACATGGGTGCACATTATACATGGCAGCACATTATACACAGCAAAATACAGTACATGGCACACACATCCTACTCCTATTCCTGCTCATGGCAGACATTGCTAATCGATCCCATTCCTCTGATGGCCAAAGTTGCTAATTAATCACAGCACTCTTTTGCCCTCAGTCCACCTATGGTGGAAGAAGTCTATCATCAGTCAAAGTTGGTAAGTGAGCTGAAACCTGAGAGAAATGGTCTTCTAGCCTTGGCATCCTAGGTTTATATAGCAAGGATGTGTTTTAGGATCAGATGGGGCTCATTTTCCTTAATGTGTTTCAACTTTATAGTCTTGAAAGCCCATGAGGGGGAGGCTATGACACCATGGAGCTCATGCTCCTGCTCCATACTAGGGACAAACTTCAAGTCAAATGCAAGGGGCAGAGTCTTTACAAAAGGAAGAGGGGAATGATACTATCCTCATGGACGTAGATGTTTTCAATGGAGTTTTGGCACTTGTCCTGGCCTGGAAGGCTGGAAGGAAGTAGAAGAATATTCTAGTGGTACAAATGGTATCAACAAATGCCTAGAGGTAGGGGGAAGAAAGTTCTATGTGAAGTTGCCCAGCAGGAATGCTTCTAAGCAAAAAACTGAGAGAGGGGATGGGACCCAAGGATTCACAGAACTGGTATTTCGTTCACCACTTTATGTTTGGCTCGAAGTTGCTCAGAGTTTGAATTGGAAAATGCCTGTGGCAGCCAAAGGGGAGATGTAAGAAAAAGCTACTCAATTCCACGTGAAATAGAATTCTGACAGTGAAAGGAAAAGCACTCAAATTCCAGCCTTGGGAGCCTCCCAGAGGGGATCCATGGTGGCTAGGAAGTAAGGACAGTCACAGTCAGCAGCAGAAGAGTTTCCTTTTTGGCTGAGAGCTCTGACACTGGGATGAGCTCCCTATTGCTAGAGGTAACTAAGCAGTCAGGGATGGAGTGAGGAAACTCCTGCATTGCACTGGAAGTTAGAGCAGAAAGTCTGTAAGGTTTTCCGCTGCTAGAAACTTAAGTTAGTGAGTCAATTCCCCTCAGCAACATTTTCTGAGCATCTCATGTCTGCCAGGCACGGAGAATATAGAGATAATTAAGACCCGGTCCCCTGCTCTGAGGCTTGCAATGTGGCAAGTATAGGAAGGAAAACAAAGTCAGACAAGCACCTTCCCAGATCACAAAATCAGACAGATCTGGCTGGTGCTTGGCAACCTGGGGGAGGCCACTTCTTTGCGCTTCAGTTTCTTCCTGGGTGCAGTGGGGATAACAGCAGCCTCCAAGCTGCTGGCATTGTTTTGGAGATAAGTGAGAGGATGCATGTAGAGCACACTCTGGCACCTGGCACAGTAGGTGCTGCAACCAGTGGGAAGAGATGAGAGGCCAGAGAGGGGTCATTACTTCAGGCTTGAGAAAGCATTTTTGAAGGGTCTGGGGGCTGAGTAGGCATGTGTCAGGAGGGGAAGCATAAAAAAAGTCACTATTCAAAACTGGTTCCAGAGCCCCAGCCTCCTCCCTACCCACGTGTGAGTTCTCCAAAGAGGGGCAGGAGGCCTGGCCTACTCCTGAGCTCACACCTCCTCTTCCAGGCCCAGCAGATGAACCCCAGGGAGGTGGGCTCTGCCGGTCTCATCTGGGGCCTCTTTGTCTCCCTGGGACCATCATCCCTGGGTAGCATTAAGTGTGAAGATTGAGGGGAAACCTACTGCCTCTGCATGGGCCTCAGAGAAATGAAGCAAGCTGTCCACATGAGCTCCACCTGGGGGTGCAAAGATCCCCTTAAACAAAGAAAGCAGTGGATTCTCTTGTACCATCTCAGTAGCAGAAAACCTGGCCCTCCAATCCCAACAGACCTCACTCTCTTGGCTGGGGGCTTACGAGGCTGATTGCTTACCTCAATTCACCCTCACAACACCGTGAGTGAGGTACTATTATCTCCACTTTACAGGTAAGGATGCTGAGGCCCAAGCGGCTCTCAATCAGCCAGCCAGCAAGTGGAAGACTCAAACCCAGATCTAACCCTACAACCCTCCCCGTAATAGTCCCAGGAGACTGCCACCATGTCAGCCAAGAGGAGAATGTCCGGGGTGACCAGGGTGGCACACATGTATCTGCTCCTCACAGGCCCAGTGTCCAAATGGATTTGGTGCCTGATGTTCGCTGACCTGCCTGAGTCCTCTCACACACTGTTGTCCTTCCACCTGTCGGCACCCTTGCCAACCTTCACAGTCACATGGCCACCTGATCCACATTGCCTCTCCTCTGCTCATCTGAACAGAGAGGTGACAGCTTTAAACGACACCTGATCCTTGAGATTCTAAGGAAGCAGCAAGCCCAGAGCACCCAGGGCAGAGGGCAGAGCATGTCTGGGGGCCTGGGTGAGTGACTGAGCATTAACAGCACGGCAGGCATCCCACTGCAACATTTGAAGTCATCTTCCTGACCACAGCAAGGTCTTGGAGGGGGAGGAGACAGGAGGGATGGCTAACCTCACAGGTGGACTAATAGGACATGTGACAGGCTGCCACAACACCCCCTCCCAAGTGATACTCCAGGACTGTGGCATCAGCTCTGGGCAAAGCTACCAGGAAAGGGGGGCTGTCCTCATTCTTCACACCTCCCTCAGTGATTTCCCTGGGCATGGGCTTGAGCAATAAAACTAGAATGATAATTTTAAAAATAAATCAAGGCATGAATGTTGAAGTGTTTAGGGAGCGATGTGTGCTGATACCTGCAACTTACTTTAAAACGTGTCAAGAAAATAAAATGGAGGGATGGATAGAAGGCTTGAGAAGGTCTGTGACGAAGGAGACACAGCAAAATGGCAATGGCAGAATCTAGGTGTCCCTGAGCAGGCAGAACCACCGAGACAGCAGGGAGAAGCCCCCGTCCCCGCAGTGGGAACCGGTGGGCTCACTGAGGAGAAGAGTCACATCTGCAGAGCAGGGAGGGGAATGCTTCCCAGGACACTCAGTGAGAAGATGTATGCTTCATGATCACATCGGTGGGGTAATCTAAGGAAGTCCCTGCCCTGTCCAGGTGACAGCAGCCAAAACCAGTGTTCATTCCTCAACATAAAACCTAGGAGTTTTCTTGGACTCAGTTGTGCCCTCCTTGATATCACCTCGAAGATTAAAAACAGGTCTGAATTCCTTAAATCATCCGTCTGCAATTCACGGATTTGTCTGAGCAGTTCTTAAACCTCATTCTGTCACAATTCCCTTCTGGATGAGGTGGAACAACTGTCTAGGGTTCAAGGAAGAAGGAGCTATGTACAAGAATGAATAAGTACACATCCCCAAGTTATGTTTTGTACCATTTTATGGTCTCATTTTACATTCCATCTCTGAGGCATTCACTAAGAAGCCCATATCTGTTATTTTCCTCACCTGTCTTTCTTAGAGAACTCTTTCTTTCTTTCACTCTTTGTGTCTTCTCCACTCTGTCACCTATTTTGTGGTATAAACAATCACTATGGCACCCACTGTCCTGGCCAGGAGCATAGTGCTGAGAGGACCACATTCTAAAACAAGCATTTAGTGAGCACTTTCTATGTGCTGGGCAATGCAAGCCACCATGGGAGAGGTATGGTGGAAAAGGATGTTATCTGTGTCTTGGGTGATGATCAAGTGTAGTTTAGATTATCTCCCTAAGGATGTTAGCCATATACTTGCTTAGAATGACATTCATCTGACCCCATCTTTTACTTACTCTCATGGCCTTGAGAAATCTTAATATTTTATCATCTATAACCTTTTAAATATGTGACTTCCCCCCTTTCAGATGATTTATAATATAAAAACATTCATATTTCCACAGATAAATCATCTCACCTCTTTCTGGGCCTCATTTTCCACAAAGGACATTTTAAAGAATTAATTCCTGGGATCTGCCACCTTTTATTAATCAGACACATACAACTGCTAATAGGAACTTCCTGGTAGCATGAACTAGCACATGGGCATGGATCAAAAGGGAGGAAAGAAAAGTAAATGACTACTAATAGTGAAAAGATTGAAAATCAGAGACTATACTTGAGGCCTTAATTTTGTGGCTGAAGGAACACTGGCATAAGGAGGCACACCCTCTGTTTAATATGAGTCCCCTGACTCTGAACCTGAGAGTTTCCCACTATGCAAACTGCTCCTGGGAGCAGGGGAGGGCGGGAAGTGCAAGGACTAGGCATTTATTCATTGCAGGCTGAGCTGTGTCCACTTGCCTCTAACATTTGGGGCATTGCCAAGGTTCTAATCAAGGAGACAGAACTATGTTTGACCTCTTCGTGAACATTACGCAGGACTCAGCGCTTGCCCTGCAGGGCTTTCCAGCAATTGGCCTGCATATGAAAAGTGAGGGAAGTGGAACATGAGGTTCACACACCAGTGAGTTTTCAGAGAGTAGAACATCAAATGTTACAATCCCTGAAAACTAAGATGTATCAAATCCCATCATCTTGCTACTCACAGAAAGAAGAAATCCTTGCTCCAATCTGTGCTGGGTCAGAAATCATCAGAACACATTGCATTTGCAAAGCACACTCTTTTCTAACCAAGGAGGAGCTGCAGGAGACAGTCACAGTATCTAAATTCAGAGCTGCGTGCACCTCTCTGCAGCCCTTGAGTTTCTTAGAGCTCTACTGTACATGTCAGCCTGTTCGATACTCTTCACAGTCACTTGAAGTCTAGAGAATAGGGCTTATTAACCTGGAAGCCCAGAGAGGTTAAGTGTTGTGCCCAAGGTCACATGCCAGTGCATCAGGACCTGACTCCACATCTAATCTAAACTCTTGACTGCCCAGATGAGAGAGCAGGCTCAAAGGGGCAGGAAATGTTTTAACTGGAAGTTCTCCATTTTAGTCCAGTTCTCCACCAGCTGTGGCTGTGGGTAAGTCATGTCCTCTCTCTGGGACTCAGCTACTCATTCACAAAAGAAGAAAATGGGTCTAGACATTGACTCTCAAACTTGTTAAAAACAGCAAATATAAATGGGCTCTATAGAGCTTTTTGTCAAATACTTTGATGCATATGATTTTACTCCATGTGTTAAAAGCAAATTTACTGTTAGCAAATGTATTTGTAGATAGTATGGAATACGATATAATCACCACAAACATGACTTTAAGAATAAAATTGAGCCATTAAATTAAGCATGAATGACTAAGGGCAATCTCCCTTAATATTAATGTACTGCTTGAACATTCAGTATGTCATATTCAAGACTAGTAGAGGAAGAGAAGCAAATATCGAGGTTTAAACATCTTAATATAAAATATAATTATGAAACATAATAATCATTTAAAATTCATAGCCTTCTTTGAAAGGAAGACAGGAAGTTGCCCCAGATGCCAGAAATGAGAGAAGTCAAATCTAAGAGATGAGGAGGAGGAACAGTCTCAGCAACCCATGGTAATATACACGCAGACAGAAGCCTGACAGGCTGAGATTTAAATCCCTTCCAGAGGATAGAGCTAAGATTATAGCCCCCGGGCATGACAAAAAGCTGAGTGGGATTACTGCAAAAAGCTAGGAGCCAGACAAGTATTGTCCTATAGTGAATGAGATGTTAGAAAACTGCCCCTCAGCCCAGGGCTCAACAAGGAAGTGTAAGGTACAAATGTGACCACACTGCTCCTGCAACATGGGCATCTGAGTTTAAATTGTAACTTTAAAATTACCATCCTAGAGCCCGGCTGGTGTAGCTCAGTGGATTGAGCACAGGCTGGGAACCAGAGGGTCCCGGTTCGATTCCCAGTTGGGGCACATGCCTGGGTTGTGGGCCAGGTCCCCAGTGAGGGCCATGTGAGAGGCAACCATACATTGCTCTTTCTCCCTCCCTTCTCTCTCTGAAAATAAATAAATTAAAAAAAATTTTTTTTTTAATTACCATCCTAGAATTCCATACCCAGCTAAACTACCATTCAAGAGTGATAGTGAGCCCTGGCCAGTGTGGTTCAGTTGGTCGGGTGTCATCCCACAAATGGAAAGGTTGCCAGTTTGATTCCTATCATGGTACATGCTTGGGTTGCAGGTTCACTTCCCAATGAGGGTGCATACAAGAAGCAACTGATTGATGTCTCTCACGTTGTTATTTATCTCCCTCTCTTTCTTTCTCCCTTCCTCTCTCTAAAATTAAAAAAAAAAACTTTTACAAAAAAGAGTGATAGTGAAATAAATATCTTCCAACACATACAGACTAAGAGGCCTTAGTTCCCACAGGCCTTGCTGAAAGAACTACTAAAGGGTGTACTTCAACAAAAGGAAATTTAACCCAGTAAAAAGGAGTGAAAATAGAGAGCAAAGAAATTGGTAAACACTTTGTAAATCCAAGTAAGTACCCACTCTAAAAAGTAATAAGGCAGTATGAAAAAAGTGGCAATAATAACAACAGGGGAGTGTGGAATATGGAAAAAAAATTGTATCTTATTTTCTTATTCAGAAAGACAAAGCTAGTTAACAGCTTATCTAACTCAGCACCCGCATCCGTCTATCCACTGTCCTTGGAGGGAGACCCTTTCTTCCCAGCCTGAGGCTCTTGCATGTGCAGCTATCACACACTTCTCAGCACTTCACAGAGGAACCTTCGGTTGCAGTACTTTCTGCCCAAGACACATGTAGCCACAGTTCTGGTCCTGACTCTTCAATGGGCATTTTTTGAACTTTTCTGGAAATAACAGGCCCATAAGGGGTAGAGGAAGGAAAACCCACATTAGCATGCCTTCAGAAAGCCAGGGTCATTGCTCCATTTCCAAGTATCGAGTACAATTTGAGTTTCAGTTTCCACAGGCTCTCCTGCTTCTTGAGCCTTTCTCCCTTCACAGCATTGCCGTCCGATAGAATTTTTTACAATGACAGAAACATTCTGTATCAGTTCTGTCCAATATGATAGCCCCTAGGCACTTGCAGCTGAGCAACTGAAATTTAACTAGTGAAACAGGAACTGAACTTTAACTTTTATTTGGTTTTAATTACTTTAAGTTTAAAGAGTTAGATGTGGCTTGTGGTCTCCATATTGGACATTATAGTTCTAGAGGGTAGCAATCCTTGAAAGAATCAACCCCACTCCCAAATAATCCCACGAGTAAGGGGTTCCCCTTTGCAGAAATCCCTGGAGTGAGCTCTCCCTCCCTCTTCCCTGGAGTGTGAGTGCAGACAGGTGGGTGGCCCCCACAGCCAGCAAATCCTTCTTGCTCACATTACTTGGCTGGCACCTCTGCCTCCTCTGACCACAGCCCTTATTGGTGTGTCTGATAGGTCTCAGCCAGCCCTGAATGCTCTCAGACCAGCTTTCCTCAACTTCCATATTATGTAAGCCAGAGGAGGATGTTGCCAAAATGCAGACTCTAATGGAGCAGGTTTGGGATGGGGCCTTGGAGTCCACATTTATAACAAGCTCCTAAATAAAGCTGATGCTGTTCCTGGTCTGGGGACCACACTTGGAGTCATACAGTTTTAGAGTTTTCTTGAAATGTTAGTTAGCTTTGCCTATATGCACAATGACAGCTAGAATAATAGCTTACATTCAAATCTGTATCTTCTATTTTGCCCTATCTGTTCTCTTTTGGTTTTTAAAAACATACTCTGTGAGAACAGAATGGGTTAGATTAGTAAATGCTATGTAGTGCTACAAAAATGCCTGAAGTTTTGATCAAGAAAATAATATAAAAGGCATATTCATCTCCTAAAGAAAAAATAGCTAACATTTATTGAGTATTTTCTATGCATTAGACACAAGGTATGCACATCATTTATGAGCATTATTTTATTTAATCCTTACAACAACCCTTTTTACAGATGAGGACATCAGAGCACAGAAAAGCTAAGTAATTTGCTTGAGGTTACACAGTTAGTAAGTGAATCTCAAGTCCAAGTGGTCTGATGGTAAGCTTCACACTGTATCTACATTCTAGGTGAAAGAAAGCTCAACAGGGATCTCAATTTTGGGGGGTGGATGAACACTTTTTAAGAAAAACACGCCAATAAAATACCTGCACACAGATGTTTATAGCCGTTTTATTTACAATTGCCAAACACAGAAGTACCCAAGATCTCTATCAACAGGTGAAAGGATAAACAAACTGTGGTACATCCAGACAATGGAATATCAGTCAGTGATAAAAAGAAAAGAGGCAGGACCTTAAATGCATACTCCTAAGTGAAAGAAGCCAATTTGAACAGGCTACAAAAGATCTGTGGTTGCCAGTGGTTTAGGGAGAGAAGACTGGGTGGAGCACTAGGTTTTTTAAGGCAGTGACACTATTCTCATGAGACCATAATGATGGATACGGGACATTCTGCATTTGTCAAAACCCATAGGATGTACAACACAAAGAGTGGACCCTAATGTAAACAATGGACTTATTTAGTTAATATTTCAATAATACATCAATTGATATAACAAATGTACTAATGTAATACTAATGTAAGATGGTAATAAGAGGGAAAACTTGGGGTGGGGGTTGGGAGGTATGGGAACTATCTGTATTTTCTGCTTAATTTTTCTGTAAAGTTAAAACTACATTTAAAAGTTTATTAATTAAAAAAGAAAATGCTTAGGTCTTCCAGTCAAGATGGAGGTATAGGTAAACATGGCTTGTCTTCTTGCACAACCATAGCAAAAATTACAACTAAAATACTAAACAACTATCACCCAGAACTGTCAGAAAACTGAACTGTATGGAAGTCTGACAACCAAGGAATTAAAGAAGCCACATTCATCCAGACTGGGTAGGAGGGGTGGAGATGCAGAAACACAGAACCGGTGGTCTCGCACCTATGTGTGGTGGATAAAAATTGGGAGGAATATCTCGGGAGTGAGGGACCCCAGCCCCACATCACACCATCCAGCTCAGTGCTCCAGCACCAGGAAGATAAGTTCCCATCATTTTTGGCTGTAAAACCAGTGGGGGTTGGGGTGGAGGAAGAAACTGTGGGATTCTCAGGTGTGTCCTCTTAAAGGGCCTGGAATGGACTTAGGACTTATGCAAACTCACTCCCTCTGGGCTTCAGCACTGGCGCAGCAGCTAGAAGGGCACCAGTGGCACGTGGGGGAGAAACCAAGGTGTCTGGCATCAGGGCAAGTGCTAGGGGATGGCTTCCTCCTGGACAAAACCTCAGAGGCCAGGTAGCAGCCACTGTCCCTTTCCTGAGCCCTCCCCCACAGAGCCACAGAGCAGAGATATTATATCTGAGACTCCATCAATCTGGTTCACACAGGTTGCCCTGCTCTGGTGATTACCTAAGGCTTGGCCCCATCCAAGTTATTGGTGTACTTTTCTATAATAGGCCACACTACTAAGATGGGGAGCCAAAGCAGCTCTGCCTAATACATAGCAACAAATACAAGGAGGCTGCAAAAATAAGGAGACAAAGAAATATAGCCCAAATGAAAAAACAGAACAAAACTCCAGAAGAAGAACTAAACAAAATGGAGATAAGCAGTCTATCAGATGCAGAATTCAAAACACTGGGTATTAGGATGCTCAAGAAACTCACTGGGTTGTTCAACAGCATAAAAAATACCCAGGCAGAAATGAAGGTTGCACTAAGTGAAATAAGAAGAAATTACAGGGAATCCACAGAGGAGTGGATGAAGCCAAGAATCAAATCAATGATTTGGAACATAAGGAAGAAGAAAACAGTCAACCAGGACAGCAAGACAAAAGAATTCAAAAATAACAAGGATAGGCTAAAGAGCCTCTGGGACATCTCCAAACGTACCAATATTCAAATTGTATGGGTGCTGGAAGGAGAAGAGAAAGACCAAGAAATTGAAAACTTACTTGAAAAAATAATGAAAGAAAACTTCCCTATTTTGGTGAAGGAAATAGACATACAAGTCCAGGAAGCACAGAGAATCCCAAACAAGTTGGACCCAAAGAGGACCAATCAAGACACATCATAATTAAAATGCCAAAGGTTAAAGATAAAGAGAGAATCATAAAAGTAGAGAGTTACTTACAAAGGAGTTCCCATAAGACTGTCGGCTGATTTCTCAAAAGAAACTTTGCAGGCTAGAAGAGGCTGGCAAGAAGTATTCAAACTGATGAAAAGCAAAGACCTACAATCTAAATTACTCTATCCAGCAAAGCTATCATTTAGAATGGAAGGGCAGATAAAGTGCTTCCCAGAGAAGGTAAAACTAAAGGAGTCCATCATCACCAAGCCATTATTACATGAAATGTTAAAGGGACTTATTTAAGAAAAAGAAGATGATCAAAATTATAAACATTAAAATGGCAATAAATTCACACTATCAACAACTAAATTAAAAAAAAAACTAAGCAAGCAAGCAGAGCAAAAACATAATTACAGATATGGAGATCATTTGGAGGATTATTAGCTGGAAGGGGGAAGGGGGAGAATGAAGGAAAAGGTGCAGAGATTAAGACGCATAATCGGTAGGTACAGAATAGACAGGGGGATGTTAAGAACAGTATGGGAAATGGAGAAGCCAAAGAACTTATATGCATGACCCATGGACATGAACTAAGGGAGGACATTGCTGGAGGGAATAGGGGGTACTTTGCAGAGGGGGGCAAAGGGGGAAAAACTGGGACCACTGTAATAGCATAACCTATTATATATTTATGTTTAATGCACACATTTTCTATACAACTTCAGAAGTAGGGAGCCAAAGACTCTCCCCTAATTAAAAACTCTTGTCCTGGAACACATCACTCATCCACCCCCTGTACGCCACTCCCACAGAGCCCACCAAATATCTGGTAAGAGTGGATACTTTGTACATTTCTATCGATTCATTTAAAAGGCAAAGACCTAGCACAATGCCTGGCATACAGTAGGTGCTCAATAATACTTCCTGGATGAATGAATATAAGGTTAGAATTCTAAAATAAAACAAAACAGAAACACACAAATACACACACACACAAACCACACAACAGCCTAAGAATCCCTGAAGACAGGCTTGCAATTGTTCCTCTTCTGTGTGGGGGCAGCTGGGGTCACCACTCTCTGTGGCTCTTACCAGCCCCTGTTGCGGCCAACCCTGTGACGTCTCTCTCCCCTCCAAGACTGCAAACTTCTCAAGGGAAAAACACAGCCTGATTCATCCCTTATACTCCCACCTTACGGTCAGGCCTTGCACACAATAGGTGCATCTTGAACGTTTGCTGGCATCCCTTTGTCTCTTTTCTCTGTAGTGCCAGTTGGGCTTCTGGGAGTCATTAGACAAGCTCACACAATGGCACTAACTCAATCATATTTGCCCATAAACCTGTGACATCACAGCTGGAGGGCTGCTCTCACATTCCCTATGACATTGTAAAACCTCCTCAACATCTTTTCACTTCCAAACTCACTCATTTTCTTGCTATTTCTGCACCTGGAGAAGTTTACATGTGCTATTTTATCTAACCTTATCACATCTAGAAAAAACAGGAGATGAATGAAAGTTCGTGAGAGGAAACTGAGGCTCGGAGAGGGTGGGTCACCTGCTCAAAGTCACACAGTGGGTGAGGGAGAAGCAGGCATTAAATGTATATCTGATTCTAAAACTCTCTGCTGCCAAGCTCTGTGGGGCCTTTTTTTGTCCAAATAATCTTCTGAAGTCACAGCTTTATTCATCTCAGTACAATAAACCTCATGCCCAGAAAGATTCAACAGTCCCCTACTAAACACTGAATGACGTCTTAAACTCTTTGGGCTTGGCACCCAAGATTCTCAATGAAGGGCCCTAGTCTGCTTTCTCAACCTATATATTATGTATGATTCTCTCTCACAAAATCCCTGTCCTACAGCCACACCATTTATGTATTGCAGACTAGGGCCATTATCTCTGGTCTTTGCTTATCTCTAAATAGCCTTCCCTTCCCCATCCTTCAAGGCCCAAATCAAAGGCTACCTCTTTCATAGTATCTTCTCTGGGATGGGCAACTGGAAATAATTTTATTTTCCTCTTACTGCAGTCCTTTATCTATATCACCATATGGCATCCACCCATCCACCTTTCCACCCATCTACCCAGACACACATCTCATATTGACTGGGAGCCTAATGTGTGCCACGCTCTGTGCCAGGTACCAGGGAGTCCACAGTGAACAAGACAAGTTCTTTGCTTATATAGAGCTGACATTCTATCTGGGGGATACTAACAGTGAGCACGTCAATGAATGAACACAAGATTTCTTCAGACAGCCATCATCCCCGTGAATAAAATAAAATAAAACAGGAGCTTGGTAAAAGTCATGGGGTTTATTGGGGATGTTTGAACTCAGCTGGTCAGAGATGACTGGACTTTGGAGCCAAGCCCTGCAGGGTGAGAAGGAGCTGGCTGTGAGAACATCTAAGGGAACAATGATCCAGGCAGATAGGACCTCTGGCAGGAAAGAGCCTGGGATGTCCAAAGCTGACTGGGAGATGGGACCAGGCCACGCAGGACTCCTTCACCTTGACCATGGTGAACAGTCTGGATTTTACCCCTAGTGCAAGTGGAAGCCACCAGGGACTGGGGGTAGGGGGTGGTGTGTTGTAAGCAACAGAGTCAGACTTCTGATTCTGGTTATGACTGACTGAGTGGCTGGTAAAGGAATGGCCTTCCTGCCATATGCAACCAACAAAGCAGACAAAGTGTTTGCTTAAAACACTTTGAAAACAGTTGAAGGAGGCAACTGTTTTCAGGCCGTGGATAACATGCAGGGCAAGACTGCTACCCCTGAGATATCTGCCCAGCCCTTCTCCTGGGGACGAGAGACAGAGTCCAAGCTGAAAACACAGTCTCATCAAGCTGAGGAGGCAGGACCAGACTATAGGGCAGCTGAAATCTATAGTGTGGGGCACCAGAAGGCATGAGCTATGTAGAGCAGGGACCCCAGATACCCATTTGGCTGATGGCTGTGTTATAACTATGCAGGGTGAAACCACCCAAGGCTTTCCAGACAGTGCTATTATGGGGTTGAGAGAACAGCAGAGACACTGGAGGCTGGACACTACCAAGTAAAGAGCACTACCAGGGAGCTGGGGCTCCCAGCCTGCTCTAGAGTAGACAGATCTGGTCAACCCCAAGTACTCACCCAGCTAAGACACAGAAAGACCTCTCCTTAGGAGCAGGGACCATGCCCTAGGGTAGAGTTTCTCTACCATGGCTCTATGCATACTTTGGGCTGAATGATTCTTTGTTGTGGGGGCTGTCCTGTGCATTGTAGAATATCCAGCAGCATCCCTGGCCTTTACTCAGTAGGTGCCAGTAGCCTTCTACCCCAAGTGGCGACAATCAAAACTATTTCCAGACAATGCCTAATGTCTCCTGGGAGGCAATATTTTCCTGGTTGAGAACCATCACTCTAGAGTAAGAACTACTCTAGACCCACCGTAATAAAGCCTAAAGGCTTGCTCTGTCAAGATTTACAAGGGTGACACAGCTTAGAATTCTAAGTCCTATTGTGTCTTATCAAGTTAGGGGAGCTTGGAAAACAGATTGGGATCTCCACAGATCTGCACTAACTAGCATACAGTTGAACCTACATAAGGTTAAGGCAGCCAGTAATTGAACTACTTATTAAAATAAAATCCAACACTCTTCGGAGGAAGATAACAGAATCCAGAACATCTAAAAAACAATATCCACAATATACAACCAAAAATCTCCAGACAGGAAAAAACAAAACAAAACAAAACAGGAAAACATAATCCATACTCTAAAGAAAATGTCAGATTTAGAAAAGTCTTTAAAGTGGCTATTATAAATATATTCAAAGCATTAAAGGAAAATATATTCAAAGACCAGCAGCAGGAATTTGTACAATCAGGGATTCCTTTTTCCAAGCTCCCTCAGTCTTCTCTGTGAGAAAGGGAGTAGTGGTGAGTCAGAGGCCCACCTTGGAGGGTGGAGTCCAACTTGGAGACTATTCTATTAACCCAGAGGAGGCTGCCCAGTGCCTCCGTAGTTCAGGCTCCATTTGAATTAGTGTGTTCATCCTTGGTGGATATTCCCAAAGTGGGGGACTGACAAATTACAGCAGATAAGCTAAGAAAAAATAAGCAGATGAAAGAATGAATGAGTGCCTCAACATTGGGAACCAGGAGAGTAAAGAACTGTCCCAAAGTGGAGGTGAAGGGACTCTGTCATAGGAGGGCCCATTGGCGGCTGGCCAGGTTACTACAGCGACGATGCCTAGACTGGATGGGGACTAAATCCAACCAGCGCTGAGATTCTGGAGTTCTTCCAAAGCATTTATGTAGGTCTGGCATGCTCAAAGACTCCACAGCCAGGATTGCCAACCCAGGGCTGGGAAGAGCCAGAGCAAGCCCAGAAAAACGAGAGACGACAGAGTCTCAGCACTGTGTCCATCCTTTACATGGCCAAGTCAGACTCACCTGGTTCAACTGCTATCTGTGCAATCATGAGGCAAATGCTTTAACCTCTTGGAGCTTCAATCCCCTCATCTGTAAAACCTTTAGGACACAGGTTTTAAAGTTCTCAGCACCCATAAGATAGGACCTTACAGATTTATCTTATTGGTCATGAGAATTTAATTATATAGCACTTTAGCCCCTTCATCTAGAATATAGTCATTTTCAACTAAAAATTACTTGCTGATTAAGTCATATATTAAGTGATGAGTTCAGTAAGCAAAAGACCTGACATTGAATCAGCATCAGGAAATGATAACTAGTATCACTACTTTATTCAAATACTCTTTAACCACTAAGACCGAAGATTAAGAGGGTGCTGCTGAAACTGAGAACAAAAATCACAAAACATCGCCTTGACTAAACCTGTGGCTGAAAGAATTTAATGAGGTTCCCCAACGATAAGCAGAATCTCAGTGGTGTCTACAGGAGTTCTCATTTCACAGACAGGCAACTCGTAAGGAATTTCAAGCAGTCAAGAAAAAAAGAAGCCTTTACCACCTTTCTTTAAGTGCACAGGATGTTAGATCAGGAATGCATCTCTCTAACTTATGAGGAACTTACCTGATAACTTAAAGGAGCACATCTGTGTCAGATGAATCCCAACCCTTCACCACTGTTGTCACTGACTTAAATATATGTCTCTCCCAAGAGACTGTCATCTTCTTGAAGACAAGAACCACATGTAATCTGATTCTGCACCCCTAGTGCCTGATACTGAGTGGAGCAGTGACCCTAACCCAGAATCAAATATGCCTAAAGGAAACCTTGGGGGATTTTCGGTTCCAGGGTGGGGTCCCTATGTCAGTGAGGTTTTCAATATTTTCAAAAACATATCCAATGTCTCTAAGTCGATGTCAATTTTGCACATTTTAATTTGACGATCCAATAGCCAAGAGGCCCATTTTTCTTTGGATCCTTGCCTAGAGTCATAGTACACTGCCACCAGGTGGCAGCAATTCCTCAATCACGTCTGCCAGGTTCATCAGGTAGCTTTAAACCTGGGTCTTGTTTTTCCTGATTTGTTCTGCAGGATGGGGAGGTCAAGATGTGCTGTTCTGAGGTACTCTCACTGTTGGGGCATCATTTACCCTATCCACAGGATTTGGACATCTTAGCTGCAGGCTCTGGTCCCCATAGAGATGGCCAACTGGGGGACTGTGTGCATGCCCTGGGAAAGCAGACCCCACGATTTGGATCCCTGACAGGCCTTTCTGTTCTTGCCTTGAAAACACACACTTGAAACACAATGATGAGTGAGAGTGGCAGGAATCTAGGGCAGGGAAAATGTGATTTCCTGCAAGAACCCCTCCATTCCCCAAAGACTGAAAAAACAGAAAATAAAAATTTGAGGGAGAAAAATTGAGTGGAAAAATTGAGTGGAAGCACACTTCAGAGAGAACACAGGGCTGACAGTGAAGACAAATAGATGTTTAGAAACTTTTAACAGACCGCAGAATGCAAATTTCCAGGGGACAAAGAAGGCCAGCTGCTGTGTCACTTCAAGTTCTTGACGAGAAACTTAATTTACTAGACACAATAAAGGCACTTGGTTCCAAGTTCAAAGCCTTACCCTTGGGCTGTGGGGCTATGACTTGTCCTGCCCAACACCAGTGACATGGAGGCAAAATGAGGAGCATCACTGTAACAGGGTGCAGCCAAGAAATGGGCCCAAACAGGGATTTGTAATGGGGTCCAGAACTCAAGGTGTCCAGGAAATATTAGAAAAATATATGGGATGTCCTCACCCACACAAGTCTGAATTGAGGGGGGATGGGACTCCTGGAACAGGGCCCTTCAGAGCTGTTTTGTATAGCAGCAGCTTTGCAGCTAACCTCTGGCATGGTCATTTAACATATCTATAACCTTTAACTGGTTTCATAGATATGTTAAATAGCTGTGGCCACGCTTTGAGCCAGGGGGATGGAACTGACACACAAGATGTAACTGGGAAGGAGGAACAGGGCTTTTGGCGAGAGGGGAGAACCCCTCGGCTTTGGGGCTCCCTTTGCCACTCAGTTTAGGAAGCTGGGAAACAAGAGGTGGCAGCGATGCAGAGCTCTCTCTTAGCAGTTCGGAAGGATATAGGAGAGATGATGTGAGAAGGGGTCTGGACCATGAGGCTTTGGAGGAGTGGGGACCTTTCAGACTGAGAGACAGACTCAGGACCACGTGGCTTTGGGTGGCTCCCTTTGCCACTCGGCCTAGGAAGCAGGAGAGACTTTGCCTGGAAGATAAGGGGTGAAAGGACTCTTGCTGGTGAGCCATGAGAAGGTGCCACATGGTTTTGGATTAACTGGGGTTTTAGATTAACTGGAGATCACGGTGGCGACACAGTGAATGGTGTTGGAACTGAGGATCTGTGTGAATCACGGACTTCAATTTCTTTTCCTGAGATACGGTACCCTGGACTGGGCAAAGGGAGAAGGACTGTGTGTGTTTGTGGGTATTCCAAAGAACTCTAGTATCTTAAAGGAGACCTTAAGTCGTTACTCCAAGCCTGTATAACTTGTAAATAAATAATTCCTTTCCTTTTCACCAGTCTCTGGCATTGAGAGACGTCTTTCCATTGGCCGCAAGCATAAGGAACCTGGTGTGGGGTTGGGATATCGTTGGGTGTCCCCGGCCCTGCTCTGTAACATCACCAGTGTTCTTGGAGTCCTACAGCGTGCCAGGCCCAGGGCTGGGCTCCAAAAATAAGGACTAGAAGAGCTTTTGCTTTCATGTGTACATCTGCTTCACAGCTACCCCATGTGGTAGAGACTCTTACCCCAATGGTCAGGTGAGAGCCCAAGCTGGGATGGCAGTAGAGTGACTCAAATTTCCTTCCTTCAACACCGGATTCCACTGCACTAAAACCCCTTCTCTCTGGGTTGCCAGCTGACAACCGTAGTATGTGCTACGTCACCGTAAAGACACACAGACTCTGCCAGAAATTGTCATTCATTCATTCATTCAAAAAATATTTTCTGAGCTCTTACTGTTGGCAAGCACAGTTCCAGGGGCTGGAGACCTAACAGCGAATGTAACAGGTCAATTCTCTGCCCTCATGAAGCTTACGTTCTAGCCAGTAAAGGTGTTGGTACGAAAGTGTCTGACATGTTGGCAAGTGTCTCCAAGAAAACCACAGTGGGTGAGGTGGACAAGGTGTGTGGGTGGGATTAAGGGGGTGCAACTTTAAACACACTGCTCAGGAAGCCCTCACTGCACACAGAGCCCTTTGCACCTTAACACAACTTTGATGGCTGTCTCTCTTGACCTCACAGTTACACTGTGAGGAAGGCAGTCTCCTCACTCCCAGGATCCCCCCGCAGCGGAGCATAGTTTGCATGCTTTTTGGAGTTCTCTGGCCTCACTGGCTGGGGAGACAGAAGGAAAGGATTGCTAGGAATTCACCCACCCTCTGGCCCAACATTTAATCAGTCTTCACGTAGAATCCCTGCCACACAAACCTGGAGAGGCCACGAGGGGCCCTCAAAGTGAATCTTCCCTTGTTGAAGCCTCCAGGAGCTTTGTGCCAGGCAAAGGGACCCAGGGACCCTTTAGAAACGTGAAAGACCAGCGAATACGTGTGTCTGAGCCCCTGATAAGCTATAGGGAAGGGAAGCCAAGGCCAGGACTAGAATGGAGATCCTGGATCAGGGAGGGGCCACAGAGCTGCATTGAGCTCCTCTTTATCATTCTGAGTGGGATTCAGGGAGAAGGTCCTGTGGGGCAGGAAGGCACCCTGGGCACTGTCTTCCTCCTATGGATCATTGCCTCTCACCCCCTGCTGACTGGCAAAGGCACCAACCCTCCTATCCCAGACCCCAGACTTCACAAAACCCAATCACCTTTGTAGAGAAGTAAAGCTCTGATGGTAACATGCAACCTGCACAGCTATTACTGTGGCCCTGGGACAGGGCTGGTTCTTCAGGCTGCAGGAGACCAGGCCACTTGGAGGTTCTGTCTAACGCCTGCAACATCAGCTATCTGCCCTCAAAAGTCCGAAAGGGCCCTGGCTGGTGTGGCTCAGTGGACTGAGTGCCGGCCTGTGAACCAAAGGGTCTCTGGTTCGATTCCCAGTCAGGGCACATGCCTGGGTTGCAGGCCAGGTCCCCAGTAGGGGGCACACCAAAGGCAACCACACATTGATGTTTCTCTCCCTCTTTCTCTCTCCCTGCTCCTCTATCTAAAAATAAAATCTTAAAAAAAAAAAGTCCAAAAGGAAGGATGAGAAACTGATCTCACCCAACTGTGGGCTCCTAGGGAAGAAGGAGGCCTTACTCATTCTACACACTGTGTGCTCATCCCACCACCTGAGACTACCTCCCTAAACCCAGAGACTGGATGGAACAGCCCAGGGGACTGACAGGTCTCAGAGGCAGATCCGAATGTGTCCTGGAAGCACCCTCTGACCAGCCCTCTGACCTCCCAGGGGCTCACCTTCCCCAGATATCTCCTACCCATCTCTCCACCCAGAGTGGCTCCAGAATCAACCCTTTAGTCCCTCCTAGTTGTGGGAGGCTTCAACACTGCAACTTCCAGATCATCCCCAACAAAGACACTAGGGTTTTCACACTCCCAGACCAGCCAAACCACAGGCCTAGTGACACTTTGTGGGACCTTTCCTCCCTGGTGCTCTCTGAAGTGCAAATGGGAAACCAAGTCAAGATGATTACTCAGAAAATTAAACAAAACAAAACAAACAATTGGACTTGGTAAAAGGACACTACCAAGATACACAAAATCAAGCCTTTTACTGACCTCCTGATAAAATATTTCCAGCCCACAGCTCTCCTGGCGACTTCCCCTAACTTTGAGAGCTGAGTTTCAGTTGTCTCATGGGGCTACCTGCAGTCCTAACACTATCCCAGGATGTTTTTTCAGCCCTGGCTGCGCCCCAGACAGTAAGAGCTACGAAGTCATAGTTTTGATGTGATTTTTTTTCTAATGCACATTAAAATAAATATATCATTATAAACTGAAAAAAAAAAGTTCCTCCACCAACTGCGTCATCAGACTTGATTTTCATAGCCATCTGATGGAGCAGGCAAATACAACCTGTGACCCTCATTCTACAGAAGTAGAGACTCAGCCCAGAGAGGCGAGGTGCCTTGCTTGAGGACATACCACCAGGAATGGGAGAGCAGGAATTGAAATCTGTGCCCTCCTGCTTCTCATGGTCTGGGGTATGCACAAATGGGAACCATTGGAACTGGGTGGTGTGGATCTATTTGTTTGTTTTTTTAACTTAAGACCTCACCTCCCTTTATTTGGGAATTCTCCCACCCAGAACTCAGCAACCCTAAGTTATAATAGGGTTACTAAATTACCATGTGACCACAAGCAAGCGGGTCAGCCTCTTTAACCTAGATCTCTCAGTCAACTAGACATTCTAAGTGGAGTACTGATATTCTACCGACCTGTTCATGGGCTGCCTTCCCTCAGCACACTGAGACAAACCTTGCATGACACACCAGCTTCCAGAGTGGGAGGAACCATCAAGAGCTCCTCTCAGACTCAGCGTAACTGAATATACCACCACCAGCCTTTCAGCCCCCGTGAGCGGATCGAGAACAGGCTCGGGGCTGCTCGCACCTTCCCTTCCAGCCATGCCGGGCTCTTCCTGCAACACACTGCAGCTTCCATAAAACACCAGCTACATGGAGTCTTGTTTTGCTTTCCCTTTGGGGTCACTATCCTTATCTCTGCCTCAGACAATCAGCTACTACTGTTGCTTTTGGAGACACATGTACACACAACCACACATACACATTTCCTGGCCATCACTGATACAGAATCAAAAATTAGTAGAGCTCACAGATGTACGGAGTTGGAGGTTTTTAGACATTTGGCAAAGCAACAGAATCTTTCCTCAAAAATCAAAATAGCTCTGGTTCTCATATTCATTCAGCAAACATTTACTGAGCACATACATGTACCAGGCACTAAGCTAGCGAGGGACTGCGGACACAGTGGTGGGCAAAGCAGACACAGACTCTGCTTCTAAGCTGCCTTCTCAGCGAGGCCTCTCTGGCCATCCTGTTGGAAATTGCAGTCCTCTCCCCAGGCACTCTCTCTTCGCTGCCATATTTTGTCTCCATGGTCCCAGTTACCATCTAATGGACTGCATGCTTTACTGTTTAATTTTGTTTACTTCCCTCCCCAACTAGAATATAAACTCCACAGGGCAGGGATCACTGTTTTGTCCACTGTCTATTGCTATATGCCCAATACCTAGAATAATCTTTAATACAGAGTAGATACTCAGCCAATATCTGTAGAGCAAATGAATGGATATTAAACTAAAAAGCCATATATATAATATGTAAATACGCAAAATTATATAAATATTTCATTGCAAACATGGTAAGTACTTTGGAAAATAAGTACAGAATACTGGGGGTCCATGGTTGGCAATTCAGAAAGATTTGCTTGACAAAGTGATGTTTAAACTGAGTCCTAAAAGATAAGCGGATGTTAGACAAGGTGGGAAGGGAAAGTCTGAGGAAGAAAGGAGTGTTCCCAACAGAGAAATAGCGTGTGCAAAGGTCCTGAGGCAGAAAGGAGGCCAATATCTGGAATGAACTGAAAGATGGAGACAGTAACAGGAGATGTAACAAGAAGGCAGCTCATGAGGGACCTCAGAGGCCCCCCGTATGGATTTTTTTTTTTTAAAGATTTTATTTATTTATTTTAGAGAGAGGGGAAGGGAGGGAGACAGAGAGGGAAAGAAACAGAAATGTATGGTTGCCTCTCACATGGCCCTCACTGGGGACCTGGCCCGCAACCCAGGCATGTGCCCTGACGGGGAATCGAACCGGAACCCTCTGGTTCCCAGCCCGCGCTCAATCCACTGAGCTACACCAGCCAGGGCCCCCGTATGGATCTTATTCCAAAGGCCACAGGGGATCCCAGAAGGGATTTAAGCAAAGAGGTGCTCAGCAGATTTCTATTTCAACAAATCACTCTGTGGCTTGTTGGGGAGTGACCTAGAGGGGTCAAGAACCACTTCTAGAGGGCCAATTAAGAGACTATTTAGTTGTCAAGTGGGAGATGGTGGTGGCCAGGCTAATGGCAGCAAAGGTAGAGAGCAACAATGACAGAGTGGAGGGTCAGGGTCGACCGGAGCCCATTAATTATCCCCTCATAGGCGTCTGAGGGCTCTCCAGCTCAGAGGTCAGCAAACCGTTTCTAGAAAAGGCCAAACAACAAATATTTTAGGTCTGCAGGTATGCAGGAGGGTTACCATAGCACACCGGACGTTGCTCACCAGTAGAGCCTGCTTTCAGGGTTACTCTTGACTGGTGTCTGGGAACTTGCTAAGATGCTCCCTATGGTACTAAGTGATTCGGTTGTTTTGTCTGCGTGGGGCACTGAATTCTGGTGTACCATCCTGTCCGGGCTGTTTGTACAACGAAGTGATTTACGGCAAACACCTGTTTTCCTTCTGAGAGTCTGAAGTTCTAAGGACTGTGATGGATTGTGCAGGCAGAAAGTACCTGTGCAGTTAATAAAACACCCCCATTAAAAACCTGGACTCTGAGTCCTAAGCAGGCTCCCCTGGGCAGCAGAAACACTGCCCACACACTGCTGCATTTTGCTGCTGGAAGTACAAGCAAGTTCCAGCAGGAGAACATGGGAACCCTGTGTGTGAATTCTTCCAGACTCTGCCTGATATAAAGGAAATAAACTACATCTGAGACTGCACTTCCGAGTCCTGTGAGCTCTTCTGGTGAGTCACCGAGTGACTGTGTCTGTGTGGAGAGGGGCACTGCAGATAAGGGCTAGCCTGAAGCTAAGGCCCAGAAGAAAGGAGATGGTAGGAAACTGGGATGATTGAGACAGACACCCTGAATGGTGAACTCCCAGCCTCACCTTTGTTCTGAGTGTGGGTGGTATGTGTTTGTGTGTGCATATGTGTATATGTGTAGGGTTCCAAGGTCAAAGGTGTTGATGGGGTTTCCCCAAATTTTCAGATCACTAGAATCTCCTTTGAAGCTTTGTAATCATTAATGATGCCCAGGTACCATCTCAGGGTCCTGAAACTGAATCTCCAGGGGTGGGGCCTAGAATCTGCATTTTAACATTTCCTGGTGTTCTGATGATCAGCCAGGTCTGGAAACTGGGTGATACTAAGGACGCTCACTGACCTTGAGGACTAGGATAAGGAAGTCTGTATGCAGAGGAAAGAGTGAAAAATCTTCCCTGGATTAAGGCAGAATTTGTAGATCTAACAAAAATACACAGACCAGTGATTTTGGAAATATATTTTCCAAAACCACTTCTCCAACTGAGCCCATGCCATCAGAGGTTGGAATGGGCAAGGTCAACAGTCAGGAGCTAATTTCCTTCTTCCTAGGAATTCTGCCTGCAATTCAAGATACTGTCATCAGGGGCCTAGTGCTGCCCTGGACCTGGAGCCCCTCACAGCACAGCAAACCGAGACAGAAGTGAGCACACACTGCCACTCCATCGTGGGCCTTAATGCAGAGTAATGAGGTACATCTGAGCTGTACTAACTAGCACTCCACGAACATTCCCACCCAAGTTCTCCTAAAAGGGGGTGTCTTGAAGCCACAGATTTAGACTTGAAATATTTTGCAAACCTCATGTTCTACTGAAAGCAGATTCTGCATTCTACTGCATGATCTATGTTTGTTTTAATAGAAAAGTGGGTGCCTGCTCACCCACTCAAATATCTTTGAGCATGTTCACACACTGGAATTACCTGGGGAGTTTTAAAACATACTTATGCCTGAGACCCAGCCCCAGAGAGTTTAATTGGTCTGGGTTATACTCTGAAAAATGGGATTTTCCTTCCCAGGAGCTTCTAACAAGTAGCAGAGGCTGAGAACCCCGAGGCCATAAGATGCTCTGCTTTCATTTCTTGTCTAACATACCCTAGGCACAGCACCATGTACCTACCCACTTACAGAAACTTAGGCATAAGCATTTACTACTCACTTTTCAGAATAGGCAACACCTTACTTTTCAGAATAGGCAACACCTTACTTAAGATAATTGACAGGCCAGCCAGTTCTCACCAATTATTTCTTTCTGTGAGCCATCCCCACAAAGAAAATCAATTGCCAACAAAACCCCAGTTTCTCTCACTGAGATGCATAACTTCTGAGACCTGTGATCTCGATGGGGGAAAGTATGTTTTTATGTTCATTAACCTCTAACTGAAATTCAACATTTCCCTCAATTGTGACTGCAGGCAACAAACCATAGCACTGTTAGCACTAGAAATCCCAGATGTTTTCCTCTAATGATATAGATGCCTCCAAATATCATTTACTCTTGAAATCATGGAAATTATTGGACCTCTTGCTGGGTCTTGCTATTTAATGTACTGATAAAGAAGCACATATATTATTACCATGCCACAAATTTTAATGCTTTGGTGGTTGTATTTCACTATATTTAATTTCCTATATACTTAATCTATGCATTGAAATCTGTTATTCTGAGAAGGGGTCTACAGGCTTCTAACGGCTCAACCAGCTGTTGTGCCTCTGTGGCTGGCATCAGAGGCCTGCAGAAAGCTTCCCAGTGGTAGTGGGCAGCAGTGCATTCTTACCTGTGGGTCGGAGAGCCGGGAAAGGTCAGGGTACAGGTAGAACTTGATGCCTTCAGAGGCCCCAGGCAATGTGACCCCTCGGATCAGGAGGATCAGGAGCATAATATAGGGGAAGGTCGCGGTGACATACACAACCTGCCCAAGAGAGGAGAGACTGGAGTCAAGAAGGGGTGACGGCAGTTGGGACTGTGGTAGGCCTCTAATGTCTGGTGGGGCAAAGGGCTTCCTTGTGTCCCAACAAGAAGTGAGCCCCTAACAGAGCCTAGTCTCCCACCTCCTCCCTTACCACCATCCCCTCAAGGGCTGGGTCTTACAATAAAGCTTGACATCACTGCTTTTCGAACATTTTTGACCACAACCCACAGAAAGAAATACACATATCATAACCCTGTACACATTGAGCTGGAAAGGGAAGTTCCACAGAACTATACTCACTCTAACATGTGATACACTCAATAGTTTCTATCATAATCTATTTCATTTGTTTAAAAAAATCTGGTCATGACCCTCTAAGTTCACATTATAATTCACCAAGAGGCCAAGATTCACATTCTTAAAAAGCACTGTTCTTAAAGAAATGCAAGTGCTCATAACTAAGGATGGGATGGGATAGGATAGGAAAGAGCAGGGGGAGAGGGAAGCTGTTTGGGGCAGGAGAGATGTAGTTTGCTTCCCAGTGTTAGCCTGGAATCGTTTCAGCCTGGTCTGCTTGGAGGCATGTAACCAAGGCCAATGAAGCTGACAGGCTCCCTAAGCTCATGGATTCAGTGTAAGAATCAAGACAGTGAAAGAAACAAAATCTTCCCTGAGCTTCCTCACAAGGAGATGCTTATCAGGACAGGGCACTGCCTTCACAGGCTGTTAAAGTTCCTGTCCTTGGGGCCATGCCCCCTACCTGATGTCCCTACAGGACTCAGTGTTCCCTCCGGACTGATTTTCCCCCCTTTATTGCATTCTCTCCTTTCCTCCAATCGATTACTTCCTCTTGGTGGGACCTGCCTATTGGATCTGTTTAGATCAACAATTTGTCTACATTTGGGAGCCACAGACACTTCTGAGACTCAGATGACGGCTATGGACCCTCTTCCACTTCCTCCAAATGTGCACAGACACATGTATGTGTACCAGCTTTTGGACAATGCAGTGACTCTAATTCCTCAGATAAAAAACTTGTGCTAACGTCTACCATCTTAATTCCTCCAGTGCTAGTGCAGCCTCGCACCCCTTTCCAAGCCAGGCTTTCCTTTACCAGTGGTTCAGCCCTTCGCGCCATTCATTCATTTATTAATTTACTCACTCATCCACCTACTCATTCACACACCAATAATACTCTTACGTACCAAAGACTGAGCTAGACTCTAGCATGTACAAATAAGAATGAGTCACAGGATGGAAGTTTCTGCTTCAAGAGGCTTCTCCACTGATAGAAAGACTAGGTAGACATTCAGGTAGGCAGATAATTAATGCATTATGTCATCATGGGCGTGTAAAGGATGGTGGAGCATAGAGAAGGGAGTAGCTAACTATAGGGGCAGTCAGGGAGGGCTTCTCCAAGGAGGTGGCCTCAGTGTTGGCCCATAAAGAATGAGTAGGCATTCAGGACACGGGAAATGGGGACAGAAGGAAGAAGAGAACAAAATCCTATTATATCCCAAAGTGCTTAATGTATAACAATAGAAATGGCTACATTTATACAGCATTTCTTCTTGGATTTTTTTCTTTTAGTATTCATTTTATTTTTATGTAAATTAACATCCTACAAAAATTGAAATAGAAACACTAAATATAGTATTGCACATAACATTGGAGGGACTGAAGGGACAAAAAGACTATAAAACAACCTACTTCTATTTCTTTGCACTTAAACTATAAACTGAAATGTAAGATACTATACTTTACATAAATATAAACATAAGTCATTTGGTTGCTAAGTGACAAGACAGTGAGTGATATGAAGCCAGTCCTCAAAAATAGGAAATAAGAGCCAGCAGCGAGTGGTATCATTGGATCCAGCTGATACAGGCTGTAGGCTAGAGTATTTCATCCAGACACTGTCCCTAACCCACAGTGACAGCACCACCCTCAGCCCACCCAGAGCTCCACCCCACCGACTGCAGCACCCATTTCCAAATCAACCATCAGATCAATCAACATGCCATGTAATCAGTACAAACAATCTCCTGCTGTCATATACAATGGAATCCAGAAAAGGTGATTGTAAGTCAAATATATAATAAGAGACCAATGACTGATATTAATAATAATAAAAACTAGAGGCTGGCAGTCAATAGGGTTGTTGGCTTCTACCCAGAGGAACACGCTATAAAGTCTCCGTTTCCTTCACCTTCGTAGGCACAGTCTATCACAGATCTTAAGAATTTCATGTAAATCCTTAATTCTCTTCCTTCAAAATGAGTCCCCCCAGTTAACCAGCTGACATCTATGAAAAGTCAGGCTAAAAATATATTGCTTTTACTGAATAATTTCCACTTTCTTGTCTGTTATATGGCAAAAGATTAATTATCCAGACCACCCAGGACCTGATTAATGGTATCTCTGGAGCTTGGCTATCTTACCCTAATGCTCACAAATTTAAGGAAAAGGACATTAGTTACCATGTAGAATGTAAGAATAACTGAAAATCATAGAAGTTTATCCTTCATCTATGGCAGGGGTGTCAAATTCATTTTCACTGGGAGCCACATCAGCCTCGCAGTTGCCTTCTAAGGGCCGAATGTAATTTTAGGACTGTATAAATGTAACTACTCCTTAACTAGGGGCAAGGAACTTGGCACTGCCGCCGGGTAGAAACAAGGCGCCAGGCAGGATAAAACAAGGTGGAGGGCTGGATTCAGCCTGCAGGCCTCGTGTTTGCCACCTGTGGTCTATGGGATCACCTTCATGTAACTAAACTTGTTGGCTATTATCTGATCAGTCTGCCTGTTAAAATATTTTGTTTATTTAATTTTTAGAGAGAGGGGAAGTGAGGGAGAAAAAGATAGAGAGAAACGCTGATGCGCTAGAGGAACATTGATCAGTTGCCTGCTGCACATCCCCAACTGGGGACCTGGCCTGCAGTTCAGACATGTGCCCTGACCTGAATCTAACCAGCAGCCTTTCCGTTTGTGGGATGACACCCAACCCACTGAGCCACATGAGTCAGAGCTGACCAGTCTGTTTTGAGTGGACTGGGCCACTGGGGTGTCATTAAAGGGTCACTTATAACCTGACCAGTAACATATATAGCAGATGGTTCCTCAGTGACCACAGTGGCATGGTTTATTAAATCATTGCTGATGATTTTGAAGTAGTTCCATTGTTTAGACTTCTAATTGGATTCTCTCCTATGTTACATTTGGAGGGCTACACTTCCTCCACTGGTATCCACACCTTAATTTTTATGTGCCTTTTATAAAATCATAAAGGAAATAAAATACGCAGATGAACTGCCCAAAGACCACAGTGCAGGCAACAAGTCAGGCTGCCAAATGGAACCACTGGCTGGCAGGCATTAGCTAGAAAAATCCCTTTGTAAGCTGAGGTTTCAGAGTCTCAAGTCAGGGTACAAAAGGTGGTTTAGGGGCATCATTATGTAATGCACACAAGTGGAGAGCGGTATGCAAGTTGAAAATGCAATGCTGAGGACAGTCTGTATCTGTCGCTGGTCTCAGCTCTCCTAAAAGCCCCTCTAACGTGTTTCTACCCCCAGCCATAGCAGACACTTGGGCGTCATCTTTGATTTTTCCTGAGAACAGCTGTAGGCTATCCAAACAATATAGATCTTATCACCAAGAGATTGCACATAAATCACATGCATGCTGCCATAACTCTCCCGGGTTCATCGCAGACATCACTGACTGATCACAACACTCTTTGCAGCTAAGCCTGGATGCAGCCTCAGACCCTCCACACAGAACTCCACACAGCCCCCATAATCAGTTGAGAAGAAGCCCACTTTTGGCTACCCTTGAGCTCTCCATTTTTCATGTATGCTTTCAGTCTGCTCCAGGTCCTTCATCCCTGTCCTCAGAATGATAAGACCGAGGTGTGTGCTCAAAGAACTGCTGAGTGTGTGATGCATGACACCCACAGAAGTAGGATGAAAGCAGAAAAGGAGACCACAGAGACAGGCTGGAAGGGTCGATATTGAAGGGTTTCAGCTTTCTGACTAACAGCAGGCTGAAGCTGAGTCTCCAAGGGTAGGTAGAATGGGAGAGGCCAAGTCAGGCAGGGAAGATGTGGAACTAGCCAAGGATGTGGAAAAGGGCACAGAATCTTGCCCCCTGGGATGTCTGAGAACTTCCATGTGCTCAAGCTGGACACAGCCTCATCTCTTTCCTCAGGTTCTTCCACATTCCAAGTGCTGCCAACTTGATCTCCAACTATATTCTGAAATTACACTCCCTCTTCATCTCCATCATCAGAGTCCTTCATCACCTTTTTTCTCCATCATGCGACAGCACTACACTGTCTATACTGTGGCCCAGGTTTCAAACACATGAATCGGCATGTGTATTCCCGCTCCTCTGAGTCCTCCCCTCACTCCCAGCCCCACATTCAAGGTTGTGAGACAGAGTGCAAAGGATTGGCCTTTGCGTCAGATGACCCTGGGTTCCAATCCTGGCTCTGCTGTGACTTGCTGTATGGCTTCACCAGTTGCCACCCTTCCCCACCCACTCTGTTCTCCACTGTGCCAGGTTCCTCGAGTTGGGGAGCATGTCAGGTGCCTTCAGGGCTCCTTGCCTTTTCATACCTCCCTTTGTCCATAATGTTCACAAGCTCCTGGCCCACCCACGACATTAGTCCCGGTGTATCTGAATCCTCACAAGTCTGAGGATTCCTTAAAGTCAGGGACTGTGTCACATCACTGACCTATCTTAAAGGTCAGGTAGCCGAGGCCCAGAGTAGTTAATCTGCAGTATCTCAGTCTGATCCTCTTAGCCCATCAATATAAACAATGTCAACTACCCAAATGTTGAGAGACTAAAGCGCCATGTCCTCCCTGACCCATATCCCACATTCGCCCCCAGTCATTTCAGCATCCTCTCAGCGCCGTAGCTGTTTTCTATCAACTGCTTCATTGCCGTGTAAGATTGAGATTTCTAACATATAAGTTCTACAGGGAAAAGGAGTTTTGTCTCTTACTTTGCAGCTATAAGGACAGCAAATGGTACATAAAATGTGCTTCATAAATCTTTGTAAACAAGGAACACACTGATAGCGACCAGAAGGGTGGGGGAGGGGAGGAGGGAGCAAGAAAGGGAAGGATCTAGTCAAGGAACAGGTATAAATGACCCATGGACACGGACAACAGGGTGGGAATTGACTGTGGGAGCGGGGTGGGGTGGGTGTGTGGTGGGGCAGGGGACAGAAACAGGGGAAAATTGGGACAAATGTAATAAAACAACAATAAAAAAGGATAAACAAATAAGCAAGCGAAGACCTGGAACTCTGAGGTTTCTTAGAAGGCAGGGCTTCAGAATATCACTTTGAACTCTTTCCACATGAAATGTTGGATCCACATAAAATGAGATTTGGAAAATTGAATCAGATTTGAAGAGAAGTGTTTATAAGGAAAACACAAAGAGATTTGGTTTAAAATGAAAGACCAGTTGAGATACAGAGGGCAAGGAAGTTCAGCTACGAGGTGCTTCCCAGCAAAGTCCAGTGTTGCTTTCAAGATGTCTGAGTCCCCAGGATTTGTCTGGAAGAGCCAAGCAGGGCTCAGGCATTATGCTAAATTATGCAGTGTTTGGTGATGGGCACAATAAGGTCACTAACAAGGTACCGTGAAGCCTGGCTGTTCCTGGCTGCTGCCAGTAGTGGCTCACACCCAGGTGGGTGTGGGGAATGGAGGGTTTAATCCGTCAGAACTCTCAGGTCTCTGAAATGAGACTCTGGTCCTAAGCACACCCCTTGGTTAGGAGAGTTTTTTACTATTGTTTAATTTCCTTTTAGCAGGTCAAGTCCTCCTGAATATAAAGGTTAACACAATTGGTGGTAATTATACTGTATCCTGTTTTAATTGACTCTAATTGCTCATTTGCATACCAATACTGGAATTGTGGGGTGTTTTCCCCCTACTTCCAGGACACAGCTGTTTGTTTCATAGCAGGGAGTTCGTCTGGTCCTTGGGAATGCCACAAAACTCGAGGGAGGGTTGCCTCTCTCTAAATTTTCCAGGATAATGGGGTCAACTGGAAAGCCGAGCATTATTCAAAAGGCATCAGAAAAGCAGGGTGGTGTGGGGGCAAGAACCAGTACCACAGGGTTAGAAGACCCAGTATGCTGCAGTTTGGGGACTTCCCACAGCCTCTCTAGGCTGGCATTTTACCATTTACAAAGAGGCAGAAGAAAGCTAATCCCAACTTCAGTCCCTCTTGCACCATTTTCCCAATTCTTTTTTTGGGTGGGGGATGAGGAGGGGACTTACATGAATTGCTTTTGTATTATTTACTTAGCATTTTTATAAATCAATATACTCTTTTACATTAAATAAATATATGTAATAAAACTGTGAACACCATAAACAGAAAAGCATTTTCTCTTAGCTTAAATAGAAGGTAAATGCAAAAATAAATGCAATAAAAATAAAATGATTACATTTTAGCCAAAGGCTCTGAGTCTGCTCTCTTTTCTCTTTGTTCAACAGCAAGATTATGTGGAAGAAAAGGAGCCACATACTAAACCTGACAAGTTCAGGGGAGGCCTGTGCAGCGGTTTTACAAACTGAGAGACCTAAAGTAACCACACAGGATAGTTTGAAATTAAAAACTTCCTAACTAAAAGCAGGTCATGGTGGGTAATCAAGTCCTAGGTCAGTATTTTTTGCTAACGAAGGTCAATCTTTACCTCAACTGAGCCTGTCTGTTATATTTTTGGCATCTATGATAATATACCTTTGGAATGCCGAATTTCCTTTTTCTGGCACCACACCAAGGGGAGACCACAAATCCCTTCATTGTTATTGTTATAATGTTACTTTTTGCCTGGTATTATCCTGTACCCACCTATGTAAAAGATGTGTCTATCATTTCAGTTTTTATCCAATCCCAGAGGTTGCCTGCCCCCTCCCGCTTTGTCTCTTCTTTTGATTGTAATGTATAAAATAAGGTGCAAAACTGCCCTTCTCTGGAGCACTATCTCTACTCGTTGCGGTTTTGTTTGCTGGCAACTGCCGTCAGTTTGACTCAGAGAAACTCTCAAAAATTCTCTACAGGTTTGAATGTTTCTTATGTTTTCAGGTAGCAAGGGTCAGAGAGGCATTAAACAATAAGCCAGCACCCACTGTACATTTTCCCTTAAGAGACATTAAAAAGGGAATAGTATTTCATTATGGGATTCGATGTTTTTAGATCTGGGTACACTAAAATCATCCTGTGGACCATTAGTAAAAAGAACATTTCCCATATTTGTGGGAGAGACAGATGGATCCCTGAGGTCCTTTCCCAGCATCCACAGTGTTTTCTAGAAGGACCCCCATTGTCAACCACAACCCTTTTCAAAACACCAGGACTTCTTAACCTCTTTCATTTTTTTTTTCACCATCCACCCAGCCCCTCCCATCTGGCAACCATCAGTTTGTTCTCTGTCTCTGTAAGTTTGTTTCTGTTCATTTGTTTTGTTTTTTTGGATTACACATGTAAGTAAAATCATGTAGTATTTGTGTTTCTCTATTTGACTTATTTCACTTAGCACAATACCCTCTAGGTCCATCATGTTTTGTAAGTGGCAGGATTTCATCCTTTTTTATGTCTGAGTAATATTCCATTGTGTGTGTGTGTCTCACATCTTCTTTATCTATTCATCTACTGATGGACACCTAGGTTGCTTCTACAGCTGATGGCCAGTTACAAAATAAGCATGAGGATGTAAAGTACAACACAGAGAACATAGTCAATAACATTGTAATAACTCTATATGGTATCAGAGGGATACTAGACCTAGAGTGGTGATCACTTTGTAAGGTATATAAATGTCTAATCATTATGTTGTATACCTGAAACTAACACAATATTGTATGTCTACTACAATTTAAAAAATAAATTTTAAAAAATTGTTAAGAGGCACATTATATAACATGTTAAGTGTTCTTATAAAAAATAGTTGTTGGGGGAACATGAGAGAAATTTTTGGAAGTGATGGATGTTTATTATCTTGATTGAGGTGATAGTTTCAGGGGTGTATGCATATGTCCAAACCCTTCAAATTGCATACATTAAATATGTACAGTTTTTTGTATATCAATTATACCTCAATAAAGCTGTTAAAAAAAAAAAAAAAAAGACCAGGCCTCCATGGAGCTATCCAAGGTCCTGACAATGATTTAGGCTGAGCCTTCAGTGATCCAGCTACCCAGAGCTTTGGAAGACACTGCTATTAATTGAGCACCTAATGAATACATGTGTCATATAGTTCCTCTAACTGATCATTGAATAGGTTCTGTGCCCATTTTGCAGACAAAACAAAAAAATAAGGATTACAGATTGAAGTGGCTTGCTCCAGGTCACAGGGCTGTAAGTGATCCAAAGTCTGCTGTCTCCACTACACATGCTGTGCTTTCTGCTACAAACCTGGCCAACCACTGCATTCCTGTTTTCTGCTCTCTCTGTCCTCAAGGGTTCAGCTTGCCTGAATTTTGGCAGTAACCCATAATTGTCCACTAATCGCAACCTCAAAAACACTATGTTAGCTCCACCCTCCCCCACTTCTCTTCCAGTCAGGCTTGCCTCTGTGTCTGGAGTACACCTGCCCATTTCATGTGGTGGGAAAGCATGGTACTGAGGATCTATCCGTAGAAAATCACTCTTGAATAACAAGGAATTTTCCATGCTTTGGTTTTTTGAGAGAGCACTACCTGAATTCCTAGGCAAGAACATTATAGCAGGACCAAATAGTCTGGCATAACCTTCACCAAGCTATCACTGACCTCTGGGAACAAGATGCCAGGGGAGTGTGAATGTGAAGAAGGAAGAACCCCATGGATATATCTTGCCTCTTCACCATTGCTATCACCTTTAGAGGTACTGTGCATAGATCATTCTATCTGTTTTAAGCAACCAAATTCCAATAGGTGGATTAAGTCATGTTTTTTTTTACAAAAAAATAATGAAGATATTCATTATTCGAGGAAGTAATAGTATTTTAGCAATGCAGCAATATTTCCATTGGGAGTTAAAGTTTTAATTTTTGTATAATTTTTGTAAGTAATTTGTCATTAGCTATGAAAGTTGGTCCATGAGTGGTGCCTAAAGGAATATACTGAAACACGAGCCCACCTTGGGATCCATGTCTCATGGCATCATCCCTTCGCTGAGTTGAGAAGAGAGGAAAGGTGATGAGAGGATTACAGTTGGGAGGCAGCAAAGCTAAGTGGCATGACCAGGTTCTAGTCCCCATTCTAGCACAGCAATGGAGACCATGAGCCTTCCCCAAAGGTCTGCTCTCCTCCATTCTACAGTAACAAAACTAATCTTCAACTGGACCCAATAAAGACAGTATCTTTCAGCCTCCCTTATAGCTAGGTGTGGTCATGTGACTATGCTCTGGCCAATCAGACACAAATGAAGGTGCTATGTACAACTTCCAAATGGTGTCACTAAAGGGAAGGGCTGCATCCTATCTCTTCCTTCATGACCTTCCCATGGGCTGGAATGAAGACTAAGTAGTGAGTCATCTTAGACCATGAAAATAAGGGTGATACCTAAGGTAAGGCAGGCAGGTTATGCCTGGACTGTTATGGGAGAAAGAAATAAACTACCTCATTTCTGCTGCTACACTTTTAGGTCTCCATTCTAGTTAGTCAAACATGTAAACTAAACATCTAACCACCCATAGCCTTTGTGATCTTTGGTAGGTCCTGTTTCCACTCTAATTCTGTATCACCTTCTATTAAATGAAGACACTAACCCAGATGATCCATACTATTCCTTTCCACTCAGACATGAGGTGAAGATTCTGAAAATCCTGAAGGTAGACTCTTGAGAATGACCATCCTCTACACCCAAAGTCAACCAGGAATGGCAACAGAGTGAGGAAGTCTCCAGAAAGGTCTAACCAGTAAAATTAAAAGAGCAGATAGAACAGACCAGCCAAAGACAGCACCATTTCTCGGTGAGCCATAGTGTTAAACTTCTCTGTCACACTGTAGCAAATGAGCCTGACAGGGAGGCAGCCGATTTGTTGTGGATCCCATCATCAAGTACATGGGTTACAAGGCCTCTGAGACCTTCCAGAGTCTCCATCTTCCTCCCATGTGAAATGAGGACAATGCCTATTTCAAAGGTGGATGTGAAGATTAGAGATCACCATGCAAAGCACCTGACACAGACACTGCTCAGTAACTGAAAGGACTGTGATTGCCTTTGTTGCTCATCATTGGGTCAGTAAGCAGTATTCCTTCAGCCTGGCGAGTGAGTTGGTCAGCAGAGAGCAACACATCTGGGGGTTCGAGAATGCAAACAGACAGAGAGGATGGACTAAGCACTGCCTCAGCTGTGAGGGCGGGCAGAGGACTGACTCCTGAAACTCCTTATGGGGTCCTCTCACTGGCAGTGAGAGTGGCTGGCAATGTGGCAGCAATCAAAGGAAGCTGGTATAAAGGGGTAGTAATTAATTGGCTGGGGAAAATCTGGGTAAATAAAACCCAGAGGTAAGAAAAACATCAGGACAGAAGGGACATGTACACAGCCATCCTGAGGAGCTACAGCGGCCAGGCTCTGGAATGAAGGCCAGAGAAAAATAAGTCTACACGGCAATTACAAACAAGAATCCTCTGGACTCCCAACTCCATCCAACAGCTGTGGCAGCTAAGGGGCTAGGGCACAGACAGTACTTAGATGAAGTGGGAGAAATTATAGTGGAATGAAACCAGGTAAGATTGAATTCCAATCTAAAAACGTAAAAGGGACTTTTCTAAACTTGAGTTGGAGGGAAGGATGGACCCAGCTGTGCCATCACAGACACATATATGACAGGGATAAAGTCTGCCCTGTAAAAGGGGAGGTGACTTTTGGGAGAAGCCAAGGACAGTGAGCATCACCAACCTTTGTGAAGCTCCAGGAACCCAGCAAAGGAGGAGTTTGGGGGCTCCCTGCTGAGGGGTATGTAGTTGCTGGGAGCTCAAGTGAAGCTCACAGTGGAAAAATTGCTGAGACTTATCAGATACCTATCCCAAAATGCCACTCCCAGCCATGGTAGGCTGCAAAGGAAGGATCAGATCAACGAAGCATCTTCAGGACCTGGGGCATTGTGGGCAAGAAACCAAACATCTTAGGAGCCCAGGGAATGGTGTTACTCTTTCTTTCTGCAAATGGTTGGGCCATAAAGATCATCTACACCCATGGCCTGTTCCAATCTTGAGATTCCATGACTTTATTATTTAGTAATCAAGGACATCCTGGTTGGAAGCAGAAGGCAAAGAAGGAAAAGTGCTCAGTTCAGGAGAAATGGAAGATCAAGATGTACCTGATAAGAATGGGACTTTTATTGTTGGGCCTAGATGCTTTATTTTCATGTTACTCAGTTCTACAAAATGGAGACTGTTATCATTTCCATTTCACAGAACTGAAACTGAGGCACCCAGAAGTTGAATATTTGACCCATGGTTGCACAGCTCAAAGAAAGGCAGGCTCAGATCCATTTGATTCCAAAACCAGCACTCAACCACTATGCAGCCTCATCAAGAATTCAAGCTCCATCTCATAACACATCTTCCTGTGATTCCTGAACAAACTTTGTAATTTTCTGCACACAAGACTTTGCTTTTATCATTTCCCTCACTTGCAAGGTTCTTTGCCCTTTGTCTACTTATCAAATCTTGCCAACCTTCAAGACCAGTTCAAATACCATGTCTTCCAGGACTCAGCACTAGGTCATCCAGGCCAGATAAAACACTACTTCTATAACCTAAAACTCAATGAGCAATATGGCATATAGATATAGAGAATGGCCCTGACTTAGGAAAAACCAAGTTCAAATCCAGCTTCTGGCATTTTCTATGGTATGTGACTGACTTTTGGCTAGTTATTATCTTTCAAGGTCTTGGTATTTTCTTCTGTACAATGGAAATAATAATACAGTAGATTAACTCAATCCCTTTGAGCCTTGGGTTCTTACATGTATAAACGGTGGATAAAAGTTCTCACCTCTCATGGTGAATGTGAGAATTAAATGAGCCAATGTTTACACAGCACTAGGTCTAACGACTTGACACATCAGCCCTTAGTAACCAGCTCCCCTTCCTCCTTTTACATGACCCTTCTTTTATTGCACTTTCTCATACACCTGCCTCTTCCTCTCGGTTGAGATCTGTTGGAGGGTAAGGGCGTTACTCAACTATGCAGGCTCTGAATGCATTTCCCAAAGTCCTGCATAGACTGTAAGTAGTTGGTAAATGAACACATTCAGACCTCAGTAACCCAGCAAGAACAAATGGAACAAAACAGGATATAATCCCATGTGTCTTCAAAGGGCCTTCGGTGTAAATTATCCCTGTTCTCACTTGAGCCTCTCCATCTAAGACTAAAGAACTTTCTTTTAATTCATTCACCAGCTATTTATTGAGCGCTCTGTGGGCAAGCCCCTGTGCTGGTTTTGGAAAGCATGCTAATGAGTGGGCTGGGTGTACAAGCAGTCCTAAACACAGACACCTAAGTGATGGACCATAGTGGACAGCAGCAGTGGGAGCTCAGGAACACAAAGTGATGAGGTATGGCTAAACAGGTCTTCCTGGAACTGAGCTTTGAAGGGGAACAGGCTGTCCATCTTGCTCCAACAAGTCCTGATCTACAATGTATGTGCAAATAAATTTCTTAGAGCAAGAAGGGTCAGGACATGGAGCATGCAAGGCACTTCAGCCTGGGAACATAACCTCCAGTGAAAGAAACAAACTGCATGGTGGCAGGGAAGTTGGGCCCGAAGTGACAAGGTATATAAATAGCAACCACGATCATTAAGATGGTTGACCCCAATTCAAATCCCTGTCTATGGGAGATCTAAATATCACTGGATAGGGGAGTCTACTATATAAGCCTATTTCATGGTGAATCAATGCTATCGATTTTTACATAGCTTCACCATAAAGATCACAAAAATGGAAACAAATCTTTAAAGAAGCACAAGCAACATAAACATTCCATTCAGTGCCCAGCCAAGCTTACACAATGGCTTTAGGAGCTATTATTTAGTGCCTGGAAAACACACTCAGTGCCTTGGCTAATAATGATTTAAACCCCACCCATCTCTTAGACTAGAAGGCTGGTGTTGCTATGGTGACCAAGGGTACCATTAGAACACATCATTAAATTCTGGGCAGGGATTTACCAGTGCATGGAGGCTGTCAGGTAAGAAGTACCACTCCATGTCCTCTTACTGTATTCTTCAGCATACTGGGTGTGGCGATGGAGGTGTGGACAGGAGAGGGCCAGCTAATGATCAGGGCCTGCATCTGCAGCCAGAAAGGGCAAGGAGCTGCCTGGATCCTGAAAACATTGCTTAATCTCTAAGACAGACTGCCTCTCGTCCATTCCACAGGCCAATGACTTAGGCCTCTTTGTGCCCTTCCTCAGGAATCCTGAGCAATACAGACCCTTTTCAGGCCATGCATGCTAGTTGCAACATGCCCCTTCCAAAACAGCTTTATTTCTGGAAAGAAAAATCATCTATGCTTGACTCCTGCTCTTCCTGTTCTGGTTGTTTGCTTAGTTTGTTTTATTTAGATGCAGTTGTTGATAGTTGTGAATTTGTTGCCATTTTAATGTTCATAGTTTTGATCTTCTTTTTCTTAAATAAGTCCCTTTAACGTTTTAGTAATAATGGCTTAGTGATAATGAACTCCTTTAGCTTTACCTTGTCTGGGAAGTACTTTATCTGCCCTTCCATTCTAAATGATAGCTTTGCTGGATAGAGTAATCTAGGTTTTAGGTCCTTGCTTTTCATCACTTTGAATACTTCTTGCCAGTCCCTTCTAGCCTGCAAAGTTTCTTTTGAGAAATCAGCTGACAGTCTTGTGGGAACTCCTTTGTAGGTAACTCTATTTTTATGATTCTCTCTTTATCTTTAACCTTTGGCATTTTAATTATGGTGTGTCTTGGTGTGGTCCTCTTTGGGTCCAACTTGTTTGGGATTCTCTGTGCTTCTTGGTCTTGTATGTCTATTTCCTTCACCAAAATAGGGAAGTTTTCTTTCATTATTTTTCAAATAAGTTTTCAATTTCTTGCTCTTTCTCATCTCCTTCTGGCATCCTTGCAATTCAGATTCTAGTATGTTTGGAGATGTCCCAGAGGCTTCTTATACTATCCTCAGTTTTTTGAGTTCTTGTTTCTTCTTGCTGTTCCAGCTGAATGCTTATTTTTTCCTTATGTTCCAAATCATTGATTTGAATCCTGGCTTCCTCCCTTTCACTGTTGGTTCCCTGTAGATTTTTCTTTATTTCACTTAGTGTAACCATTTCTTCCTTTATGTTGTTGCTGTACTCAATGAGTTCTTTGAGCATCCTGATCACCACTGTTTTGAACTTTGCATCTGATAGGCTGGTTATCTCCATTTCATTTGGTTCTTTTTCTGGGGTTTTGTTCTGTTCTTTCATTTGGGCCATATTTTTTTTTAAATTTGTTGTTGTTCAATTACAGTTGTCTGCATACTCTCCCCTCCCCTCCCCCTCCAATCCCACCTCCCTTCCCTACCTCCCCCCGCCCCCTTGGTTCTGTCCATGTGTCTTCTATAGTGGTTCCTGAAAACCATTCTCCCCACAGTCTCCTCCCCCCTGGCTATTGTTAGATTGTTCTTAATTTCAACGTCTCTGGTTAAGTTTTGCTTGCTTTTTGCTTTTGATTACGTTCCAGTTAAACGTGAGATCATATGGTATTTGTCCCTCACCGCCTGGCTTACTTCACTTAGCATAATGCTCTCCAGTTCCATCCATGCTGTTGCAAAGGGTATAAGCTCCTTCTTCCTCTCTACTGCATAGAATTCCATTGTGTAAATGTACCATAGTTTCTTGATCCACTCATTTGTAGATGGGCACTTAGGTTATTTCCAGCACTTGGCTATTGTGAATTGTGCTGCTATGAACATTGGAGTGCATAGGTTCTTTTGAATTCGTTTTTCAAGGTTCTTAGGGTATAATCCCAGTAGTGGAATTGCTGGGTCAAAAGGCAGTTCCATTTTTATTTTTCTGAGGAAATTCCATACTGTTTTCCACAGTGGCTGCACTAGTCTGCATTCCCACCAACAGTGCAGTAGGGTTCCCTTTTCTCCACATCCCCTCCAACAGTTATCTGTTGCTTTGTTGATGACGACCATTCTGAATGGTGTAAGGTGATATCTCATCATGGTTTTAATTTGCATCTCTCTGATGGCTAATGATGTTGAGCATCTTTTCATATGTCTCTGGGCCCTCTGTATGTACTCTTTCGAGAAGTGTCTGTTCATGTCTTTTGCCCATTTTTTAATTGGGTTTTTTGTCTTCCTGGATTGGAGTTATATGAGTTCTTTATATATTTTGGAGATCAAACCCTTGTCCGAGGTATCATTGGCAAATATGTTTTCCCATACTGTTGGTTCTCTTTTTATTTATTCATTTGTTTTTAACTATATTTTATTGATTATGCTGTTACAGTTGTCCCACTCTTCCACACCTTCTTGTCCCCCACCCCCTTACCCCCCCTTTCCCCACCCTTTAGTTTTGTCCATAGGTCATACACATTAACTCCTTCTGCTTCTGCACTTCCTATACTATTCTTAACCTCCCCCTGTCTGTTGTCTACCTACCATTTATGCTACTTGTTCTGTGCCCCATTCCCACCCTCTCCCCCTACCACTCCCCTGTTGATATTCCTCCATACCTTATATAACTCCCTTTAACATTTCATACAATAAAGGCTGGGTGGTGATGAACTCCTTGAACTTGACCTTATCTGAGAAGCACTTTATCTGCCCTTCCATTCTAAATGAAAACTTTGCTGGATA
>PVJI01000978.1:0-209693 GCA_004026765.1 Micronycteris hirsuta
CACACTCTCATCTAATATACAACGTCTTTATTTGCTCAGGTTGGACCTGCCTTAGGCCCAGAATCCCACAGGGGAGAGAAGAGGATTATGAAAGATTTCTCCCGTCTTTCTTCACTCTATATCTATCCCCTTAGTAGCTACTGATGCAGGCGCATCTAGCGCTAGAGCAGGCAGAGAATGAAGGAATAAAACATGTAAGAGAAATCTTGCCCTCTGAGTTAAAAATCTCATAGTGGGCCCCTCTGAGTGTAACACTTTTAATCCTGGTTCTTTCTTACAAGGGATGTTGTGTGGGCCCCAGTGACAATATGAGACTGTGTGTATCTAATCCCTCTGATGCTCTGTCTTCCTGGACACCTAAGAATCCTTACAGAGGTTGCTTTACTCCTTGAAAAATGGCCTGGTCAGGCAGGTCCTTACGGAGATAGCTCTAGCTGGCTTGTTTCATGGGGTCTGCACGTGACTAATTTCCCTGCTGTCCCAGGTGGTGCCCTGATGACAAGCCACTGCCTCACATACTAGCATCAGAAATGCTAGGAAATGACTTTACTACCATCAGAAATGCTAGGAAAACGCCATGTCCCAGGTACCAGACCCCATGTCCCAAAATGTACCTCTTTTTTTTAGGATGGGTTCCTTAAAACAAAGCCTGAGTTGGAAATGTGAAAATATTTAATTTATTCAGAGCATCTCTCAGGAGAAAGGGAGAGGGAGGAGAAGCAAATGTAAAAAAGGACATAATTTTAGGTGAAGCCTCATTTCAGCGGATCTCATGAGAGTGTCTGGAGCAAGACCAGAATTGGTCCCAATGTAAAGCAAGGGAACGTGCATTTTATATGGTTATCACTGGCGTCAGGCAGCTCAGCGAGGAGGGTTACTGGGATCTGGGCAGGATGCTGACAGCATCTACTACATTTGCGAAGCTGTTGCAAAGTTTATCTTTCTAGATTTGCAGTGGTGGGGAAGCACTGTCATCCTCTCCTTGTGGATAGGGACTGAGAGTACAGAGCACACTTATCTCCAAAAGAGCTCTTATTCTTGCCCTCTTGAATTTCCTACTCTTCTCTTGACTTAGCTTCGAGGTGGTTGATGAGTCAATGCTGTTAGAACTTCCCACCTTCTTAGCACGGTCCACTTTAACATTGAAGCACCTTGCGCTGAGATCTGGACTGCTTAAGACCTCTCGTATTATTCTTGGCTTTGGCTGAGACTCTGAAAAATAGATCAAACTGCATTTATCCTCTTCTTAACACTCCAAACTCTTAGAAGTAAGGAGTGGGGAGATATACTACTCTCAGCATTAAGGTGGCCAATGGAAGGCTAGAGATTTGTAGCTGGTCTAAAAAGTTCTGCTTGTTTCTAGTAGACCTCCTTTGTTACTTAGACCAGAGAGACTTATGTTCCAATATTGATATCTGCATTCTTTCAGTATTTCTGAAGTTACATACAGCAGTTAATTTTGGTTATAATTAAATCATTCTTTAAAAATTAAGTGGTTTTTTTTTCTGAAAGCCTTATCTTTTCTTTGTACTTTTTATGGCAACTGAGCTGAATCTTTTTTTTTTTTTAAGATTTTATTTATTTATTTTCAGAGAGAGGAGAAGGGAGAGAGAAAGAGCAATGTATGGTTGCCTCTCACATGGCCCTCACTGGGGACCTGGCCCGCAACCCAGGCATGTGCCCCAACTGGGAATCGAACCGGGACCCTCTGGTTCCCAGCCCGCGCTCAATCCACGGAGCTACACCAGCCGGGCTGAGCTGAATCTTTTTGCAGTGGGAAGTGACGACCATATTATGGTCCGGCACAGGCACAGGCATGGGCTGCACTCGATAATCCACAATGGCCACTACAGAATTTCTCCTCATTCTACCTGTCTTCTCTGAACAACGTCTCCGAACAGATAGTATAGAAACGTTGCTTTGCTTACACTTTCCTTTGCAGTTACTGACTAGGAATGACAAAGGACGCTTTTGCACCAGGCAGCACCGTAGCCTTCGGGAATCTATGTGCCATTCGGGTTAGCACCAGAATGGAATGAGCAATAACTCTGACCATGACTTGCTGCAGAAGAGAGGCGCAGTGGCCCCTCTGTAAGAGAGGAAGTCATTTGAGGCAATTTCTACTTCAAAGGCAGCTATTGAAGAATAATTTGCTGGTGCATTTTTAATAACACTAATCTGTTCTCACTTTTTCGGGGTTTGTTTTTTTGTTGTTGTTGTTGTTGTTTTTTTTGAAGTTGGCAGCCAAAAAGTAATGCATTACAGAGAAACTTCCCATGTGTGGAACATTGTATATTAGTTTTTGATGAATATATGACAGGCAGAGAGATTGCCTCAACAGTGAAATCATTCATAGCTGAGTAACCAGACCTCTCCAGAAAGGTGGAGAGTAATTTATTGCACATGTGGATAAGCAAAATCAAACTTGCAACTAGAAGATGGATATGTTCTGAAAATCTAATGCATAGCATAATGATTATAGTCACCAATACTGGATTACATGCTTTAAAGTTGCTAAGAGACTAGATCTTAAATGTTCTCACCACACAAGAAGTGATAATTATGTGACATTATAGAGGTGTTCACTAAGGCTATGGTGGTGATCATATGGCATATATAAATTTATCAAATCAACACATTATATACCTTAAACTTACACAATGTTATAGGTCAACAGTATCTCAATCCAAAGATGAATCATCGCTAAACTCTGGGATTTTTAAATTTACACATAATATTGCATTTATCAATAAAATAAGATTTTCTTACAAAGTATTAAGATTTTATTTTTTATTATAGATATTTATCTCTTAAGAGTAAAGGGTATAAACAATCTGGAATTCAAATCTCTGTGTAATTGTATAAATATCAATTCTAGTGAGAAGAAAAATTCCTATCTTAAAAGCCTTTCTAATTAAAAACTAGCAAAAGAAAAATGTTGTTTTCCTGAAGTTTTCTTTCTATTCTGCTCCTTTACTTCAAAACATACAGAAAATTTATAGAAGCTAAGTATTGGCAATGAAATATCTTTCAATAAAGAAGAACTCTGGAGAAAAGCATAGAAAGCAGCAGAGGAATCTTTTGTTGAAGAAATTTAACTAAGATTATATATTTTCTTCTAGTTGTAATAAAATAAACATCATTCTTCTCTTATGGCTGAAAATGTTGACAAAAGCATTGAGAGATACAGATACTAAAGAGGATTTCCATTAAAATTTCATTATAATGAATTATGTCACACAAGTTAAAAACTATCTTTGTGAAAACTTAGGCCGAATTTTTAGACTCTTTACAGAAGCTTGAAAAGAGCATGAATATATATTTAACATCTTTGAATTAGTGTTGAGACTGAGCACCAAGACGCACACCACAGAGTGCCCCATGACTTAAGTAAATAAAGATAGATATTTACATAATCTTTCTAACTTCCATTAGCTCTTCAGTAGACAAGATAAAAATCCAGCATTTTTCAGTATCAGATCTCAGTTAACAGGCTCAGCAAATGACAAGGAGTAGTAAGGGAGAAATTTAAAATATTTGGTTAATCATTTTGCATTTACCATATTTTGCCATGTATAATGTGCACTTTTTTCCTCAACTTTTTGAGGGAAAAATAAGGATGCACATTATACATGGGTAGTACTAATTCTGTATCTATATAAATGTTTTTCTTTCCTTTATGCTTATGCATTAAAAGTGTAACTCTAGAAAGCAATAATGATATCATATGCAAAATAATACCCTGGGATACAATAATTAGTTTATATATAAATAAATGATTAATTTAAAAAATTTAAATGAAGGATATTTTTCCCAAAACTTTGAGCCAAAAACGTGGGTATGCATTATACACAGCAAAATACAGTATGTTATCTGGAGGAGGAGGTCTTTAGCTGGTAAAAATCATCGATCATTTCTAACACAGAGGAAGTTTGCAAGGGGTATGAGGGTCAATTGGTGGGGATAGGAGCGTGGAAGAGAACAGTGTGTCAATAGATTGCAGATAAGAATTGCCAGAAGTTTCTTCTTGATTAGGATCTCAAGGACTACCAGGTACAGCAAAAAGACCACTTAGCCTAGCCATTTGCAGGGGAGAATTTTTTATGGTGAGGGGCAAAAGAGAGTGGACCTTTAATGATACTAATCTAATTATACAAATGGCTGCATGTGTCTTCCTGCTTGACCTTAAGACGAATTATCTTTGCTATAAAAATGATTGATCTGTTTGCTACAGGGAAAGGGAAAGAGCTTAAGGAAATTTTTGAACAAGAGGAGCACCTCAAGGAAGGATAAAAATAAACTAAGTAGGTCATACCAACAATAACAAAAATAATTACTTGGGAGCAAAAGAAAATTAGAACCACTAAAAGAACGTGATGTGTAACAAAGAGAGGGAACCACATGCTACTGGAGATTTAAAAAACACAACTTCTATCCTGACCTTTGTATGTCAGACTTGACCTTCTGAGGAAGCACAACAAAACCAACACTAAGGCTCATAGGAGGAGTGCTGGGCTGGGCCTCATCTTTGGACGTGGCGATTGTCAGTGACCACTTGCTGGACACATATTTTATGCCCAAGGATAGTCACAGGTTCTAACTGGAGGTGCAGGGTCTTCCTAAAGCAGCACGGCCCAAAATAAATTTATTGTGGGGCACAGATGCAATTTAAAATTTTCTGATAGCCACATTATAAAGAAACAGGTAAAGCCAATTTTAATGATACATTTTATGTAACCCGATCTATCTAAAATGATCCTGTTTACTATGTATTCAATATAAAATTATTAAGTAGGTATTTTACATTCCTTTTTTACATACTAAATCTTTGAAATCCAGTATATATTTTATAATTATAGGATATCTCAATTGGACTAGCCACTTTCAAATGTTCAAGGGCCACATGTGACCAATGGCTGCCATATTGGACAAGTCATTCCTACACTGTGAGCTGAAAATACGGTAGTAAGCTAGAAAATAAATTTCTCATTTTTAGCCTCTTGATCCCACCTCACTCTTCCTGCTCCACAACCTCACTCAATCAAATATTTCCTCTCTCTATCTCACATGTATATACATGTGCATGTATTTATACAAACATTTCCTTTCTGCTGGTTCTTTCTTGAGCTAGGAAAAAATTCAAGTCTTTCTTATACTTGAATGCAAAGCAAACATTTTCAGTTCTTCATTCCTTTCTCCTTGAGCCAGCATAACCAGGTTTCCTCTGGCCTATATTTGCTCATTCTTTCCATTTTGTTGTACCTCACTCACTTTTCAAACCTTAGCTGGGATCTTACGCAAACCCAGGGTCTTCATTCCAGAGAATACAATAGAATAGATCCCCCTGGTGGTCATTTCTCAAGCTCCTGAAATTTGCCTTCTGTCCCCCAAACTCCACAGAACCACAATAACAGCTTGCCTCTTTATTGCACAATGCAATGACATACTTTAGTCCTGCTTCACCCTAATCATTAAGAGGTATCTGTCCTCCTCTCTGGGTTTTTCTAACATCATCTTCCCTCAGTCTTAGTCCTCCCTCTCATGTTGTTTTTTCTTAGTTTCTTTCAGGCTTACATTTTGGACCCATCCTTTACATTCTTGTGTTTCTCAGAGTCCGTACTTATCTCTCTCCTGATCTCATATTCAAAAATTTGATCAGCTCTTTATGCACTCTTATGTCATCAGTCAAGACCTATTCTTCCAAATCTGTATTTTTACCCTGAATTCAATCCTGGACAACAAACCATACAGCCAGCCTATTAATTTACATATCTGCTTAGATATCCCTCCCCTGAGGGATTTCAAGCTCAACATATCTAAAACAAAATAGATCTCTCCCTCAGAAATACTGCTGAATTCCCTGTCTAATCAAGAGTATACTCACCTGCTCAAATAGATTTCCAATTTCTTGCTCTTTTTCTTCTCCTCCTGACACACCTATGATATGAATGTTGAAACACTTGTTGTCCCAGAGGCTGCTTATACTGTCCTTGTTTTTTTGGATTCCTTTTCTTCTTGTTGTTCTGGTTCATTGTTTTTTGTTTCTTTATGTTCCAAATCATTGATTTGATTCTTGGCATGAGTCAAGATCAGCCATTTATATGGAAAAGCAGCTTGGGTGGGCCCATAATTTTGGGTGGAACAGAGTCCCTGGGGGTCTCCAGGGCAGGGCAAAAAGTGTTAGCAAGGCTGATGGAGTCTGAGATATGACACCAGTGTACGGGCTCTGTGGCTCTGTGGGGAGAGGGTTCAGAAAAGAGACAGTGGCCTCTGCCTGCCTTTCTGTCTGGGAGAAAGCTATCCTGCAGCTCTTGCCTTGATTTCCAGACACTTCAGTTTCTCCTTCTATGCCTCTGGAGTGTTTTAAGTTGCTACCCAGTGCTGGAGTTCAGAGGGAGTGTGTCTGAATAAGTCCACATGTGAGTTCTTAAAGAAGAACTGCTTGGGACTCCAGAACTTTCTTCCACCCACTCAATCCATGCTGTCTTTTTTTTAATTATATTTTATTGGTTAAGCTATTACAGTTGTACTAATTTTTCCACCTTTGTCTCCCTCCACCCAGCACCCCTCACTCCTTCAGGCAATCCCTACATCATTGCTCATGTCCATGGGTCATGTATATAAGTTCTTTGGTTACTCCATTTCCTATACTGTGTTTTACATCCCCATGGCTTTTCTTTAACTATCTGTTTGTACTTCTTAATCTCCTTACCACTTCACCCAATCCCCTACACCTGCCTCCCATCTGGCAACCATCAAAATGCTCTCCCTAGCCATGGTTCTGTCTCTGTTCTTCTTGTTTGCTTAGTTTGTTCTTTAGATTCAATTTTTGGTAGCTATGTATTTATTGCCATTTTATTGTTCATAGTTTTGTCCTTCTTTTTCTTAAAAAAGTCCCTTTAACATTTCAAATAATAATTTGGAGATGATGAACACCTTTAGCTTTTTCTTGTCTGGGAAGATCTTTACCTGCCCATCGATTCTAAATGATATTTTCACTAGGTAGAGCAGTTTTGGCTGTAGGTCCTTGCTTTTCATAGAGAATTGAAAATTTCTCTATGAAAATTCTTTAAGAATTTCTTGCCAGTCTCTTCCAGCCTGCAAAGTATCTTTTGAGAAATCAGCTGATAGTCTTATGGGAAATCCCCTGTAGGTAACTAGCTGCTTTTCTATTGCAGCTTTTAAGATTCATTATCTTTAACCTTTGTCATTTTGCTTTTCCATATGAATGACTGGTCTTGGCTCATGCTTCACAACTTCATAAATCCTTTTAAACAAGCACAGCTGGCCTCAGTGAGCCCTCAGCCCCTATTCCTATTGCTTAGTGGCCCTAGGCATGGCACTAGCGATAGCCAGCCTAGATTCACAGCTTGGCTTACCCTGGGAATCTCCAAGCCCAGCATGAGTAGCAGCCATCTCAGACAGCTTTATAGCTCAGGCAAGGTGGTCCTGGGAAAAATACCGGTTGGGGCTGATCTTGGCCTATATCACTCAGGAAACCCCAGGGCCTTCACACCCAGTGGACAGCTACAGACCATGTTGGAGTACCACCACCCTACTCCTGCACATCTGATCCTCCACAGAAGGTGGATGTTGGTGGTCAATGGTCACAGCCAATCCTTGCAGCTGGCTAGCCTGGGTAACTCCCTCCCATTGATCTGCCAACAGCAACCAAGGCTCAACTATAAGAGGAAGGTGTACTCAGCCCACCCAAAGGGCACATCTCATGTACCCAGCTTGGGTGATAGAGGAGACTATGTCATTGGACCCTACAGGACACCTACTATATTAGGGCACACTACCAAGACAGGGAGTCATAGCAGCTCTACCTAATACATAGAAACAAACACAAGGAGGTTGCCAAAATGAAGAGACATACAAACATGACCCAAATGAAAGAACAGATCAAAACTCCAGAAAAAGAGCTAAACAAAATGAAGATAAATAATCCATCAGATGCTGACTTCAAAACATTGGTTATAAGGATGCTCAAGGAACTTAGTGAGGACATCAATAACATAAAAAAGATACAGTCAGAAAGAATACAAATGAAGGATACACTAATTGAAATAAAGATCAACTTACAGGGAATCAATAGTAGAATGAATGAAGACAAGAATCAAATCAATGATTTGGAATAAGGAGGCAAGAAGCAATCAGAACAACAACAAGAAGAGAGAATCAAAAAAAATAAGGAGACTATAAACAGCCTCTGGAACAACTTCAAGAGGTCTAACATTTGCAACACAGGTGTGCCAGAAGGAGAAGAGAAAGAGCAAGAAATTGGAAATCTATTTGAAAAAATAATGAAAGGAAATGTCCCTAATTTGATGAAGTAGATAGACATGCAAGTCCAAAATGCACAGAGATTCCCAAAGAAGATGGATGCAAAGAGGCCCACTTCAAGACACATCATAATTACAATCCCACTGGGTTTTGCAGCCAGAAATTATGAGGGCTTACCTTCCTGGCACTGGAACCCTGGCTGGGGTACCTTGTTTGGGGCTGAGACTCCTTGCTCCTGAGATATCCTTCCTGAATTTTTATCTACCACTCACCGATGTGGGGCCAGCCCATTCTGCATCTCCCTCCATCCTACCAGTCTGGATGGATGTGGTTTCTTTAATTCTCTAGTTGTCAGATTTGCATTCAACTTGATTTCTAATGGCTGTGAGTGGTGGCTGTTCTATATTTCAGTTGCAATTTTGATGTGATTGTGCAAGGAGGTGAGCCGTGTTTACCCATGCTGTTATCTTGCTTGGAAATCCTGAATTCTTATGATTGTTTGATATTTTACTAATATTCACATACCTAAACCCAAATCTAAGTGATAAAATGGCAGAAATGGAAAATAATTGTTCATTGATGTCTGTCAGAGTCTATATGTTTGATTCTTTTTCTGAATTAACCAGTTGTTAATGAACTAAACTAATACAAGTTTATGTAAATAACTAGCCGTGGTGAATTATCTGATTTATCTGGCACCAAGCCATTTTTAAACCAATTAAACATGCGTTAACACAACAGTGGACCAATCTGACAGCACATTCAGAGATGGTAAATAAATTGTTAGAAATGCCAAAATATTCTAAGCACAGTCTTTGAGAACACTATTTACAATAACTTATTTGAATAAAACAAATGACATCAAGGACCTACAGGTACCAACCCTAAGAAGGACAAATAACAAGAAAAGGCATAAAAATTTCAATTTAGAGGAGGTTTTGTGAGTATATGTACTATGGTAATAATCAATTTTTCTCCACCAAAAACCCAAAAACTTTATAGTTCTGTTTGAATGATTTTATGCAAAATTTTGACTTGATCTTCATAGTTTTAAGAGCAAGTGGAGGAGATTCATCACAGCTCAATACTTTGCTCTGAGGTTTATCTCAATCCTGCTCCATCCAAAGTCAGTTCTATTCATTTTAGCCCACTGGTTAGCTCCTAGTATACAGTAGACATCACTCTTCACTTTCAGGATAAATCAATAGTGAGATAAAGTACCTGCCTCCAGAGAATATAGGCAACTGGACCTCAGCTTTATCTTGTGGGGTGTAGAAACATGGACCTTGGAAAGGGCATCTAACTGCAGTAGAGAGAACAGCCAGAGAAGACAGCCATGAACAGATGACAGTAGTAACGTGTGATCATGAATAAGAGTAAGGTGGGCAGCACTTGGTGGAGATCAGGGTGGAAGGAAAGGGGTGAGAGAGGATAGGTAACTTTCACTGGGCTTCTCTCTGGGCTTTATTTAGCATTCTCCTGTCTCTGGATTTATGCTGTTTCTCTCAAATGGAAGAAAACTGTCAATTTTCTATTTCTTCATCTCAGTGCCCAGGATAGAGCTGTGCACAAAGAATGTTCTCAATAACCAGTGTGTTAAATAAAACTGGGAATTTCAAAGTAAGAATTTTTTAAAGACCTTAAAATACCATCCTTAAATAACCACTATGAATATATTTAATCTATATATCTTTACAGAGATTTATCCCAGTAGGTATTTGACTGAGTTCCCCATCTCCTTTCCTCTGTTGTCACCACGTGTGGATTCTGTGATACTGACAGAATTGAGTCCATCATGCTAATTTCTTAGATAAAATTCAACAGGTTTTTGCTAAGCTGCCTTTGCTGCCTCCTCAAGCAGGGAGAGGGCAGCATGAATTAGATATAAAATTGGCCATTTTTCACCCCCAAATTGTTCTGTCATTCCACATTGAATGCAATGATTCAATTTGATGACATGTTATTTATAGAAGTTTTTAAGAGAAAAGGTGCTGCCAAGGTATGCTATTATCAATCTTCTTTTTCTGGCATAAATGCTGAAACTGGAAAAGTAGCTATAAAATAATTAACACATCTTTAGGTTAGATTTCTGACCTTTTTTTTTTTTTTTAGAATCTCTGTCATTCAGTCTTTTTCAAAGCAATTACAGGAACAAAATATGCTTACTAAGAATGTATTCCTTTAAAGACTGATTTTTTAATTTGAAGAAGGGAAAGGAAAGGTTTTAAGCAGAGACCACTATGCATTATATTTTAAATTAAAATTAAAAGTGTGGCCACATTAGCAAAGTTTTCAAAATAATGCCAAAGCATAACAGTATATTATATTTCTAAAAAGGAAGAAATTGTTGGGTTGGCATGCAAATAAGCTTGCCATTAAAGTACTGCCTTAAATAGCATTCATTTCTCTGAAACTCATAATTAGGTCAAATATACCATTACATTCACCTTGAGGTTGGTTAAGAAAGCACAGCTTTACAGAAAAAATTAACATAATAAGTTGCTCTTGGAGCTAAAAATGGAGGAAAAATCTTTATATTTACATCAAAAAATGAATGTATTCACCTGCTATGAGAAATTCTCCCTTTCCAAGCAATCTCCTTAGGGCCAGATTTGTCGTTACTAAAATCAAATAACATTCAGCTTCTCAGAATTTTAAAAGTCTAAGAGTTAATGAATTTATTCCCTTTTCAATAAAATGACTTTTTATTAAGACCCCTCACTTGCTTAAGAATGAAGGGAAGAAAGCACTTATGAATTCCTTTCTTCAATTTCTCTCTTTTCTTCCCCACTTCAGGGTTCTGCCAACATGCTAGCTGATGGCTCTCCTTGCATCAGCGGCAGCCTGGCCTATTTTCTACTCACTCGAATATGGAAAATTATGTTGGCAGAGCAGGCTCTGAATCCGCCTCCTGAGCAGTTGACGTGACTATATGTGGCAGGACTGCCTTGCTTACCGATCGCTGTTAGAGAAGCTGAAGCAGAGCACTTAGGTATGATAGAGACCGCTTCTAGAGAGTCAGTCCTGCCCAGGTTGTGCTTAAAAATGGAAGTGATTCCTGTATGTAAGGCATGGTAACCCGGCCCATGATATAATGAGGGTCAGTGACTAGACTAACAAGTTTTTTTCATTCGTTGGGGAAAAATTAAAGAGGTAGATGGGAAGAGGGTAGGAGCTTTTATGAGAAGTTGAGGGAACTTTTGAGAAGTTCCCATCTGAAAAGACTGGAACAGAAAAGCAAGACAAACAAGACAAAAGTTTGCTACTTAACTCAGGGTGTCCAACCTTTTGGTGTCTCTGCACAACCCTAGAAAAGGAAGAGTTGTCTTGGGCCACACATTAGATACATTGCTGCATGTAATTCCAAAATAAATCTCATAACGTTTTAAGTAAATGCATGCTTTTGTGTTGAGTTGCATTCATAGCTATCCTGAGCCACATATGGCCCACGGGCCCCAGGTTGGACACCCCTACACTCAGCATTTTCCAATATGTGTTCCACAGATAATAGATATATTTCTGATAATGTTAACACATGGCATTTTTATTAAATTATAATGTTCAGTGTTTCTCCATGTATTAAACCAATGATTTTCAAGATTTCAGGAGAAAAGTAATTGTTAAGTAGAACAATAAAGCCATTGGTCATTTTTTACTCTCAATTTAGATAGTCTGCTGTTTTTCCAAAGCAAGACAATAGCCTTGAGGGCTAGGACAGGAACACTTTTTATAGAAATTTAAAATAAAAAGTGGTTAGAAGGAATTCAAGATATTATGAAGCGGCATCCTTGTACAAACAGAAATAGAAGGCTTTGGGCAGAAAGGAGGATAGAAATTATGACAGTAGATAACTTTGATTAAATAACTCCATGTGCCAGGTACATTTGGGGGATTTAATGCAATTTTTATTACAACATTCTGATTTTTTTTATTCTTTATATATGGAAATATGGAAACAAAGGTAGGGAGTTTCAGTAACTTGCCCAAGTTTAAACAGCTATAAATGGCAAAGGGGATGTCCAAACTCAAGAATTCTGGGTCCAGAGCTAATGCTTTGGATGCTATACTACTTCTCCTATCCTACAGAGAGTTCAGAAATAGCTTTCCTCACTTCAAACAACCACATTTCCACAGGATCAAACTTCAAGTCAAGAAGTACAACAAAAAAGAAGTGGGAAAAAATATGATTCAATAGAGTTCTCAGAGAGATTAAGGAAAAACTGCCCCCAAAAGTGAGTGCTATACCTGGCTTCATATTTTAAATCTAGAAGAAGATAACCTCAAAAAGTGCCACTGTGCTTCCAATACAACCATAGTGATATTTAAATGGTATTGATGTTTAGGTAGAGATGGCTTGAGTTTTGCTTCCCTGTGGCGTGAATATGGTCCAGAAATTCCTGTACATGCTAGAGGAGCAGAGAATGGCGGCTGTGTCGAGAAGAGTTCAGAAGACACCCACAGGACTGCCCTGACACAGGCACAGCTAGAGGGTTGAGACCCAAAAGGCTGACAGGGACCCAGGGATCTGCAATGTCATTGTAAACCAAAGTGAGGCCGAGTCATCAGAGATTTTGACCACACCAGTAGAACAGACCACGGGTCACCAGTGCAGATGCCAGCAGTAATTCTAGCAGACCAGTCAGTCTCTCAAGGAAGAAGTCAAGACCACTGCTTAAGATCACTTATGGGTCCAAGGCCACAACCCCCATCCTTAGTCATCACAGACAATAGTAAGTCCCCACTTGATTCCAGGATTGTCTAGGATTGGAGCTAGAGGCAAGAAGAATCTTTGTCAGAAATTGCTTTGAACTAGAAAGATCCTATATGGTAAATTGGCACATTTAAATTGGTTTCTCACCCTTACCCCAGAATACCCCACTACCCAGAAAAGATGGAGATTAAAATAGTTGTAACCAAAACAATGAAGAAACCTTTGCACAACCTAATTTTTAGAGTGTTCAATGGCAACTACACAGACACTAGTTCTATGTGATGTCAATAAATACTATTCAATGATATTTCTCATCTTTATAAGATTAGAAAATACTGAGTTTAAAGTGTTAAACAGATTTCCATGGTGTAGGAATTTTCAGAAACTTAAATTAAGTCATTAGTATTATGAAAGCAGAATATAAAATGCCAAGTTGTGAAATGCGCTATTCCCAAATATTTTTACATGTTAAATTTTTCATAATAAATTTCCATGTTAAAAGAAATCCATTTAACATAATTAGTACTCCACAAAACACTTTTGGGGAAACAATGGTTTGGTTCAATACAAGGGATCTTTGAGATTATTAAAAATAAAGTTAGGAGTTCTAAATCTAGGGTATGTGTGATCACCCAGACCCACCCACATAGACATGTGGAGTGGGGGGCAATGGGAAGAATGAGAGAGAGAGAGACTCTCCTTGGACATATTCTATAATTACTAATGTATTAGTAAAAATTACCAGAGCTGGTAATCTTATTCTACTAATCTGCATCACATATTAATTTTGTTCCAAACAGTGAGGTTGTTTTGTCTCCTTAGGTGAGTTATCTCTCACACACCATCTGAACACTCCTAGCTACGGTAAGGTGGTCTAAATATCGAATTGACTTTGGTTGAGAAAAGGTAGGCAACCTTTCCTTCCTGTCTACTCAGGCACAGCGCTCACTCTAGTACAGATAATCAAAGGCTGCAGGCTCCCTTTCCCAACGTAGACTATCATTTATTAATTTGCACTAGATTTTTGTCTGAGTAAATATTTCTTAGAAATATGTAGGTGTCAACATAGGAACACTTGCTAAAACCCATGTATTTTGATTCTTTGTTTTTAAATCTACATAAGTTATACTTTAAAAATGGTCAGTTACATACGAAAATGAACATTTGTTTTCTTGAACCCCTCTTTTAAGGCTTTTGAGGCCGTCCCATTTCACCTGATTCATCTTCAGAGACATCACTGGTGACTCTCCAGACAGGTGCTACAACACAACAGGTAGAAAATCCACAGCACATTGCAACCAGTTATTCTGAAATGATCTTCGTGTTGTACCAACAAAAATAAGCTGTTTAAATTCATGTTTTGGCAGCATCTGTTGCTAGCAGATTTAATACCTGATTGTCAGATCAGAATTTCCAAGTCCTTTCACCCAGGAAATACTAGAAACATAGTTTGATTAAACCTTGTGTCAGAGAAATTCTCATCCTGAGTCCAGGTTTCGTTTAGGCAGGTTATCATCTATCTCCCGTGTTAGCTTGACTTTTTCCAGTTAAGAGAAGCAGAAACACCTTCTGGTTACTTTCAGTTAGGGAGGGATATTATAAGTACACATTGAGAATCAAGGAAACGTATGTTTTTGCTCAGGAATTTGCATTTCCCCAGGTGTCCAAGAGTAACTGCAGTGTCCTTGCTGAAGAACTTCACTCTTAAGATGCATAAAACTATGTCTCTGCACTCTAATGCATAACAGATGCACCACTGCCAACCGTTACCGTTCCCACAGCCATGCTTCCCAGAAAAGCGGATTCGATTGATTCAGATGGACTCTGACAATTGGGCAGCCCTTCCATATTAGGTCACATCATATTCTCTGCTAGTTCATAGTTGTTACATATGACTGTTCATGGGCATAAATCCACTCCTACTTCAAATAACCACTGTCAGGAAGGGCAGGTCACATTATTGGATTCCTTTAGAAAGAAATATAGGAATTGTAAGCACAGAAAATCTAATAAATTATTTTTCCAATGAATTAGTGTGAAGATCCTCTTGAGAACTGTAAGGAATCTGAGATTCCAACCTATCAACAGCTAACCGAGTTTTGTGGCTGCTGGTGGAAGACTTCTGAGTTGAAGACAGTGAACAGTTTATTATTTATAGCAATAACAATAGCTAGAGCACCAGCAATTTGTTCCACTTTTCAAAGCCACAATTCCTACAGGGCAAAAGAAAGAGGGCAAGGTGATACTTGCAGAGGAGGAATCCCAAAGCTTAGGGACCCTGAATCTTTTTAAATAGACAGGAAGCCTTCCTGTGTTTTTCCCCAGAGGGAGACATTATCTTTATTATATGGGCTATGGTCTGACTGTTTGTGCCCCTACCACCACCAATTTACATGATGAAATTCTGATGCCCAATGTCATGGTCTTTAAGAGATGCTTAGTTCATGAAGCTGAAGACTTATGAATGAGATTAATGTTCTTATAAAAGAGATTCCTCACCCTTTCCGTCACATGAGGATACACAGAGAAGTCTGCAACAAGGAAGAGGGCCATCACTGGATGCGGCTGGCACCGTGATCTCACACTTCCAGCCCCCAGAACTGTGACAAATTTCTGTTGTTTAGAAGCCACCTAGTCTGTGGCATTTTGTTGTATCAGCCTGAATGGACTAAGACAATGCTGGACAGTAAATAAAACTTGACTTTGCTCCAAAGATAGTATCCATGTCTTCCAAGGTTGTCCACTAGCCGAACATCTTTGAAGGATAGTTCAGAGAAATTGGCAACCATCACCTCTGCTTGTAAGACAGTCAGAAATATGGGAGTCTTCCAGAAGACCCTAGCTCAAAGGATGGTCAAGATGATTTACAGGAAGAGGTATATATAAACAGAAATAATATTGCACACGCGAAATATTTGAGTTGCATGAGAAGTAGAAAACACCAAGTGTGAACGGTTTTTGTCACCACTCCTTGTCACTGGAGAAGTCAGTCCATCCATGCCCTCCCCATTACAAAACCTCTACCAAATTCTGCCTTAACTCAGTGCTTCTTCTGTTAGTGGCTTTATGACAGAGCATTGAGAACAGAGACAGCTTGTCCCTCAAACACCCAAGGTCTCCATAGAGACAAAACATTTCCTATCCATCCTAAGACCATTGTTTCCTTCTTCCTCTTTTTTTTTTTACTGAAATACAAAAGATATGAACAAAAACAACTGCTCTCAAGAACAGAAAATCACTGCAAGGTCCCTCTGTCCCAAATATCACCTAGTATTTCCTTCTTAGGAAAGCCCATTTGCATGGCTAGACACGGATACCTAAGGGAAAAAATTGAATTTCCAGGAAGTAGCAGAATTTCCCCAGAGGGGTTGTTTTGCTTTGCTTTGCTTTTCCTTGCATAGACATATATATCATACATTTCTAGTTGCAAAACAATAAGTGGTTATGGCAATACTTTCAAGCCCATAACTTTATTAAGTGAATAATTTGATGCTTCTTTTGAAACAGGAAAATAGAAAAGCATGAAGATGTAACAGTTTTATGCAATATCAAGGTAAAAGAATTCTTTACATTGAATATTATATTTTCCCTAAAGAATTGCATAAAGTTTCGTATCTATGTTAAAATAAACATATAAAACACCTGCAGATGGTCTAGAAAGTAGCAACCAAGATTTTAAAAGAATAGCAATTTGGAAAGATAGAAAAATGCACATGAAAAATTAAAGTAAACCTGAGAGTGACTACATTTTCTCCCTCTCTCTCCAAATAATTGCATAGGAGAGAAATAATGTTAGTTTCTAGCGCACAAAACAAGGGTAAGAATGAGTCGATTTTTGGTCAAATATGACTGACCTCCCCAGCAGCATAATTAACATTTTACCTCATCCTGCGAGAGTGTGAGGACTTAATGGTCAAAGGCAAACATCCACCTGGATGATTGAGGAGTTCGCCTAATTTAAGGCTAAATGATCTACCCACTTAAGGTCACCCAGCTTCATTATTCCTGCACATTTTACTCTTAAATACATTTTCCCTGGCATTTTGTCCATCAATTTATGATGATAATCCCAGAAATGAAACTGCATGCCATAAATAGATTCAAAAATACAAAGTGTTGTTCAGAAAAAACTTTAAACACAGCAGGTGTTTGTGATTTAAATTACTTGCCACAGAGCCAACTTGCGTTGCAGCCACCAAAAAAGAAAAGAAACTGCAGTCAAAGTGATGATTAAAACAAAGATTACGGTTGAACTGAATGGCAGAAAATCACAAGTCAAAATGCTAAGGTCATTTTCTAACATAAAAATTCTCCATAATGGTGTAGAAGGGTTTTTATTATTATCATTGGAAAGCTGAAAATGTTTAAATAAATTGAATAAAAAAATAGGAGAAGGGAAATGAAAATGCAATATAAAAAGCAAAAGAAAGGGAATAAAATGGATTAGAAATGCATAACAAGGGAAAATAATATTTTTTCATACAGAAAAATCCTGTAAAGTAAATTTTAACAAATATGAACCCAAAAGGTAATGCTAATTTTAGCATTCAGTAATATATCAGTGTTCTATAACTTTTTCACTCAAATTCAAAGCTCTAAATAATGCATATATGCAGATTTACTCAGTTTCCAAAAAAGTTTATTGAGTATCTACTAGTTCTGGTCCCAATCTTGATATTGTAGAGGGTTCATAGATTAAACTAATATTGTTCTTATGCAAAAGTCTACTTGTGGTTAAGATCATGGCGAGAAGTCACTAAAGGAATAAATGTGAGAAGAAAAACGTAAAGGGGGTAGTTAAAGGGTGACACCTTTTTCAGGGATTTATGGAAAGTCATGCAGGCTCTTCTCTTCCTACCTTCAGTCCCAGGTTAAATTATAAATGTAAATGCTCTGTCCCTGTTCTCAAGATGTTGCAAGGAAATAGATCATATGTGCAAAAACCAACCATTTAAGGTCCTTAAAGAGCAGAAGATAAGAAGTGTGAGTCATAATTATAAACTGGTTGATGGGATTTACAAACATATTAGATGTGAATATGTAGAAAAGGCAGATAAAGGAAGTATCTATCAGCTCCTCGGATGACTCAAGTTAACCGAGTTCGGGCGTCTGAGAAGGAGCACAACTGAGACAGAGCACGTGGTAAATGATTAGCTGGTTTGGGGCTACAGAGTCACAGCACCTTCTTAGATATCCAGAAGTCCCCCTTATCTACAGTTCTGCTTTGCATAGTTTAGTTACCTACTGTCAAAAGGATCCAAAATATTAAATGAAAAATTCCGGGAATAAAAATGCATAAGTTTTAAATTGATATTAAATGCATATAATAATATTTTAATTATATTATTTAAAAGCAGGGGGGAAATGAAATAGTACATTAAGTAGTGATACCCACATACGTGACAGATTCCAAAAGAAGGGTGAAGGAACGATCAATGGGAAACTTAGGGTAGTGATTTCCTCCGGGGCAGAGGAGCATGTCATTGGGTGGGATTTTCTTTTCTTATTTTATATGTAACACTTCTTACCTTCCAACTTACTCATAATTTACTCATTTTACTTTACTTCATCTTGGTCTTTCACAACTAGAATATTAGATCCATGAATGCAGAAAATTTTGTCTGCTTTGTATATTTCTGTATCCATAAATACATAAAACAATACTTGGAGTTATTCTGTGTATGTTTACTGAATGAATGAATGGTTAGAAGATTATATTATCAACTCAGTGCACTAAACCGTTATATTTGCTAGGACACAGTTAAAGTGATCATTTTTTATAAGCATACTCTACCTTTTGATATTTTGTGAATTGTCTCCAATTTTTATATGTATAAATATATAAATTATAATTTCTTTACTGAATATATATATATACATATATATATATATCCCTAACCAAAGAAATTTCTACTCATGTTCAGAATATTTCAGCCTAGCCAAGGAGAATGTTTTCTTCTGTATACCTTCTCTAAGTGAATGTCAGGAAAAACATACACATTGAAAATGTAGTTTCCTGGGTATTCCCTGTACATCACAAATGAATAAATCTTCATTTGAGAATTTATTCTCTAAAGGCAAGTTCCCTTTAGTGGATAGATAACCACACTTGGATGAGGCTTTATACTGAATACTTCAACTCTGTAGAGAAAGACTCCCCACACCCCCATTGACCCAGTCAGGTAAAATTCTTAGATTCAAACTAAGACTCAACTTATGGAAAGGGAAAAGGGCACATGGGGAGGACAGGGCAACTTTTTTCTTCCACTCAGCTAAGCCATAGGTGGCATCTCCAAGGCAGATGTGTATTCATTTCAATGACTAGGAAGGGTTCCCAAGGGAAAGCAGTCTCCCACTGCCATGGTTCCCAAGAGGAGAGGGACGAGAGATGGGAACCCTTCACCCAGGAGCCTGTCTGTGACTTCAGCTGTCTTCTCACCTATGAATGCATATAGCAGTTGGAGAAGTCCTGAAACTGGCTCCTTCTGCTGGGATTTTCCGTGGCCAAAGAAACCATTTCAGGAAAAAAACTTCCCATATTTATATTGCAAGAAAACTTATATGTTGAATGACCTGGCATATTATTATAATCAACCATGAAATTGTTCTTAGATAAAAAGTAGGCTTCACACATAATGAAGGAATCAAAGTTGCTTACACATATGAAATTGCAGCGCATCTGTTAAATGCCGATTTTTCTGAGACAACCATTTAGTGTGTTTTGATATTTCACAGAAAAAAACATTACAGTTGTAAGATCTTGATGTCTCAAGTAAACTTCTAAGAAACTGCCACACTTCTATGATTACAAGATAGAGAACAGGTATAAATTTGATATGAAGAGGTGTTAAATACAACATAGGTAAGGATGTATAGCCTTAACCTTTAAATCAAAAGGCTTTGAGATTTTAGCCTTTATTTTTATCAACTATCACAGAGTCCTGTTTCCCACTGCAGCTGAGTCAGTAACTCTTTGCACCGTGTTCTTTGCTGAGTAACTATTAATCCAAGGTTGCCACCTCTGGCACCCGCGATTCTTACTAGGTGGGGCTAAGCCCGAACAAACAACGACACGGGCTTTAGGGGTCCCGCTTCAAGGAAAGGAAGACATACAACACAAATCTTAATGTGCTTATGAAAGAAAAATACAGGCATTCTTAGCATAATAGAGAAACTTAATACAGATTGTAGTTTTACCCTGGTAGCTGGGAAATGAGAACAAACTGACCAGACAAGGAGCAGATAAACGAGCATTCCTGTTGGGGAAATGGTGTGTGCAAAGGCTTTGTGGCAGAAAAGAGTTCGATGTGATCAAGAAACTGAATGTTAAAAAATCTTGTGATGGAAGCTTCTTAGTTAAGATTAAAAACAATCGTTCTAATAAATAACACAACATCTTAACAAACGTAACGATGAGTATTTATTTCTTGCTGGTGTCCAGGGTGGGGTCAGGTGGTTCTTATGGGGTCTCCCCTCCAAGTGGTGATTCAGGCATACAGAGTCTTTTCATGGGGGGATGGAGCAGGGTTGGGGGAGGTTACCATTTCAGAATCTTTCTCTTCCAAGGAACTAAAAGGATCACATGGGAAATGTTAGTACTACAAGTGGGGTACATCCTCCTCACACACCATTGATGAAAATTGTTCATTTGGTCCCAACCTAGTAACAAATGTTCATGAGAAATGTAGTCTTCCTTTTATGTTCAGAAAACGTGCGTATTGATGCTGTCTTTGTCAAAAAGGGAGAAGAGAGATAAAAGCTGAGGACGCAGAGCTAAACAGGTAAAACATTCTTATAGTCCAATAAAGTATTGAATTATATCTAAAATGTAAGAAGTCAATGAATGACTTTAAGCAAGAGGGTTACATAATTTAATTTGAACTTTTACAACGTCACTCTGATTACAATGTGGCTATCAGAAAGGGATTTGGGTGTACTGGTTTGAAGCTCAAAAAGAAAAGACGATTTGGCAATAAAATCTGGAATGTGATGCCCTGTAGAAAGTAATAGAAGTAAATGGGCATGGATGAGTTTGCTATAGAGAGAGGAAAATTCCGACATTTTTAAAACAAAGCTGGCTCAAATGAATATTATTTTAATTCTTGTTTTCAGTACAGCTTAAAGGCTAACGAAATGTCTGACTTTCAGACCAATAACCATTAGTATACTGTACATTCAAGAAAGGGAGAAGAAGCAGGGGATGTGGATCTGACTCTATTTTTCGTTCACCATCTGGAGAGTGCTGATACAGCACATGGAACTTTATTGTACCTACTTCTCGGACTAATTTTGGAAAGAATACAAATAGCATACACTTTGATTTCCAGAACATTTTTTTGAATGTGTGAAAAGATTTAAGTGTATGGATGAGTCAAGGAATAAATGCCTGTGAGTCACTGGGGATTAAAGAATAGAAATGCCAATTTCAATCTCTAGTAACTGACAGATTTGATAAACATTTATAAAACAAGATTATCTGTACCATAACATGCAGCAAGATGGAAATACTGTGTGGAGTTTTTTTCTTCATTAAAAGTTCCTGAATATGGGAACTTAAAAGACTAACTGATAAAGGGTCATGACTCAGGTGTTGTGAGGGAGACAGAGAATGAACCAGCACCAAGTTATTCTAGGTCAGTTATATTTTCCAGAAGCAGCATTTGTTTACAGGCAAAATCTGGTTTCAATGCCATTAGGGCTCATTTAGACATTCCCGCCAATGGTCAGTTGGTAATGCAATAAAGAGAAGGTGTAAGAAAATTATGAAGTGGTCTTTGCCTCCTGTAGTTACCAAGACAGCCAGTGAATGGCCCAGGGAAACAGACAGACAATAGGGGACTCTTAGCAGCTCTGATGACAGGATCTTCAAAGTCAGTTACATGTAGATATTAATTTTGTTTCTTACCCAAATTGTATCCGATACAACTGCTCCATCACCACTATGCTGTAATTGACTGGAATAGTAGGAGCTTTATCGGAAGTAATCTTTTTTTTAGGCAATAGGGGAGTTGCATTAGAATAAACCATTTCCTAAATCCTATTATTATTGTTACAATAGAACTTTATAAACAAGTGCATAAAAGGGCTCAAATAAATTCCTAACTTTTTATATCACAACTCTTTGAGAATCTGACAGCAACTATAGACCTCTCTTCCAGAAAGTAAAATGTCACACATATAATAACACAGTTTATAGTTCTTTTCTGATCCCTGGACTCAAACATGCACCGGAAATGTATGGCTTATAGGGAGGATTTCCTTTTCCAAATCTGAAACTTACACTCATTCTTCTCATTCTTGGTCCATTACTATAGCTACTATTAGGTATCCTTAGCTTAATTCCATTTTTATAAGCGCGCATTCATTCTGTATATTTTCACTGACCGGAGGCTTGCTGACTGCAATGTGCTCCATACAAAATTCACACAGAACTTGTCATCTGGTTTTAAATTCCTCCTTTAATAAGGTAACACAACATTCCTGAGAGCCTCTCAAAATTGAGATGTATCTTTCCCAAAGATTTATCTTCTCCACTTCCCTATGTGCGCAGTTCCATCTCCTTTTTGTGACACTCAGTACGAGGACATTCTTGAGCTGAGTTTTCACCATACTTATTTAAAAATTCAAGAGTCAGCTCTTTTGACTTGTGATCTTCCTAATAATACATCCCTATTTGGCATAGTCCCCGTTACTGCAACTAGACCAAACATATGCAGAGAGGAAGAAACTAGTAGACAGTTGGCATTACTTTAATATATTTCCTTAATCCAAAAAGGGAGCATTTTTTTCAAAATCAACAAGATTCAGAATGTGCTCAAGTGACAAATGGAGTCATTAGAAATTTTCGTCCAACCTACTTTATACTCCCTCGTCATTCCTACTGGTGTGCCTACACATTAATTATTTTTAAGCTTACTCTATTCTAGAAAGTTAGTGACAGTGAGCAAATGCAACAGTTTTGTCTAATAGTTTAGCATGAGGTTCAGAGAATTATTAAGAAAAACAGAAAACAATCTTTTATTCCATGAACATAATCTACAAGCCCAAATCCAAAACATATCTTAATGCCACATCTAAGCCCTAATCATTTGAGCCTAAGGATTTTTAACTACAGAGACTTCATAGGGTCTTCTTCCTTTCCTGAACTTTAAGAATATTTTTTCCCTGAGTGGGAGAAAAACAGGATGGGTATACAATTAACTGACAATAAAGGAAACCAAGAGTCAGCTAATTCAAAGGGGAAAATAAGCCACACACACACACACACACACACACACACACACACACACACACAAGGTTACCTATCAGGAGAAGAGCCTGAGAAACCTCCAAAAATACAAAGAAAAGGAATTAAATTGTTTAAATTGCCTCCAGAAAAAAATTGCTTTAGTCTTAGTCTTTGGATTAGTAAGTACCACAGAAGGGAATTGCAGACAATAGCTACCAATGAAAACCACAGGATGGAATGAATCAGTGAAAAGGCCAAGCAATTATCGCCAGGTCCTGTTGCGGAAGGTGAGACCTTTACTATGGGCATGGATGCTTTTTTCTCCAAAGGGCTTCCTCTCCTATGAGACAAGAAATACAGAAATGTATTTTGCAATAAGAAAAGGATCCAGAGTCTTAAAGAATATAATGTAATTTCACTGTGCTTAACGAAATCCTTTCTGCAAGATAAGTTTGACATCTTTAATGTCCCATTTAACTTTTAAATAGTCCACAGCTGGAGCTACAAGGACATTCAATAGGCAGAGAGAACTCTACAGTGGAAAAACATGAAGCTTGAAAATCCTGGATGCTCAAATTGCTTTCAATGCCTGAATGTATGTATCACACTGATTCTTCTTCTGGATTAAATGCCTTGTCTCTGAATATTCTCTTCACAATTCAGGTTCTGTTGCTTTTTTTAAAAAAAGGAAATACATTAACCAATTAGTAATCACCAATTAGCTTGGATTTATATTTGATTTATAATAAGCACATTAGATTTCTTTATTAGGAAAAATTTGGAAATTTAAGAAACATGGGTGGTGCTCAGAGTGCTAACGTGGCTTGCCATAGTCAAGAAGAGGAAACTACACCCGCGGGGTTTGGAGTGGAACCCTAAGGAAACGGAAATGTGGGAAAGTAAGGAATGACCGAGGACAAGGAACACCCGATTACAACGTTGCCAAAAGCTCGTGCGCACACATTTCTGGGTTTGCCCTTGGCACTCCAGGTTTATACCTGTTCTAATTTTCATTACTGCTAATTCTCTTTGCATTCTCAGAAGATTTGGTCCACAACTTTTTTGCTCTCCCCCCCCCATCAAAGACCATCCCTTCTGTTCTCTTCTCAAGAAGAGGGCAAATTTTTTGCATGTGGGCATGAAAGAAAATGTCTTAAGGAGATTGTCGAAGACATTAAACATCAAACTAGGGCACTTGGAAGGTATTCTTTGGAGTCAGAGCCTACGGTTCGGAGGGAAATTTGGTTTTCCCTAAGTTTGTTCTGTAAACGCAGGAACTCCCCACTGCTCATGAGTTCACACTCACTTAAAGGACCATGTGTGTTTTATCACATCACATGCCTCTCTTTTTCTACACTAGTCATGTTTTCTCCACTGCTGGTTTATTGTCCCAAAACTAAACTTCTAATGTTTTGGTTCCTCAGGGCTCCATCACGGACCTTCTCTTGTCTTTCTACATTCTTGTCTATCACGACCAGCCCATAGCTTTAAGTACATATGTACGTTAATATCTACATTTTAATCTCTAATGTAGTGTTCTCCCAAGAGATACACACAACTAAGTATTGAAGTATTTGACTTCAATACTCAGATACTTCACAGACATGTTAAAATGGAACTTTTAATCTCTGCCCATTGTAATCACCATTTAACAAATTACTCAATCAAAAACCCATGCAGCCTATCCACTTTTTCTCCTTCTTCATCATATAGATCTCCATTAATCGATCTCGTCAGATCTACCTCTACAACATAGAAATGCCACCAGTCTCTCCTACTGAATTTAATGTGGTCACCATCCCCTTTCATCAGACTATTGCAATGGCATTCTAACGGGTCTTTCTACCTCCATCGTTGGCCCTCCAGCATGGTCTCAACACGTTGGCCAAAAACATCTGAAAACATACACCAGTCATGTCACTGCCCATCATTTCAAAGCTGTCTATTACACATTGATAAAACTCCTCACTATGGCCTATAAGATTTTGTTTGCCCTAGCCCCTAGCTCTCACCCCAACCCCATCTCATACCACATTCTCCTTGGGCCTCACTCATCACCCTCCTTGCTCTTTCTTGATGACATCATGCTTTTCCCGGTGTTCTGTTCTTTGCACATGCTTTTCATTCTGCGGAATTACTCTGTCTTCCATATGCACACATCAGCTGCCTTCTGCTCCTTCAAGTTTTGGCTTAAATTTCACCATTTCAGGGAGGACTTCTCTGGTCTGTCTCAGTCCCTTATTTCTATAAAACATTATAATTTATAATCACCTCATGCATTCCCCCTCTTATTAATTTACTAGTATATCAAATACAAGCTTCCAGGTAACTCTACCTGGAGTGAGCAGTTCTGTGCTTTCTTTTTTCCTGAAGACTTCAGGGCCCATAATATTGTAAATGCTAAGTAAATATTTGTTCAATCAGTTGATCAATTGATTAGTCACATCAATTAATATTTCATGAGTGCTTAAAAAGATCTTCTAGGGAAAAAAATAAGAGGAATTATCTTTGGTCTGCAAAAAGTTGATGTCTAACATTTATTTTCCAAAGCAGTCTTTCTCAGGGATGAATTAAGAGAATAAAAGAATGTGGGGAGATGTGTTTTGTCTACAGACCACAAAATACCCCACCTTAAAGCTGCTTCTGGGACCCATGAGCTAGTTACTAATGTCCAATAAACTAGTCCCATGTTAACTATGCAGTGTCCACTTTACTGACTTAAAGTAGGTGTCTGGACTTTATTTGATGGACACCCTTGCCATTTAAATACTCAATCCCACACTTCAAGTCTAACAACCAATTAGAATGCATGGGGGAAGTTCACACCTTGGTATCTGCCCACATAGCTATCTATTTATGTAGCAAAAGCTGTCAACATGACAAGAAGAGAGAGAATTTTTCCCCCGTTCAGGAAATACACTAACAATGTTAACAACAGGAGTCAGAGCACATTGAATTTGTGTGTTTCTGCCCGATCCAAGGCATTCAAAGACAAGGACTCTTTTAAGTTGCTCCAAGCACAACTACAGGTGTGTTTCCTGGCTTAAACTCTAACTTTCTATTTTATAGCTCCTTGTATTTTCCTATTCTCCTTCTTTCCCACTTATCCCTGAAGGTGTACACATTGAAGATGCAGTGATACCAAAGAACACTTTAGTGGTCAAAATTCAATCTCTATTTTTCTGTCTATCTATCTTTCTATCATGCATGCATGTATGCATACAAATATACATTTTGTTACCTTCGAGAGTTTATTGCGTACATTATGGTGCTTTATCTACTATTATGCGTAGTACACATTTGAATGAATGAAGAATGGTTTTTATTATCATTTTGAAGCATTAGGAGGACTGCTTATTCTAATTAGGACATGGGCCAGAACCTGAATAAGCTGTAATACATAATTAAAGAAATTAACCAAGCATGGTGTCAGGCTTTTTTTTTTTTTTATGATGAACCACCCCCAAACTCAGTGGCAATAACACTCCCAGGTCTGTGGCTCTGTTACATGTACATCTATTCTGGACCCAGGCTGAAAGGACAGTAGTTACTCAGGGACATGTTTTTTGCATTGCCAAGTTCTGGACCTTCTCAAGGGACAAGCAGAAACATTTAGCGGCCCCACCTGTAACTGGCACCCTGCCACTTCTGCCCACATTCCTATGACCAAGTTACAATACAAAGCAAAGTCTAATAACAGTGGGGCAAGGAAATACACTTTTTCTAATGAAAGTGGGATTAAACAAGTGAATATTTCTAAATAATCTAATCTACCTCTTTACATTTTCAGTTTTTTTTAAGATTTTGTTTATTCACTTATTTATTTATTTATTTATTTATTTGTTTTTAGAAAGAGAGGAAGAGAGGGAGAAAGAGAGGGAGAGAAACATCAGTGTGTGGTTTCCTCTTGCATGCTCCCGAACTGGTGACCTGGCCTACAACCTAAGCATGTGCCCTGACTGGGAATCAAAACATGCAACCCTTTGGTTCACAGCCTGGCACTCAATCCGCTGAGCCACACCAGCCAGGGCTAATCTACCTCTTTACATTTTCTTGTTCAAAAATATGCATGTGCATTTTCCATGCAAAATACCACTCCCAAAAGAAGACACCCCAAATGTTTCATCCAATTATGGCATCAGTCTTTCAGTACAGAAGGCTGTGTATTTTTCAAATTGAAATTGTGTTCTTCTTGATCCAGAGACATATAAATTAAGAAACAAGTTATATGCTCCCACACTCCAATACCCAATGGAGGAAGAGGGATAGAATAACTACAATGACATTTCTGTCCAAAAAGCAGAAGACTCCCAACACACAGCAATCACCACTCCCCACAATTCTGAAATACTGCTGGGTAAATGTAAGTTTGCTCTACTCCAGGGTAGATCATTTTCCTTCACTGAGATCCCCTTCCTCTGCCAGGAATAGCTCCCTGGTCCATGGCTCTCCATAGTTCATGACTCTGAGTTCTGGGAGGTCCTTCCTTTTTCCCCATTTTGGAGCTGTACTTCTGAAGAGGGCATGAGAGAACATATGCTTTTCAATGGGAAAAAGAGGCCCTCTTGCATCTCAAATACGTCTTTGATTCTTTTAGCCTAGGCTGGCAAATGCATGCCAGCCATTTGCTTGTCTAACACAGCTTTCTACACATTTGACTCTAGTCATTTACACATGCCAAAGTCCACCCATAGTCTTAATGAGGGTATTTTGGGCCCTTTGGGTTTTTGAGGAACTATACCCATAGATTTTCTTGAAACCCTTTTTCCAGTTGAAAGAATCTACTAAATATTCTCTCTTTAAAAAAATTATTGAATTTATTGGGTGACATTGGTTAATAAAACTACATAGGTCTCAGGTATACAATTCTATAATATATCATCTGTATATTGTGTGTTTACCACCCAAAGTCAAGTCTCCTTCCATCACCATTTATTCCCCCTTTATTCTCTTCTACCTCCCCTCCCACCCCCTTTCCCTCTGGTAATCACCATACTATTGTCTGTGTCTATGAGATTTTGTTCCTTTTTTTTTTGTTTTTGCTTAATCCCTTCCCTTTTCAACCAGCCTCCCAACCCCCACTCCTCTAACTGCTGTCGGTCTGTTTTCTGTATCTACCAGTCTGTTTCTATTTTGTTTGTTTATTTTGTTCATTAGATTCCACATATAAGCCCATCAGTAGATGAGTGGATAAAAAAGCTGTGGTACATTTACACAATGGAATGCTACTCAGCTGTAGAAAAAGAAGTAAATCTGACCTTTTGCAATAGCATGGATGAACCTGAAGAAAATTATGATGAATGAAATAAGCTGTCAGAGAGAGACAAATGCTATATGATCTCACTTATATGCGGTATCTAAATATTCTCTTAAACTCTTCCCAGGTCCTAAAAAAGGCTGTTTCAGCCACACCCTTGATTTGGTCTTCAAGCCGAGGCTATGTCATAATAGTCACACTTTGGATTTGTTAAGAAATAGTGATCTTTATAGCACTACAATTTCCATATTATTAATACACTCTCTAAATTCTGCTTGCAAACTCTTTGATTTTTTTCTCCTGAGCTTAATTCTTTCTTCGGTACCTTATCAAAGGCTGTTAGTTGCAACCAGATCCCACTTTCAATATTTTGCCTCAATAGCACCTAGATCAATATATATGTCTTCCAAGGTAGGTCGGGCCCAGTGTTACCAACTATTTTGTCACTCACTATAAAATAGCTCATCATTTTTCCACGTCCCCTGAAAATTCCTTTCTGCTCACCACCTATTCCCAAAGCTAATGCTCCATATTTTAAGTTTTAGCAATGTCAGCAATCTTCTTTCAGGTGCTTTCTGCACCAGGCTGCCTATTATATTAGTTATCTAATGCTATGTAGTAAACTGCAACACACTTGCGGCTTAAAATAACACATTTATTATCTCACTGCTCCTGAGAGTCAGGGATCTGGACACGGCTAAGCAGGGTTCTCTGCCTCAAGACCTCTGATGGAGTTGCAGTAAAAGTGTGATGAGAGCTGGGGTCTCACCTGGGAGCTCGACTCGGGAAAAGGCCACTTGCCCACTTGCATGGTTGTTGACAACATTCATTTCCTCGCAGCTGTAGAATCTGTAGCCTCTTGCTTCTTTAAAGCCAATGATCAAGAAAGAAACTCTAGCAAGAGAGGTACTATCATCCTAGGTAATCAGGTGAATGTAATCACATACGTTCATTACTTTTGCCGTATTCCATTGGTTAGAAGCAAGTCACAGACCCTGCCTACTTTTAAGGGAAGAGACCAAACAAGGATGTGCAGGCAGGTAGGTGCTTGTAGGAGAACCGTTTCACTTATCAGGGAAATGTAGCCCTGCCCATCTCATAAAAACCCAGAAGGGAACCAGACAGCAAGCAGGCCCCATGTGTGTGAAAACGGGCTTTCCTGTGGGTAAATCAGGATGGCATCTTTCCTAGAGGTAAGCCTTGCTCTTGCTAAAAAAAACTCTCTCACCCTGGATCAAAAGAACAAATGTTAATGCATATCTTGCTTCCTTAGACCAGTGCTAATCCTTTCAAGTTCAGCCATACCTCTGTCTTTACATTTTTGTAAACAATCCTTTGATGTACCTTCCTGGCTGTCTTTCACCTAAGGTGAATCTATGCATAGTAAATGAAGACCACTCTGATGTAATGTACCCAGGAAAAGACAATAAAAGCCTGTCAAGGCAGGGGTCGGGGCACTCTCCCCTTGAGAGAGTGGCCATGCAGTCCCCTTTTTTCTCCACAGGATTTATGTAGTCCGTGTGAATTTATTTACAAATCAGCCACAGCATACGGATTCTGCAGGACAGGATCCGCCACAGGTGCTGAGGATTATGGGGACACCTCATCTGCTGTTCACTCAGCACCACCAATCTCCCTTCTCAAGGGGCAAGGACATTCCCAGAGTCTTCTAACTTGTGTATATGACTCTGAGTTACAGTTTGGCAATGACAGGAAGTTCTTCACATAATTTGGAAAGTAGAAGTGAAGTGAAAGCCACTATTCTTAGAAGGTTGTGGCACCTGGAGGTAGAGACTTTATAAACCTCCTCAGAAGGCCTCTCGTTACAATCATGGCAGTTTCTCAGATTCCCCAAGGTCTGTCTGCTCCACACGCTCCAGTGCTCCTGGCTTACATCATTACTGGCCCTTCCTCCGATCCTCTGATTACATGCTTCCAGACCTTTATTGCCCCGCTTCTTTCTAATTCATGTAAACACTAATTCCTACATTAAATGCTTTAGTCTCATAAGAATTGTAGTGGTTCTATTTTTCTGATCAAACCTAGACTGATACTTATGTACTGCGGTCTCACAATTTAAACACTCGTCTGGATAACTAAATAATCTTGAGACTATTTGAAAAAGTCTGCCTTCCAAACCTTGGGAAGATGGCCCTTAGAATCTATTATCACAGTAATATCCCAGTTGATTTTGATGAAAAACAGCTTGGGGAGCCAAGGAAGCAGCATTAACCTGTAAATCAGGAGACCTGGACCAAAGTCTCAGCAATTACACCAGTTAACGTTCCGATACTTAAGACTTAATATATAAGTATATTAATCACACTCAATAATTAAAAATTGACTTAATGAAGTTACCTAGTATCCCTATAGCTCTGTATGTCATTATAATATGTCCTTGCATATAAAAAGAGAATATAGATCATTTTTAAGTTTCCTTGCATCTAAAATTTGATTCTGAAATTCTATTTCAAACATAAACACCTTGATTTAGGTTTTGTTCTAAGCTGCATAATATACCGGGTCTGTGACCTCGGGAAGATTCCTTCAGCCCTCCAGATCTCAGTTTCCTCACCTATTAAACGGGGACAATAACAGTGCCTACCGCAATGGGCAGTTGTATTAAATTTATTAAATTATGAAATGTCTGCAAAGTGTGTAAAATAGTGCGTGAAATCTGGTAAGCACTATATAAGTGCTTGTTAAAATAAAATGTAAAAGTTATTTGGAGAATAACAAATATTTACTTGCACCAATGTTCCAAGTTGGTAGTGTGATATTCTAAGCAATAAGGTTAGAAAATAAACATGATCAGAGCAGTGCCCTGTGGAGCTCACAGCTGATGGGAAAGAGATATGAGCAAAAAATTGTAACAGGATGTGGTAAGTGGTCAACGCATAGGGTTTGTAGGAGCCCTGTAATAACTACTTTTTGCTGGCTGAAACGGGGACTGACTCTCTGAGGAGAGAACATTGGAGTTGTTTAGAACATTGCCCAGGGAGAAAGTGGTACTCCAGGACAGTAATTGTACATTTACATAGAGAGAAGGAGCAGACTATCAAAAATATTTTTTCCTTAGGAAATATATAGACTTTAGACACAGACATTTGATCCATAAAAAGGTAAAATAGAACACCATTGCAAGTTAGAAAAGTCATTGGCAGCAATTACCAGAAAAGTCAAATTTGGTGGTTTTAATTGATATGAGTTTATTTGCCTCACACCAAAATAAGTATAGGAATAGACCACTCCATTCTGGAAAGGTGGCTCAGTGACACCTACAACTGGGAACCCAGGGAAGGTAGCTGCATCTGGCCGCACCGTCTGTGCAGCGCGCAATGCGAGGGACTGCCAGTGAACTGCAAAACCACTATGATCCCCCAGCCCCTAGTCTCAGGCTCTTTGTATCTTTTGCATCGTCATCCTGCCATCCTGAGCATGCAGGAATTAATCCTCATGATTCAAGGTGGTTGTTGCATCTCCAGGCCTCGAATTTACCAACCAAACAGCAAAATGGAGAAAGGTAAATGGGGTAAAAATAATTTCTCCAAATGATGCTTTGGTTTTTATCCAAAAGCGATGCCCTCCACTGGGACTTTCCACACATCTCATTGCCCAGAATAATGGCTCAACTTAGCTGCAAGTGTAGTGGGAAGATTTAGCCTGTCCCTTTTCAAAAGAAGAAAACAAGAGGGAAAGGAGCTTGGATTAGAGGTTGACATTTATTGACATAACCCACTCTGAGATCATTTTGAAGGAATCATGCAATGTTCTGAGCTTTGTCATTTCCATTTAATACACTGGTATAAGAGGTAGTGACCTTTTCCCCGCTTGCTTCATTTCTTTCCACGCCCCACTTGCTATTCACGTACCCGCCTTGCTGACTTCCCTCCGTTTCTTGGATATGCCATATTCTCCTTTGCCTCAAGATTTTTGCCTCCTCTTCCTTCTGTCTGCACTCCTATTTTCTCCCCTCTCTCTCCTTTCCTAATTAACTCCTGCCCATTTATCAAGTCTCAATTTAAATGTCACTTCCTCAAGGAATGCTAACAAATGCCAGGCCAGGTTAGTTCTATAGCCAGTAACACTGTATCCTCAGCACAATTTAAATTCTACCACATCTGTCTTTTGCTCTAGCTTGTAAACTGCCTCAAGGACGGTTTGCTTATCTGCCAGAAGGGCTGGCCAATAACACAATTTATTCATTTTTTTGTTCAATTATTTAATCAGAGAGTGGTAAAAACAATTATAAGAATTCTGGCATGTTTTAACTTTCTCTAAAATCAACAATTCAGATGTTCCTCTGCACTGCAGGAAATACTTCAAAATAAATTGGTTTCTCGATAGTATAGAAATTTAGATTTTAAAAATACAATAACTTATAGAAGCCACCAAAGGAAGTTTGTTAATTTGAGATCCTAATTTCTAGACTAACACAAATGATAACTTTGTCTAATAGACATAAATGTAATCACCTCTTTAAGTCTCAAATCTTTTCCCTAGGGCTACCACATGTTATTTAGCAAAAGATTTTTGTAACACATCCTGCCTTATAAAAATGATTAATTAAAAATTGCCTTGTAAAATATGAATAATTTAAAATTGAATTTTAATATTTCATGCTTCTTTTCAAATTCCATATCTTGGTTTAGTGTAGTCTTTGCATATGTCATGCCAGTCTCTAAAACAATTTATAAATTTATATTTTTCATTTAGCAATTATATATTACCTGTCTATTATATACCAGATATTTCTTTTCTCTGTATTTTAATAAAAGTTTCATAGGCTGAAAATGTAGATATTAACCTTAGAATTGCCATATGTAGGTCATCTAAAAATAGATTCCTCATTTCATGAAGAAGAAATTAAATCACTATAACCTCTGAGAATGAACACCTAAGTTCATGTTATTATAGTGAGCTTTATTACTTCATTAATAATATATCTATCATATGATAGAAGAAATGAGGATAAAATTTAAAACCTTTCTTCTTCTAAAACAAAAGAAATGAATTATTTATGCTGCCAATCAATTAAGATCTACGGTTAGTCCTTAAATTCTGTCTTTTACTAATTTGCTGTTTTTTGGTTTATGACCTCTTCTGTCTTTAATACAGTTGAGATGATTAGTCTATTTCACGGAATTTTTTTTTAAATGGGGAATTCTGCTCTGTGACTCCGTTCTACTTTTCTGAATTCACAAATCATCCTTTATATCTTCATTGCCATGGATGTTGGCTTTGTTGTAATGCAATTAAACATGAAACAATTAAATGATGCATAAAGAACATCAATGTCAGATTAAGCTCTTAAATTCATTAGCAGACACCACAATAATCACCCCAAGAGAAAATATTTCTGAGGAAGCAAATAATCAATGTAATTTTCGCTTACTTCCTATCTCTTTAGAAGCAAATACGATAGTACTTTACTGGCTTCAGTAGTCATGTTTTCAGAAACTAAAGGAAAGGATCTCATCAATGCCAAGTTATGGTCAAACTCATTTTCTAAATTTAGAAGGATTTTCACTACTAGATGCAATAAGCCGAGGCAGGGATTAAATCTTTATGGGCTTTATTTAGATGGCCGGTGATCTGATAAGATAGTGGGGTATGTAGCCTAACAAGACTGTCTTAAATTCCATTTTAAACTGATCCTTTTTCTAAGAAGAAAAGCATAGGTAAGGTGTTTGAATTCAGAGGGGAAAGTTAATCAGAAGAAGCTGCAACATTCTCTCACCTGTGGCCTGGGCAGTGGACTCTCACCCTGGAGCGCCATGGCTCAGATGCCATCTTGATGGCTTGCGATCATCCTGGGGCACAAAGGTGGAACAGTGTATGGTCTCCTGGAGTCAGGTGGGTCATACTTTCAGTTCCTGGAACAACAGCTTTTTATAAGCTTATTAGCTATGACCTGAACTAAAATTTTCCGGCTCTTGAGTCCCCTATCATCTTGGCATTTTTGGTACATCCAGCTGTGAAAATTAGTCAAATGCTAAAGGAAAGCAAACAGCTAGGCTTGTTTATGACTGGCCTGAACACTAGGAATAGACAGATGTAATCACTGGTCTCGAACATCGAGGCATGTACTACACAGGTGAACAACACCTTTGCATTCTATTCAAGTTTATATCAAGTGGAGAAGAAAACTTTATATCAAGTTTATATCAAGTGGAGAAGAAAAAGAAAAAGTAATTAAGATTAAGTAAAAGCAAGACATTTAGGAGTTTGGAATATGAAATGTCTCATTAGTTGACAACTCTCCTCCAGGGTGCATATTTAGTTTCCGTTAAAATGCGGACTGAAAAAATTTAACTTGATTTGCATTTTCATGCACTACAATGAACTTCTGGTTCCGAAGTACCTGCTCAGTCCCTGTCTTCTTATGTTGATTAGAGCATCCTCCCAAAGGCCAGTCTTACCATATGACTCTTCACTTATCGTTGTTAAAGTGCACTTTGTTGAAACTTTAAACAGTGCATCTTATTTTTTATGTGGGTTTGATGTATCATTTTTACACTCGAGTTTTACATTTACAAGATATTCTGTCAAACGCCCAAATTTTATAATAAAATTAGATACATTTTAAAAGTAATTCTTGTAATACATACATAGCATCTGAGATTACAAATTCAGCTGTTCTCCTGCTCAGAAAAATCTATTTTATTTGTATATAGCTATTTTATATTAGGTCTTATATTAGGGCTATCCAGAGAAACTGGACCAATAGAACATACATAGGTATATAGAAAGAGATTATTTATGATGGATTGGCTCACATGATTATTGAGTCTGAGAAGTTCCATGAGCTGCCATCTGCAAGTTAGAAGCCAATTGTATAGCTCTGGGCCAGATCCAAAGGCCTGAGAACCAGGAGTGCCAATATCTCAGGGCAGGAGTAGATGATGCTCCAGCTCAAGCAAGAAAGCAAATCCACTCTTTCTCCAGCTTTTCTGTTCTTCGCAAACCCTAAGCATTGTTGAGAGGAATTCAGTTAACCTACCTATTCAAATGATAATTTCTTCTGGCAACACTCTTACAGACATGCCCAAAGATACTGTTACACCAGCTGAGCATCCTTAGCAGTCAAGTTGACATATGAAATTAACCATCACAAGTCTCCTTTCCGCTGATAACTAAAACAATTACAGTCAAGTCGAAGTGTTCTCAGTCTTTTCATGGTTTTCTCTCCCTTTCTGTCTCAGATTTGCATCTGAATTCCTTTATACAATATGTAATGCCAAGGCATTGAAAGGAGCATTTAGTGCTTCCCAAGCTTTTGTAGTTCTTTACATTTGTGGAGATGTCTATTTCAGCCTCTGGTTATCATTTATAGAACAATCTACATCATTTTGAGTTTCCCTCATGATTATTGATCTTAAGAGCTCTTCAGGCTTTGGTTCATCTGTTGAATAACATGTCTCCGTGGTTTGTTTGCTTGTGGCAATAATCCAATAAAAAACACAGATTAAGAGATATTAAAATTTATGGAGCAGTGTCTTTAAGTATCAAAAGAGTAAGATATAGTATATAATTGGAGGGGTTAGTGATAGGTGTGAGATAATAATATTGGCCATAGTAACAGGAGAGAAGGTAGAGTAAATGTAGACATGTGCAGGTAAATAAGTAGATAGTGTCAGACAGTTAATTACTCAACACTGTGTTGGTTCCCCACAACCCAGTAACCTCACAGGACAATATAACTAAGAATCTAGATATTACTGTATCCGCATATACAGTGTATTTACATCATCAGCATAGCAGAACACCAAGATCATGAGACTCAGAGCTTATATAGAGAATATTGGCACAATTACCCATCTTCTCCTCCAAAGAGAAAAAGACTTTTACTCTAGAACATAAACAAATATTCTCTGGGGGAGTGGAGAGATAGGTTCAATCTCTAGGTTGTTTACCCTGCAACATAAGGGATTGTTTCTGGGGAGATACATCTCTAAATCTCTCCTAAATATAAATTGTTGGTAGCTTACCAAATATAATAGCTCTTCAATCATCCTTTAACAAAACTAGTCAAAGTTTTGCTCAGAAGTCTTCAATCATACAGAAATATAAGAATATTTATAAAAATTTTCTCCCAATAGGACACACACAAAAATCATAGTCCTGTTAGAGTGAAGGTTGGAATGGATATTTGGGTAAACAAATAATGATTTCTGTGATAACTAAAATGAATTAAAATGTTAAGTGTTTTTATCTTATTGCATTATTTTCAACTTTTTTAAAATTTTACTATTTTAAAATGATTGTTTTTCATAAGCATTCTTAGATAAGCCACACAAGTTTTCTGGACCTCAGTGTCATTATTGATAAAATGAGCAAATTAAATTGCTTTACTAATAAGATTGCTCCCAAATTTAACAACTTCTACTTCAAATAAAATATGTTACACAACCTAGTTTAAAAATGAAAGACTTTTTATAATGCTTTTTTGGGAAAGTGGATGCTGATTGACAAATAATAAATATACATTGAACTATCTAAATGTTTATTATATTAATAGCATGTCTAGGTATTTTTTATATCTACCCTGTGTGTAACTTATAATACAGCTTGATTCTGTGAATTGGGATTTTACTTAATGACAAGAAATTTTTGGCTATCATTTTCAAAAATATGGCCTCTGCTACTTTTTCCCCTAGCTCCTTCTTGGACTCCAGTTACACGTACCTAAGGGATTTTTGCCATGTCCCATTTGTCTCCTATTCACCACTGCAACTGTTTTTCCTTTTAACTTCATGCCCAGTTTATTATTTTCCTTCAACATATCTTGTAGGTCACTAGTCCTCCTTTTAGCTCTTTTGATCCATTATAAAACTTCTGCTGAGATATTAATTTATTATATTAAGTTCTAAAACTTCTGATATTTTATAGGTCTTTAAGTTCTCTCTTGAAATTCTTCATCCAGTCATTTATTTTCTTGTATATGTTAATCTGTATGTGTATGTGTATACACACATACATACATATACATATACATACACACATGTATATATGAGAGTCTATTTCTGGCATGTATTTTGTTTTCTCAGCCTGTCTCCTGGCATGTCTGGTAAGTTTTTATTGTCTGTTGAACATTACATATGAACATTTTCTGAGGTTCTGGGTAACATGATTTTCTCTTGATGACGATTTACTGTTGCTTCATGAGAAGCAAAGTAGAAGCAGATCATTTCAACCCAAAATTAAAATTACAAAATGTGGTTTTAGTATTTATGAGGGTTTATTTTTGGTTTGTTCTTAATCATCTAGTTTAGCTATTCATTGTCTCAATTGAAAGCTTAGGATGTTTACAAATATCTTCTTTTCTTAGTGGATATTAAACTATAAATTTCTCTCTCCAACAATTGAAAACCTTCTAAAATCTTAGTTTGGTTTCTCAGCTACCTTGCTGCTTCTCTCTCTTGACTTCGTCCTGTTCTACTTCAGAATCAGAAAATGCCTCCGTAGGAAAAGCAGTCCAAATGTGGGGAGTGCTCCTCCTTACATTTCTTATTTCTGAAATTTTCTCCCACTATAAATTGTGGCTGCCTTTTCAGTCCTGGACCCTGAATTTTTTTTTTTTTTTTTTTTTTAGCCTCTTAAAAATGATGAACCGTCTGCTCAGAGTCTTAAGACTTGCAACTTGCTCTTTCTGGTCATTTTATTCTCTTAGACTTGGCATTTAAAAATAAGCAAAATCCTTGCAAAGCAAATTGGTACAAAATGTCATGCTTACCTCAATCTTTTCTCTTCTCTTCAAAATCTTAGGTTCTTTAGTAGTGGGCTGTCTTAGCAGTACTCTAAATCCTTCAAACTTTTCTAAAGATTTATTTAGTTTTCTACTTGTTTTTCTGAGAACTGTTAGAATTCATGCCAATTAGTTATAGGTAGAAGTCTTTTATTTCACACATTTTAAATATAACCTTTAAAAAGTAGTTGGTGCCAAATGTGTATGTTTGTCTACTTAATTGAATTATTTTTATTTTTACAAAGTACTATTTAATTCTTCCTTTCATAGAAAAATTATTTGTCTTGACAGTGTACTGTACTACATGTAAATGAAAAACAAATGTAGAATCAGTAATTATTTTCTTCCTAAGCATTTGAAATCAATGATAATGATGAGTTGTTAATAAAAGTAACATTTATTGTTTACTCTACACGAGGAAATATCCTAAAGTTTATATGCTTTCAGTACATTTTCACTACAACACTATAAAGTACTCTATTTCAATTAAGTAGAAGAGGAAACTCGGGCATAACTCGGGCATAACCGCTGGGATGGAACAGGAAGCAGGTATAAAGTAAACTTTGTAGACAGGCATAATAAACTAAAGCAATGAAATACCAACTAAAGATGTTTCCTTTTTCTGGAAAGGTGAAAAGTGAACAAACCTGAAATCCCAAGGACATGAATTTCTAACACTAACACTTCAAGCCTTGATTGACAAAGGAAGATACTTGGGCAGTTCAACAAAACAAATTACCGAGTTTCTACTTCATGCAAGACCAACCAGAAGAAGTGGCTCACCATCTGTCCTGGAGGAGACCCTGGAGTTGCTAAAGAAGGATGCTCAAATCTCCCTCCCATTACATTAGTTAGTTATTAACGAAGGAAGGGAGAAAATGGAATCAGATATTGGGCCTGATTAAGTAGGAAGCTGCACTTTCACAGACTCCCTAGGGGACAGCCACATCCTCCACCAAAGTGACTTAATCCCCAAGTAGGCAGGAAGGAACAGCTTTCCAGTCTCCCCAGGGAACAGCCAGTTGGTTTCCAGGGGAAGGAATAAAACAGTAGATGAAATTCGTTTGCTAGACACATGGGCAGTAGAAGCCAGATGGTGAAGCAGAATTTTCGGGCATGTGCAGTAGCAGCCAGAATGGTGACCATAAAGGGAAGGAGTCTAGCCTGGCAAAACTGGGAAAAGAACTGGATAGGATAAGGGCATAAAACCCCAGAAGATCCAGGAAAGGTATTGGTCAGGGGGAGGGCCTAGCAGGAGCCATGAAGAATTAGGAAGAAGATTGGACAGTTTGAAAAACAGCCTGCTTGTTCCTGAAACCAAGAAGATACATGGAGGATTAGCAAGGCTCTCCAGAAACTTGCTATTAGAGCCTTCCTACCCTCTACATCCCCAAGGGGGTATTATTTCTTTTCTCCCCCAAATCTGGCCACTATGCTACACTTCTCCCACATGTGAGCCCCATGCCATGTGGCAAGGACCCATTTTCTCCATCCACACTCCAGTCCCTATTGGTCACATGCAATGTGTGTGCTCATATAGCCTATACTGAATGGCATTTGTCCCAGGGTCATAGTGGATCTTTGACACATCAGCACCTAGTCTCACGATTAACCTAATATATTTTCAACTGAAACACAAGTTCTGTAAACCAATGTTTGAAGTAAAAATGTCTAACATAAAATGACAGAATAGAAGCTTAATAATTGGAGGGTAGATGAAGTTAGTGGAAAACTTCTGCATTTGGTAGCTTCCAGCATTAAAATTTCATCAGGTGTCACCCTCTCCTGTTTCCCAAACACTACTCCTATTATAAACAAAGTGTATTTAATACTTTCCTGCTAAGTAAGTTACAGCTGGAAAGCAAGAAACAAAGTTGTCATTATTTAAAGATGTGATGATTGCCTATGTAGGAAATGAGAGTCCCTAAAGGCAAATTCTCTTAGAACTAATTAAAAAGGTCAGCAAGATTGCTGCATGTAACACCAATATGCAAAAGTTACATGTTCTTACACACCAGTAATAACTAATTATAAAATATAATGCTTAAAAATATATCAATAGTGACAGCAACAAAATTATAAAGTTCTGAAAAATAAGTCTAGCAATAGATACAATGGATAAAACGAAAACACGGCCAATGAAAAGATTTACTGCATCTGTGAAAGGGAAGACACTATTGCAAGGGCAGACTCTCCTCCTTGACAGCAAGCTACAAATTTAATACAATGAACCAGAGTTCCAATTATCAACAGAATTTATAAAAGTGGTCCTGAACTACTACATAAAGTGCTATTAATAACCAATTTAATTTTAAAGAAACAAGCCACCAACTTGAAAATGGAATATATATATACACACATAAACACATATATGTATATATTTAATCCTGTACACACATACTTTTATCCTTTAACAGACTTTTAAAGATATGAGTATATATATTTAAATATATGCATGTATATATATATATGTGTGTGTATATATGTACATGTGCATGTATGTATATGCATATGTATATATGTATGTGTGTGGATATACATGTATAATCACAAAGCTAGTGCATAATTTAGAAAAACTTATGAAAGTCAAATATATGAAAAACCTAATCCTTTTACATATCAATTAGGAAAAATGTTTAAAAAAATCATAGATATAATATGCACCAAATTTAGGGTACTGAAGTCTCTAGGAAAATACAGGGAAGAAGTGCAGAAAGAATGGAAATTATTTAGCTATATCTATAAATTTTTATGTAAAGAGATTAGAAGTACAAATGAAACTTCTCACATCTATTAAGTCCAGATGGGACACATTAGTGTCTATTATACTAGTCTATGTATTTTGTCACCTGAAATTTTTCATACATGACTATATATTAAGTTCATGAATTACAAACCACTTCTAAAGAACTGAGGAAACATTACTTACCTTGATGTGGCAAAAAGCAAAAATGGCTGAAAAAATTAATAAATTATACAAATGCCTATGTCAGTGGATACAATCTTAAAATGAATTCATCTTTTATATTTTATAAATGAATTCACATTTTACATTTTATGAAATGCAATTCAGATGCTTTAATATTATACTGTAGTCTAATAGCAATAACTTTTCCATAGAGTACAAAAAATTTTCCAAGACATAAAATTTCTCCCATGCTTAATATTATGTACCTTGCAATTAAACTAGAAATGTAACTGTTTGAATTCAGGGAAACCAAGAAAATATTCTACACCGAATTTATGTAGACCTTGAATATGTTTTGACAGTCTCTAATAATGATGAATCTTTGGGAATGAGAAAATATAGCCTCCCCACCAGTGTATCTGGCTGACTTTACCTCCTATCTTTTTCCTTTTAAAGTCCAGCCTTAGTTTTTCCAACAGTAAGACGGGTGGCCCTGCGTTAATTTGCATGGATGATGTAAACTCTAATCAATGTCTGCCAAACAACATATGACAACTTATTAACATAGAAGCCAGGAAATTAATTGCCATAGTCTAATTCTGGAAATGACCTTTAATTCGGTCAATACTTTCCATTTGTAATAGAATTAATTGCCTGAAAACTGATTAATGAGAAGATCCAGCCAGTGGTAATTGACATCAAAGTAAAAGTTTTTAAGTCCTGTGAAAATCATTTAGGTACATGAGAGAAAATTCTAGTAAATAGCCTAGAAAAAATACAACTATCCTTAAAATTTATCATTTACTGAGCTGGCCCAGTATTCTGGGTTCTATATCATAATTAGAGAAATATTCAGTGATAGTGGCATAGTGCCATAAATTGTCATGGCTACATAATTAGTATTCTTTATTTAATTCTGTATAACTCAACATTAGATGCCAATTAATTTATAATTTAGCAGCAAAACTTTTTAGGGAATCATTAAAATTCTTTGGAAGTAAGCCATCATTGAACATTACGTATTTTAAATTATCTTTCACTGCCAAACGTGGAGGATGATTCCTGCTCTAGTCAGTTTAATTGATCAAAGAGAATTATATTTTTCATTGACCCATCAACTAAGGTGGTCAAACTATTAATGACTATCAGAGGCTAAGGATGTTACTAACTTATTTATATGTGGTCTAACACATGCTGACTTCAATAATACCATTAAATAACAAACAGGATCACAGCAATAGCATCTCTGGAATTTCTGCATCTGAGGGGCTTAGTGGGTGTGACCCCTTTGGGAATAGGGGCCAGCGGACTTGGGTTGAGACTGCAGGAAGCACCTCCTGTTTTTCTAAGGACAGCACATGTATGAAGTGGTTGGTGGGGGCTGATAGAAATGACAAAGAAGCTTGGTCATGGCCACCTTTTCCTCCAATTCCTCCACGTACCTATCTGTCTTTGATTCTACCACATCAGATTCATACTATTCCTTTTATTTTAGACAAGAAAAATACATTTACCCAGAGTATATGCTTTCTTTTCCCTTTGGAGTTTTTCAAAGATATGCAAAGATGTTTGTCATGTCATTAATGAAGGCTTGATGGGGGACGGAAGACCCCCACCTGGCTGGCTGGCCCACATAGTACTGGCAGGAAGTCTGTTTCTTGCCACATGAGCCTCTCCACAGAGCCTCTTAAGTTTCTTCAGGACATGGTATTTGAATTTCCCCAGAGCAAAGAATCTCACAAAAAGAGAAAAAGACTATAATACAATTAAATTTTGATGAAAAAAATAAAAAAGAAAGAGAAAATAGGTTTAAAATAACTCAAAATGTAAACAGGCATTTACAAAGAAAAAAGAAATCTGTGCTCAAATACGTTTGAACAAAAAAATAATCTGTTTAATCAAAAAAAAATTTAAACAACTTTTTCTGCTGAGGGAGCCTCGTGTACTCTAAGAATTTTGAAAGGAGGTATATATCTTGCAATTATTGTTAACTAACATAAGTCACTTAAAATTCAATAATTAAAGACAAGTTGGAGATATTTCTTACTTACTGCCTTGATATCAAAAGGAACATTACAAAAATGCAAGTTTTAGACAAAATTCTGCCAATCATGCAGACATTTATTTGCAAGCTGACCCAATGAAATATCATCAATTCAGCAACCATGAAATCCCATCGCTCAACAGAGTCTTCATGAAGTAGGAGGACACAGAGGTGAAGCTCCTGATATCGAGCTCTGTTACAAAGGGCCAGTGAGCTTGAAAAATTCTTATTTATGAATGAAAAGTTATTACCAGTATATCGTGTGCTAATTAGCAAACCACCAGTAAGTGTGGGTTCCTAACCAGAGCAGCTTCATGCTCACTAGCTATGTCTAGAAGTTGGATGAAAATCTATTTACGCACACGCACATCACATTGTTTCTGTTAAAATAAATTGTTACCAGGACAACACAGAAATAGCACTTTGCAAGTATTTTACCACATCATTCTTTTTTTCAGAGTATATGTGGGACTAATATTTTTAGAAAAGATAGAGAAAAACTCTGAGCTAGCAAGGAAAACAATCAGGAAGTAAGAAGTTCAAGTGACCAAAAAGAACTTGCTCCTGAAGAGAACGCAATGAAGTTATGATGGAGATGGATGAAGGTAAATGGTCACTCTCACTCCCCTAATGAAGTTCCTAGAAGAGTGAGTTTCCAGTGCAGAGAAGGTGTTACCCATGGGGCCACAGCTAAGGCGGGAAGAGCTTGAAAAATACGCCCAAGTTTCTACAGTAAACAGCAGAGGTTTTAATAAAAGCCAGCTCAGTGCTATTTCTTTTGGACCTAAACAAATACAATGCTCTGTAATATTACAAGAAAAAATATGAGCAATTCTAAATAAAATTTTCCAAATTTTCAAAACCCACGTCAGCATTAGGGCTGCGGGAGAGAAACAATTACAGAGGAAAACGCCAACCTGAAACACGGCACGGCTTCTGCAAGCATAAATCGCTCTCACTACAAAACCAAGCCGTCCTCAGTGGATCTGAGTCATTAAAAGATAGTAAGATTGATACCTGATCAGTTACCAGATTCTGCTTCCCAGTCGTGTTTGGTTTCACAACCAGACATTTGCCCACACCGGGAACAGCCCTATTCCTCATAGCAAGAAAAGGAAATGGCCAAGCTTTACCACCTATGTCCCTTTATTGTAATCTGAATCTGTGCAAGTTACGAAATCATTTTGTATATATTTGGAAGGAATACCCTCCTCCCTGTTATCTCTTGTTCCTGCTTTCCCTCCACCACCCAACTGTTGTCTTTCTCAGAAAAATATCTTTCATCTCCATATCTCTCTCCTGAAATGGGCATGATGCTATAAATCACTATTCGGTACATCTGCAGTACCTCTACAGAAGAGAAATTTAACCCGCAGAGTTCAACGCAATCCTTAGCACGGAAACTTGTCAAAAAGCTATGGAACTGTTTCTGAATCAAACAACAGACAGCACATAATTCTCCCCTGTGTCAGATGGGGATTACACTCTTGGACTTTTGTTCGCAGGTATAGGGATGAGGAGAGATGTCATTACATTTCAGCAAAGAAGAGCAGATGGTAGCATAGGAGAAAAGTAGGGTTTTGTTACCCTTCTAAAAATAGTGGATGGGGCGAGACCTGAGCCATGAAGCTCTCTCCCCTGCCTTGGTTCTTGTCTCATCTGCAAGAGAATAATTCAATCCAGAGACCAGCAGGTATAGTGGAAATGAGATACCAAGTTTATTTATAGTCTTGAGCAAAAAGCTACACATGAGCATTTGGCTAATCCTGTCACAGTGGAACAAACAGCCAGAGGGGAAATAAAGGCGGGGCCCTCACCGTTACAATATAACAAAGAAGTTAATATAGGAGACTAAAAGCAAAAGCTCGCAGGTTGACCCAGTAGTCCTGGGCCTGGTCCGATAAGTCTGCCAGGCATTCTGAACAAGTAAACTATGACAATGTATGGGGTGGGGAGAGCCCTTGAAAGTCTGTGTATATCATCTTTACTAGCTGGGAAAAGGAAAACCTTGAGACTATGTATTCATCCCAAGGCCTGAAGGGGGGGTGGGGAGGAGGGGACTACAGTGCCCAAAGAAAGGACCCCAAAACAATTTTGGTTAACTGCCTGCCTCCCGCCACGTATGCAAAATGAACAAATAGAGTCTGGAGCAAGATAAAGATTCGGGCTAACAGATGCCCACCCATACCTACGTTTGGGTAGTCACATCTCCCCTAGAAATTTGGAACCACCTTTACCTCCTCCAATCGAAATGCAATTTCTTCACCCCCCACCCCACCAACTATTTAAGTCCTCAGAACAGAGGACTTTTCTCTCTCGGCCTCTTCTCTTGGCCTTGTGGCTCTCTTGCCACACAGGGGACCCCTGGCCATCTCTTTTGGCCACCTGACCTCTGGCCACCCAGCCTTTTCCCATTCTACTTTTGCCCTCCCTGCCCTAGCCACCCTTGCTTTGCTTTCCTATTAGAACTCAGCATTAATAAACTATGCTTGCACACTAGTAGGCTCACTGGCCTGTAATTCTTTACTGTGTTGGTGAGAACCAAGTTTCTAGGAGTTTCTCCTATAACACTCCAAGTGCCCTGACTATTGGGGTTCAGGGGTTGTATATCTTAGTCATCTTCTAAGTTCCTCCTCCTCCTCCCGTTAGGAATAATGTACAGCTACAAAGGCTTTCTTTCTCAGTAAAGGCTCTTTGTCTTAGGTAGGGAAATTGTTACAGAGGCCTCCTTTCCCAGCGTAGGGCCTCCCTCTTCCTCCTGTGCAATTCCCGCTTGTGATGCTCAGGGCACCCAGAAATCTTGGCAAGATTGTTACAGAAGCCCCTTTCTTGGCACAGTCTCAAGGACTCTCCCTCCTCCTGGGCTATGTTGCTTGCAACGCTCAGGACACCCAGCAGTCTTGCCAATCCAAGCTCAGGGTCGCTGAGTGAATTGGTGAGACAGGTCTCCCTTTTGCTTCCAGCCTTCTGTATTAATTTTTTCATTAGGTTGTAATGGTGAGAGTCCTGCCTTTATTTCCCCTCTGACTCCTCATTCCTAGCTACTACACCAAATAGTTTGATAATAATATGAAACTATGATATCCATGGTGACAATTTACCGTACGCTTACTCATTTTCAAGAACTATATTATGTATCTCACAAGGACTTAGCCTCTGCTACCCATGCCACCCCTCCTCCAGAAACCTACTAGTGTTAGTATTTTATCACATCAGAGAATACTGTGTCTTCTCGATTGCCACACAGCAAAAACGTGGTAGAGCTTCAATTTGGACTTAACTCCAAAGCTCAGATTCTCATCCACTATGTTCAAAGGTCTAAATGCGAAGCTAAATGTTCAATCCAACGTGGTCATTCAGTAGCTGAGAGCTCCACAAGCCAATGGCCCAATGGCAGAGGACTAGGCCACAGACATTCTGAGGAGGCAGCTCTATAGCAGAGACCCACTGCACACGGCCCACCCATCCACACAGAGCGTGGCTTTGGGGAAACCAATATCCTAAATGAAATGGTGTGAGTTTCACTTAAATTTGCATCAGATAATCAATCAAATATATCCTCAGTAGATCAGGTAAAATTCAGTTAAACAGAAACTTGCCCCCAAATACATTTTGCTTATGCTCTCTCTAAAAGCCTAAGTGTTTAGAATGACTTTGCCAAGTATCTGAAGTCAACTATATTTTTTATGACAATTGATTTCATTAAATCACAGTCCCTTCGTTTACAAGTTTTTTTGTTATTTTCTTCTCTCTTTTTTTTTGTTTCTACAATTCAGACAACTTTCTAAGTCACCTGTTCCTAGAAAATAACTCTACAGAGATAGTAAACAGCTAATTGAACTGTAGCACCGTCTGCCTCACAGTGTACTGCTGGAGAAAAAGAAGAAATTAACTGCGACTTCAGACCGCTGTAAGTCAACTCATCTTTCACCCAGCTGGAAGGAAACTAGAGCGCAATGTGTAACGTACACATATTTCATTCCACTTATCTTAAAAATGTTTTTCTCCTATAAAAAATAATATTTACCTATCTATAGGTAAAATAATTTTCTCCTATCTATAAAAATAACATTTACTTCTATATTAGCATTAAATAGAACTTATTTTTCCTACATTCAAAAGTTCCTCCCCCTTAGGGGAATTAAAAGTAATGTGTTTCTTTCATTCTAAGTAATTGAGTAAAGTTTGAAGCAGACAGGATATTGATTGTTGGGGAATAGCCATGACCCTCCTTCCTCAGCTAAGAGAGAGAAAGGGATCTCTGAAAGAAATAAGGTTGCAGCCACTGCGTCCCAGGCATACAGATTTAAGAACATGGCTCATAGTGTCTTTCTGTCTGAAAGTTGCAAAATTAAAACCTTTTCCCCTTTTCCAAAGATTTAAGTTAACCCAACTAATAACAAAAACACACACCCTCACTAATTACACTAATATGAAAGACATCTGTAAAAAGATGCATTCTCAGCAATATTCTCTTTAAAAAAAAGTAGGCCAATCCATCTGCCCATAGTGGTAATGCCCAAATTCTGCAGAATGCATTAGAGACATTCAAAGCCATTAGAATTTTAACTCTAATTAGAATCTGACCAGCGAATTACTCCGTTGACTTCCTCAGCTTTTAAATAATCCTAGGAAAGCAATAGACAATAGTTATGAACAGGAATACACAGAACTTCCCCCATTGAATGCCTGCCTTCGAGCGCGTTGGGTCAGGGTTACCTTTATTATGCATGAAAGTGACCCTGAGAAAGGAGAGCAGGAGTCCAGCCCACATTTCCCACGGGATCAATGACGGTGAGGTGGGCTCTGCTTCGCTGTGCAGTGTGTTGGGGTTAAATCAGAGGCAAAAGGACCAGAAGGCCAGTGATGGGACTGTGTGGATAAGTCAAGGGAAAATTTGATTTTTTTTTCAGTATTATAAGTGTGAGCATTTAGAGAAAAACAAACAATAGCTTTTTCTGTAGTTCGAGAGAATTTTTGGTTGGAAACTGAGACTGTTCGACCTGGAAAGAGAGAACTTTTAAGACATTTGCTAAATATTTGGAATGTATCCTAACTACCCAAGCCCCACTCCATTTCAACTTTGGTGGTTTCCTGAGACACCAACTGGAGATTTAAATATCTTTTAATGAATATTTTTCTGTCAGACTGCTGTTTTTATGAATGAGACATATTATGGCATGAACCCCCTATTATACTTAGGTTGTATTAGTAACTTTTAAGGTAATGATTTCTAACAGTCCCTCCAGTCCCTCACCAAAACCAAAAAATGATTAATAAGAGGCATTTCCTTTGAAAAGAGTATTTACATATGATTAATTCTTTTTTACACTCAAAGCTTTAATAATTTATTATATAAAGAACTAATGGAAATTGAAAGGAAAACCACTGAGGTTTAATAGGGAAATAGGAAAAAAACATTTCATAAGAGGAGCTAACATGAGAAGTATAAAAATGATTTATTTTTAGTATTATATTTTAAATATTTATTTGCATGACATAAGATTACTTGATGTGCATTATCTATTTACACTGAGGTAGAGATTTAGTTATGTATCGGAGAATTATTTTCTTTGAGAATATTTGGCTTCTCAGCACCACTGGCACCCTCCCTTCGAGCAGCCCATTTTCCACATTCTCCTCTTGGGGCGAGGCTTCCTCTCCCTGCTCCAGTGTGACAGGAAGTAGTAGTGCATGAACTAAACTGGGCCAATCAAATGCTCATTTCTGTGATTTGGCTCTTGTCTAATGACTGAAGGACAGAAGTTCATTTATTTTAACAATGAATACTGAGTATTTCACGCTTTTAAAACATCCTGCAGCTGCCAGGCTGTCTTCCGCCTCACTGAGAATCCCCCACCCCCATGTGTATGTAACAAATTCTCTGTTCAGTTAAACTACCCAGAGTCTATTTTTACTGTCTGCATGAAAATAACCATAACACCTATATGTTTTAATTGCATTTCAAAACTCACTTTTCTTCTGAATCATCAGATTCATTGTACAAACAGCATTAACACTTAAATGTCATGAACTATTGCTTTGCATATGTGTTATCACAGCAAGCAGCTAATTAAGATATAGTAGTCACAGTAGAGTCATTCTGAAAATGAATATATACAGTTGGTGGGTGTGTCTGCAACTTCCTTATTGTCAGCCTATTCTAGAACCATAAATTGTGATTATTGCTTCATTGAGAACTTTGCCAGGAGAGACTCTCTAAAAGGTCCAGAGGGCCTGGAGGTACACAGGTGGGTGTGCAGGGTCTTCTTTTTGCTGAGCTAAGAATAGTTCACAGACCAGCATCACCATCACCTTGGTACTTGTTAGAAATGCACACCCTCAGGCCCTATTCTTGACCTGCTAACCCAGAATGTACATTTATTAAAAAGATTCCACAGGACAGCTGTTTGCCCATTAAAGCAGAAATGCTGTTCTGCCTCAACTTGCATTTATCATTTTATACTGTGTTACTTTATTCTCTGCTCTAAATAGTAGACTGTCTCTACATAGGTCCTTTTCATTGCCTTTGAATATCAATTTTCTTGTTTAATAGTCTTCTTGTGAGACATGGTGGATAATATTGCTTTTCATCCCAGAAAGGCGAGAATTGAAGCCTAGAGAAGCTGCACTCGGGATTAGTACACAGGAGTCTTCGTTTAAAATGAAGGTGTTGGGTCTTGGCGATCGCCCTGCTCAGTGATCTTCTGAGAAGTAACATTTCAGTAGTATCTCCTTTAAAAGCTTTGTTCTGTCTCTGTTTGCACCCACCCATGAGTCAGGATCTTGTTACTTCAAAGACAGCTGATCCATTTGCTGGATGGTTTTAACTTTTATAAGATGATCCGATTTGCAATGGGCTTCTTTTATCTTTGAGTCTAGAAAACAAGAGAAGGGTTTCATCATTTCTCACAATAGACCTTCAAATATGATAAAGAGTTAGCTCTTCCCTCTTTGCCTTACGTTGTTTGGGGTAAGTTATTTCAGCTATTCTCCGTGGCATATTGTCTAATTTCTCATCTTCATCATCCCTATCGAGAACACTCAAGCATGTAAAGTGCTTATAAAAACAAATGCTGCAAATAATGTAATATAGTCTAACCAGCATGAAGTATAGTGGGATAATTACCTCCACTAATCCAGACATTCTACTATTATTAAGGCTGCCTGAAGTTTAGTCAGTTTTGGTAACATTAATATAATATTTTTGTCTTTGACTGAGATTGTATCTTCATTTTCTTATAAACTTTCCTCACATCAGATTTCTCCCATTCTATCTGTAAGGTAGTGTTTTTCGTTGTTATTGGCAATGGTGGTTTATTTTGTATGCCTAACATAGAGCATTAATTCTTATTTGGTGGTGTCTTATTGGTGGTAGATTATCATTCCAGACTCAGAAGGTCATTCGCGTTCTCGGTTGCACTGCCAAGGGCAGAACACGGGGGCAGATCCATCCACTCTGTAACAATCAGAGCCAATTCTTTCCTTGCCTTAGCTTCACAAACAAGAAACCCAAGCCCAAATAAACTTCTATTGATCTTCATAAAATCAGTCACCGTCATTTAAATGTAATCTATAGCTGTACTAGGAACTGTCGAGGTTTTGAGGGCTAATTAATCACCCTCTTCTCTGAATTGAAAATCATTTGAGTAATTCATAACAATTCAAATAGCCATCAAAATATAGCCCTGGCTGGTGTAGCTCAGTGGATTGAGCGCGGCTGGGAACCAGACGGTCCCGGTTCAATTCCCAGTCAGGGCACATGCCTGGGTTGCAGGCCGGGTCCCCAGTGAGGGCCATGTGAGAGGCAACCATACATTGCTGTTTCTCTCCCTCTCTGTCTCCATCCCTTCCCCTCTCTCTAAAATAAGTAAATAAAATCTTTAAAAAATATATTTTAAAATAAAAAAATATATATATAGCCTTTTGCTCACAAAACTAATTGAGGGCTATACTTCAAAGCAGAGGCCAAAATGGACTTTGACCTTTGACTCTCATGCCCCTTCTCTCCTGTCCTTCGTGGGAGGCTGCCCTGTGCTGATGCATGGGGGACAGCTTGCCAATAGGGAGCACATTCAGCCTATAGATAGGAACCAGTCAGAAGTAGAAGGAGCACTTCAACTGGACAAAGCCCCTTTCTCCACTCTCAGTCACCAGACCACTCACTCCACCTCCTGTGGGGAGAACCACCAGGGAGAGGATGGCCAGAAATGTTCTCCCAATGTGTTCTCTGCTGGGCTGGGAAGCGGAATCACCCCACTTTCAAAATGCAAGGGCACAGTAATGTGCCCTCCCTAACAGGAAGCCCAGGAGCGCATGCTGATACTGCCAAGCTGCTTGCTGTTTCTTGCATGAGATTGCTTCATTTCTCCCTCTAATCCTTTGCAAATACCACTGCTTGATTAGAGTCCTTCCCCTTCTCCACTAAAATAAATCTCTCTGTGTCTCTATTTACTTAGGATTATTTGAGTCATTGAATTTTGAACCACCTAAAATCAGCACTTTAGTCTTAGATTTGTGTCTAAGACACACCAAATTCAAGTAGCTAGATAGAACAGGGCCCACCAGACAGGAAGCACTCTTAGCATTCATTGATCAATTGAGGAGTTAGAGGCCATTGTCATTCCCTATACATCAACGCAGGTATTAATATACACACTTAGAAAAACATGTAGGTCCTCATATATTACTTTAAAATCTTCATGGATAAAATTTTAGGTAGGTGTGTGTTATTACTATATGGAACTTTTTTAAAAGATCTTGGCTTAAAGTAATTTAACTCTGAGTTTTTGTTTTACTTACAGTATTTCCAAATATTGAAAACCCACTCACTTACAGAACAGGGGTCAGCAAGCATTTCTGTAAAAGCCTGTAGTAACCGTTGTAGGCTTTCAGGTTCATGTACTCCTACTCGGACTTCTTAACTCTGCTGGAGCATGAAATGGGTGAAGAACAATACAATTTTGAGATGGTATAATGCTTAAATGACTATCTTCATTAGCTTTTATCCAGATTGGTTTACCAACCCTTGACCTGCAAACATGTTTCAATATTTCTACTAAAGATTTTTTTCCAGTTTTGGATATTTTACCATGTTTTTGCTTATCAAAAGCTATTTTTTCCCACAAGGCATACTTTCCCATTCCCATTTATTATTAATAATGTTTGGCTATTCTGGATACACTGGTCATGACAAATGTATAAGCCAAGCCTCTGCTATATGAGTAGTGCACAGCTGAGTCTGGCAGCCTGCACATTAAACAATCAGAAAATATCAGATATTTGATCGAGGGCTTATTAGGTGAAAATTCTTCAGTGAGGTGGTTCTTTAGGAAGAAGCTGAAATTGTGAAGAAGCTTTGTCAAGAAAGAAAACCCTGTGGTTTCAACTCTAGAAACTTAAGAAATATCTCCTTTATATCCTTAGTTCTTATTTTAGGATGCCTCTTCTGCAAGTCTCCTTGACAAGATAATAAATGAAACAAGTACAATGGAAAGAAAGTTAATAACATATTAAGTATTAATAATATGTTAATAATATTATCAATATATTTGTGATTGTATTAATTTTATAATAGCATATATTATTCTATATCATTTTATATACTATTATTGTATAATGTATTTCTTTATATTATAAATCAGTGATAAGGTAATAACTATATGATTAATCACAATATTAAAATTATTAGAATTTTAACAATGATCAGTGTAATAGTTATGACTACATGGATTATTATTACTTAAAAGGCAGGCATAAGGATTAATGCGTACTTGGACCCAGAATACCAATTTAGATCTAATTATTGGAAAGAAATTCTTTTTGGAAGGTAGAAATTATAGTTTATATTTGAAAGTACAATAAAAAATATTATTCTAGCTATGGAAATTGTTTCACCATAATACAGGTGTAAATACTAATTATTTTTCTTTTCTCAATTCTTTCCCCAAAGAAACATGTGCAGAAAGGAAGAAATGCTAACGTAGAATAAAACTAGATTTATCTTCCCATTCTCCTCTAGAAGTTTTGCCATGCTGCCCATTAATTGGCACCACCTATTGTTTTCAGACATTGGTAGACATTCTGCAATGATTGACTGTTATTATATTAGAAACTTATTGGGGTGATCAGGAATGATTTCCTCTGCAATTATTGACCATGGCAATCTAAATTATGTCAGCCAGACAACTTAGCTACTCAAAGACACTCTGCTGAGACATTTTATTTTGTTCGCTGTGGAAGAGTGAAGAGGGGAGTGATGCCCCATCTAAGGTAGTGTTCGCCAGCCAGCAGGACACACGGGAGCTCCTGCAGAGAGGTGGCTGTCTTGGTGGCCAGTGATTTGAACAAGTGAAGAACAGACAGTGTTTCTCAAAATGCAGTCCATGTAGAATCGACCAAAGACTCACTAAAATTAATTATTTAAAATGCAGACTCTGGTTCCCACTTCAGAACAACTCAGTCAGAATCTCTGGAGTTGCAGTCCAGGAACCTGCCCCCCTTTGGCACCATCTCTAAGTGAACTTTATGCATGCAAACATTGAAAAAGCATTGACTTGGCAGCTTATTCTGTAGAATTTCCTCCTGCTTTATTCTCCACTGGAGATTTCAAATAATGACCTTCTAGTCCTTAGGAATACCTTATTTAAAAGGCAGATTTTCCAAGTCTATTCCCACAAAAGCAGTATTCTTTGTTACCGTGGAGTTATTGAGCTTTGCACATCAAGAATCCCCTGAATTGTATATAAATGTGGAGTGTTTCTCCATTTTTCTGGAGTGAATATCTTCAGCTTTTATCAGATTCTCAAATAGCCCCTTCCCTCCCTCCCAAATGTAAAAATCACTGTGCTAAAGGAATCAAACTCATCGATTGCAATTGATCAATGCACTTGGAGACTTCAGGACAGCAGGTCATTTACTTGATGATAGAAGAATTAGTCCTTAAAAAGTCTGTGCACCTTTTTAATCATCAGTTTTTCATTTCCTAAATTATTACCTATTTCTGAAGTAAAATGCCATGCACATTTATGCACATGCGTCATCAACCTAATGTCTGAAGTCTGGTTCTAAATGTTCAATCAATTGAATGCAAAATTAATATCAGGGATGGGAGTTAGCTAAACTTCTGATTGCAAAATATACCCTCTATTTCATACCTATTATCTGTCTATCAGAGCTTCTGCTTCTGTAAATGGAGAGGGCTTCTATCACAGACATCACCTGTAGCACTTTTTCTGGCACAAACTCATTAGAGGTATTCTGTGTCTCCATTGTTGTGGGGTGGTCTTTGCACAGAGAGGTTATAAGGAGAAAAAAATGAAACTACATGAAAGTGAGTAAGTCTAGAACCTACAGCTTTTTATAGCTCTGTGATTCTGGGTTAGTGATAAAAAGCTTTATTTGTGTCTGGTTAATAATATGTGTCAGGAAAGACAGCCTCCGGGACAAAAGAAAAAGTATTCTCTATAATGTGAATTTTACAAAAGATAAAACCTTCAGTTAACATAGACCTAAGCTGCAAACACGTAACTATGGCAAGCCATAGTTTCTCTGCCTACAGAGTCAGGGCTTATCACATTTTGGCATTCAGGACAAATAGTAAATCTAGGTAGGAGAGGAGCACTCAATTCTCTTTGAATTCAAGGAGACAAAGCATTTGGCTCAACAAAACTGCCCCAGAATGAAATTTTGAACCCCATGGACATTGCAGAGGTATCTAAGCTCCACCTGAGTCTGCCACATTCTTGCTCATATTGGTAGTTACTAGCAATGTCTGTGATCCATGGAGAACACCCAAAAAATACTTCCCTAATAAGTGCATGACTAAAAGATGATACCAAAAGGAGATAGTAGAGATTACAGTTATATTACAGTAATCACATGGTCTACATGAAAGAAATCTCAATGGCCTAATACAGTAAACTTTATTTCTAGCTCACAAAAATGTCAACATGTGACAATGTTAAGGGTCTGTTCTATGCAGCAATTCATAAACCAAGTCTAATAACTCTGGCCCCTTCTTCCATGGCGGTCCACATCTAACCAAGAGCAGGAGAAGTGAGAATGGGAAAAAAAACATGAGAAGTTTGATTGGCCTGGACATGGCATGCCACACTTCCACCTACGTGTCGTCAGATGGTCAGCTCTCCATCACATGACTCCACTTAATTACAGGAGACTGGGAAAAGTGTAAGGGCTGTGTACTCAGGAGGAAGAAAATAATGGGTTTTCACTAACAAAGAACTTGTCTCTTCCATGCCAGGGTAGGGCCAACTCTTTCTTTAGATAGTGAGAACCCGTGTAAATAATTCCGATCAACTCATAGCAAACTCTAAGTAGTAGAGTAGTCTCTCCAATGGGATTTTTTTCACTACCTCTATCCTAAGTAGTAAAATCAACCTAAATTGTAATCTCGAGCAACTGAGATGCCTGCGAGCCTGCCTGCGCAAAGAGGGACTTTCATAAGATTTGTCGGAAATTACTAACTCAATGACTTGGCATTTTTAACCACTTACACAACAAGCTGTTTGTTATTAAATTGTTTCTGATTAAGACTGCCACTCATTTTGGAGCTCTTTCTAAAGAGACCTGGATGTTCTAAGACAAGCCCTCTTAACTCCACTCCTCTTCCCACGAGGATTAATCAAGCAATGAACCCTTTCCTCACACTGTTTGACATGTGCCATGTGTGAAAAGTGTTGTGAACTAATGGAGTTACCTGCTTCAATCTCATATATTCACCTCTTTGACCCTGTGGGACCCTTTTTTAATAAGAGCATCAGCCATACATTCCAATAACGTTAGGATTTATGCAATTGTCTCTCAAATCTCAGGTACTTATTAGCAATCACCTCTTTACCAGTTAAATGAATTAACCATTTACCTAAGGAGAGCCTTCATTGATTTATCCATTCTTACCTATAAATTTTAATTATATCATAATAACATGCCCCCTATTCATTACTGCTCACTGATTATGAGCAAGATTCGTTTTTTTAAAAGAGATGCTAAAATTCATTTTTTGATTAATTGTAAAGTCTTTCCTACTTGCCTCCCACTCTCCTCCCCTCATTGCATTTTTCTGTATTTCTCCAGGATATGTGCTTGGTGACAACAAAAACCAGTGAGCCCCAAAGATTGTTAACAAACCTGAAGATCTATTTGATCTTTCTTTCGGAAAGGATGGCATCTCTGGCAGCCCACATGCATTGGCTTATAAACTTGTTATCAGAAAAAAACCTTGAGGTGGAATATTGATGTGTTTGAGAGTATGTATATTAACATTACTGAGGGAAAAAATGGGGAGAGGCTAGCATATTCTACCACAGGGAAGAGCTGTGCATGAAGAGTGTTTGAAATGAAAGCATTCCCCCAAAATGAAAGATCTTATTTTTGAAAAGTTTATCTATGGGATATTACAGGTATAATACTTAGGAAATCTGCTGTCTGAGTAAAACAGTTTTAAAAATGCTTGGTTGCTTCGATTGCCATATATTTCAGCAGTTGGCTTTTCTTATTCCTCTGTGTTATGTTGCTCCTGCGAACATTTTGGATTTCATACATAATTGGGTCAAAATAGGAACAATTTCCATTTTTCCACAAGGCCTCTACCTTGACAAATGCCTTATATGCTAATATCAAAAAACAAACAGATACTATGGATTGCAATGACAACCTTCTTTCTAAGAAATTTCTTTAAATTGCAACAAGAAAGAGATATTTTTGTAACTCACATCTTTTTATTTCTTCTCTCCTTACGCCTGCTGAAAGTATGGTCTTTAGTATAAAATGTTATTGACAGTATCTGATGAAAAACATTGAACACCGACAAAGGAAAGCTTGTCATAGGTGCTCCATTCTGAACAATCTCCTATTGTAGAAGTTCGAGATGATCGTTGTCCAAAGAGACCCACCGTTGCTGCCCCCAGACAAGGCCAGCAGGGAGAGCAGTTTTCAGGGTGGCGCCAAGGCTCCAGGGAACAGGGAAGTACGTAGAGGAACTATAAACGGGACATTGTGGGAGGCTGGAGAATAAAGAAGCTCCAGAGAACCCAGCATTCACCCAAGGTGACCCTGCATGCACTGTAATATTGTCACCAAAAGAGCAAAAACATATTTTATATCAATGGTTAAAAATTCATGTATGTTTAGCCCTGGCTGGTGTAGCTCAGTGGATTGAATGCGGGCTGGGAACCAGAGGGTCCCGGTTCGATTCCCAGTCAGGGCACATGCCTGGGTTGCGGGCCAGGTCCCCAGGGAGGGCCATGTGAGAAGCAACCATACATTGCTGTTTCTCTCCCTCTCTGTCTCCCTCCCTTCCCCTCTCTCTAAAATAAATAAATAAAATCTTTAAAAAAAATTCATGTATGTTTATAATTGACTTCTGATAAAATTATTTTCATGTGGGGCAATAAACTGTAGCTGCCCACCCTTCCAGACACTGTGCATTAGCTAAATCATTGATGTTATTTGCAATGACCATTAACAATATCTATCAGTGGTAAATGTAAATTGGACGTAATGTATTTATGTATTTGACAAAATTAATTAGTCAAGAAAGTATTCAGGAATTTTCTGGATGAGCTTCTACTCCCTAATGGGATGATCGGTTTTGATCTTCTAGTGACCCTGAGAGCAAACTGATTTAAGACACTTTCTATACATCTGATACCCACCTTTCTCATTACAAGCAATTTTCCCAAAGAAGGATACTTTGGTCACACATGCTCCCAAAAATCTTCCAGAAAATAACAGTGTGAATTCCAGATGGCAGCTGCTACTTATTCTCAGGGACAGCATTAATATTCCCCTCAAGCTTTCTCAAGTTGATGGCTCTGTGATTTAGAGGGTGATTTTAGTGGTTTCTTGTATCAGCCTTTTATGCATGTCCTATTTTGCAGCTTCCTCTAATCATACTTACTTCATAACCAACAGACCTGGCACAGGAAAAATGGACAGGCTTTTGGTTCTCTTCCTGTGACTTGCCCATTAAATCAACATTGGTAAAACGATCCAGTGAACCTGACCTTGGAACAGTTCTACAAGGAAATTATCCCATGACATTTTTCCTTAGGTAAACATAGCTCTCACTTCTGGAATAGAATGAAGACCTAATTCCTAAGGAGTTTCGCCTAAGAAGAACAAAATGTAGCTAATGAATTTTCATTACATTTTTTCAAGTAGTACATTTCAATCAAATGTTACATCATCACCTAGAATCTTAGTTGAGAGATACATAGCAATGGCAATAAATGGAGAAAATGTTTCTGTTTGCACTAAATGGTTTACCTACATTTATGTTATTACTAACTCAAAACTATAGACATACACACTACACAAACACATATGTATCACTAGTTGAAAATAAGTTATATTATTTTGATTATTTTATTCATGCATTCTAAATAAAAATTCCAGCAAGTTATTTGTGAATATCAACCAACTGATTTTAAAGTGTATAAGGAAAAGTAAAAGACCAAGAATAGTCAACACAATACTGAAGAAGAACACAGTCAGAGGACATGTGTTCTCTGACATAACCAACTTTAAGGGTTATGAAGTTGTGTTTGGTGGGGCTGGCAAAAGAGTAGACATGTAGATCAGTGGAATGTAATATTAGATAGCCCAGAAATAGAGCTACAAAAATGTAGTCAAATGATCTTTGACCAAAGAGCAAAAGCATTTCAATGGAGCCAGAGCGGTCTTTTCAACAAACGTGTGCTGGAACAATGGCATGTGCATGTGCAAAGAAATAAAAATCTACACACAGACGACATGTTTCACATAAATTTAGTCAAAATGAATCATAGACATAAATGTAAAATGCAAAACTACAAACTTTGTAGAGGATAACATAAGATAAAACCTTGATGACCTTGCGTTGATGATAACTCTTTAGATATATCATCAAAAGTATGATCCATGAAACAAAACGATGATACATTGGACTTTATAAAATTTAAAATGTCTGCTCTGTAAATGAACAGACAAGCCACAGGCTCAGAGAAAATATTTGCAAAACAAATATCTTATAAAGAACTTGCATCCTAAATGTACAAAGAACATTTATAACTCAATAATAAGAAAACAGACAACCCAATGGAAAAATCAAAATTATGAAAAGATAATCAACATTGTATACTATTAGGGAATTGCAAATTAAAAGAATAAGATAACATTATCCACCTATTAAAAAAAAACAACCCTGACAATCCCAAATGCAGATGAGGATGTAGAGCAACAGGAAACCTCATTTATTGCTGGTGGGAATGCAAAGTATTACAGTCACTTTAGAAGATGGTTTTGAATTGCTGAAGAAGTTAAACATAGTCCCTACCATAAAGTCCAGCAATCACACTCTTAGATGTTTGTTTTCACAATCAAGTTGAAAACTTATGTACACGTAAAAACTTGCACATGAAGGTTTACAGCATTTCATAGGTGAATTAATACATAAGCTATGTTTATGCATACAATGGAATATTATCCAGTATTAACAGGAAATGAGCTGTCCAGGCATGAAATGACACAGAGTAACATTAAATGCATATTGCTAAGTGAAAAAGTTACATGTCATATGATTCCAACCATATAACATTCTTTAAAAGGGCAAAATTATAGAAATAGTGAAAGGATCAGTGACTGCCACAAGTTCAATGGCTTGGGTGGAGGGAAGTAAGGGTGGCTTTTTAGGGCAGTGAATCTTCTTTTTGCTACAGATTGGGAATATATGGGAATTTTCTGTATTCTCAATTTTTCTTTAAATCCAGTATAAAGTAAGTACTGTATCTAAAACTGACTAAAGAGAGTTACAACAATTATATAAGGAATATCCCAAAATAAAGCTGAAAGACCAAAATATGTAATAGAAAAATAGAGCAACTCACATAATTCACAAACATTTTATTTACTAGATCGCTGGTTTGCTATAAATGAATAGAACCCAGGAATAACCAGATGGAAGAGACGCACAGGGAAAGCATAGGGAAAGGTCCTAGAATTCCCAGGCCTTCATCACTCTCCCCTAATCTCCCTGCGCACACCAATCCAGAAACTCTCTGTACCCCATCCTGTCCTCTGGGGGTTCTAGCGAGGCATCACTACATAGGCATGATTGATTATTATTGATCACTGGCGCTTGAATGCAATCTCCAGCCCATCTCTCCTCCCCAGAGGTCAGGGGGATGGGACTGATAATTCCAACCCTCTAATCACAGGGCAGGTTCCACTGGCCACCAGCCCCCATCCTTAGGCAGTGCCCCAAAGTCACCTCATTAACATGATAGAAGACCCCAGTAGGCTCTCATCACTTGGTAAATCCCTAGGGTTCTAGCAGCTTTGTGCCAGAGACCGGGATGGAGACCCAGTACGTATTTCATATGATGAATCGCAATATCACAATACCAAACAGCTTTGAATTATGTAACTGATTCTAAATTTTTTGTATGTTCTAATTGAATGCAAAAGTAAATTATTGAGGGCCAAGTATGCATACAGAACAATCTTATCATGTAAACAGCATTATTTTGAGTTGACATACAAGCAAATAGAGGCTTGAAAAAATTTTTTTAATTTACCCAGAGCCTCACAGCTCACTAGCAGATCCAGGATTATTCAATTTCGAGTTGAGAGCTCTTCCAACTACATAAAATACATTTTACCCTTCAGTGTTATTGTTTGAAATTGCTCTTCATGAACGTTTTGCAGGATGAAGTGTGTCAGTGCGCGAGGAGGAAGGCTGCGTGGAGCAGAGGTTTGCCGGGAGCACCAAGATTATTCACATTTGGATGCGTGGGTGGGAGCAACATCTGCTGCCCCTCCACGGTCCAGTGCACAGAATGATACAAATGCAAAATGTTCTTTCTCCCTCTCCTTTTTTTTTAAAAAAATGAACAACCAGTCCCAAAGGAATCACTGAAGGGAGAAAGCAGACTTGAAACTGAACCACAGAATCATTTCAAAGCTAATTAGAAGCTACAAATGAGGAAAAGAAAATTTCAATGCAGTGTATTTAGAGCAAGGAAAGAATGAATCGGCAGACTGTGTTCTATCTATGGCCAAACTATATTTTCCAACCCAGCACTACTCACCCTTTTGTTCAACTGTTTGATTAGCAGGCCCTTCACAGCACTCATGAGGTGAAGAAAAGAGCATACCTCTCCTCCCTAATTGTTGCAAAATGCCCCTTTGGACGAGGCAGTCATTACATGAAAAATGGTATCCAAAAGCTGAAACCGGTGGTGAAACCGCAGCTGAGTCCTTGCCCGTGGACGACAGGCGCCACGCAGTTAGAGGTGCCTCAGACAGAAACACACGTGGCATCTCTTTTCAGTCCAGCCACTACCATCCCAGAATGCAGAGCCACCCAAAATTGCGAGAGAAGAAGGCTGGAAAGGAGGAGAAGGAAGTGAAAAGTGGACATGAAAGTAGAAGCTCAGGATACCTCTGAGGGGTCACAGCCCCTGCTCACAGCCCGTGGTTTTAGGTCGTGTCTGTGAGAGCTGATTGTTGACCACCACGCCGCATCCACGGAAAGCTTCACAGAAGCACTGAGGACTTTGGAAACCACAGGACCTACAACAGTGAGATATCCTCTAATGCTTCTTCAGTGAACTTGCTTCCACTACAGATCGAAGAAAACACTCCTTATTCAGTCCTTCCTCTTACTCCCGCATGCCTAACCCACAAACATGGTCTTTGCTGAACTTGACCCACATTATCTGTACTTATAGGATCAAGGAAGAGGACCTTTTCTTTGAAGAAAAGAAGTAATTATATTAAAATTTGTACCGTTAAATTACAGATGACTGACTGCTATATACAAATTTAAATAAATAAAATTACTAGCAAAAATAGCTTATGCCAAAAAAGGCAAACTGGGGTCCTGAAGTTGCTAAAAGCCACAAACACTTACCCAAAGGTCAACCTTCCAGCAACCTTGGTTCTCCATAGCATAATCACAGGTCATGTGTTTAATCTTTGGACATCACTAAACACTTTACAGACAATCCTGTATTCATCACAAATTTATTGATATACTGGGGAAAACATGTTTAATAAGATTGTAGCAGAGACTGTAGTTGCCTATTGTAGCATCTTTCCAACCCTTCCTCCTAACCAGCACTTAGCTGGGCATGTTGCTGACCATAAAAAAGACTACATTTCCCAGGTTCCCTTGCTGTTTGGGGTGCTCATGTGTCTGCATTATGGTCAATAATATTTAAAAGGAGCATGGTCTGCAACTTCTGAGAAATGTTATGAAAAGGAGAAGCTAGGCCTTTCTCCATTTACTTCCTTTATCCTGGTATCAATTATATGAAAAAAGTGCCTGAAGTTATGATAGCCATTTTGGAATAGGAAGCGGCATTAAAACCATTAATACCATATAGCTTTAGACTCGGTGGGCCATAAGGCCTCTCTCATAAATGCTTAAATCTACCACTATAGCAAGAAAGTAGCCATAGATGATGCCTAAACAGAGGACATGTCCCAATAAAACCTCATTTACAAAGCAGGTAGCCATCCTATGGGCATCTAGTTTATCAATTCACGAAAAAGAGAGTAAAGTAGGAAGGTGGAAGAAGTGTGTGTCTTGACAACTGAAGAGATGTTGTATAACTCTTAGATTTCCTAACCTCCATGTATTTATACAAAGAGAAATCCATTCTGCTTAAGCCACTTTTATTTGGGGGTGTTTCTCTATTACATAGAATGAGAACTAAAGCTAATTATTACAAAAATAGGGTCCCTATATCAAAATGTTATAATTTTGTGGGTCAGTCAGACAGACAGTTAAACATTACATTTCTAAATAGTATGAAAACTTTTATGATAATGAAATCAAAGCATAGAGAGAAGAGTTGTCTAATTGAGTTGAGAGTAGGCAAGATTAAGACAGGCTTTCCAGAGCAGAAGACATGCAGGTAAGTTTACAGGATGGTGGGAAGTTATTCAAATGAAGAACAGGGAAGAGAGAGTTCCAGAAAGCAGCAGCAATATGTATGTACAAAGGTCCCAGGTGGTAGACCCTGATCGTGAAAAGCCTTCTATGCCAAATAAAAACTTTATCCTAAAGATGACAGCTCACTGAAGTGTGTTTAGGAGGAAGCGACTCGATCAGGTTTGCATTTTAGAAGGATCATTGGAGGGGCACGTATTGCGTGACTGGAGATGGGAAGATAGAAGGTGGTGAGAGCATCGTGAAGCTTCTGCAGTGACCCACAGGGAAAAGGATGGGCCTGGTTAAGGTGGCAGCAGCAAGTCTGGGAAAATGAGTTTCACTTGAGAGAGAATTAGAAGGTAAAATTTCTGCTCTGGAGATGGATTGGATTGAAGGAGGAGGCTGGTAAGTGACAGAAAGAAGTTCAAAATGAGGCTGCAGTCAGCGGCTTGAACAACTGGAAGATTTGATACCATTCGTAGAGGTCCTGATAAATGGCAAAACAAGAGACAGGTACGGAGTCGAAATTCCAGATTGAGTTCCCAGCCTTGACACAAACAAACTCTCTAAACTTCAGTGAGCCCTTACTTTCTGAGTCTCATCTGAATATAGATAATAATGCCTGAATTACACAGGCCTAATATAAGACTTCTGTGAAGTAACAAGGGATTGTGGACTGAATAACTACATTTCCCTCAAACTCACATGTTGAAACCCCAACCTCCAATGTGACTGTATTCGGACATAGGGCCTTTATAGAGGTAACTGAAATTAGATGAGCTCCTAAGGATGGGGCCTTGATCCAGTAGGATAGGTGTCCTTAAAAAGAAGAGACACCAGAGAGTGCATTCTCTCTCCTTGCCTTTTGAGAATAAGAAGGCATGGGAAGTCAGAAAGGGAGATTTCACTGACTTTGATGGACCTTGATCTGGGACTTCTAGCCACCAGAACTGTGAAAAATACGTATCCATTTAGTCACCCAGCCTGCGGTATTTTGTTTTGGCCACCTGAGCAAACTAAGACACAAGATAAGAGCTAAACACAAAACCTGCCACATAGCAGACACCCAATGGATGTTTGTTCATCTCTCCAAAAGTTAGATCTTTTAACCTAATACCGAAAATTAAAAGCTTAAAATTAATGGTTTACCTAGCATCGCACCTACACAGCAGGTCAGAAGCAGCTACCTGGAACAGGTATTAAAAGGGCTGTTAGCAGCTGCTAGCCCAACAGAAGCAGAGACAGATAATGGTTTGCTGTTAAGAGCAGGGCCAAAGCCAGATCAGAAGTGGGGAACTGACTGGAAGTCATCATTAGAGTCCTGGCAGAGCCACAGACGCTAAAAATGCCTTCAATGACCTTCCACTTAACCAGGCAAGAAATCAAGCTGTACATTTTAAAAATACATCATAATAAATATGCTTAGATTTTGAAAGTGTTGCTGGTTCGAAGGGCAGTGTTCGTTTAATTGGAAATTTCACTTTTACGGTATCTCTTATTCTGCAAAGATGTTAGCTAAATGAGGCACCCATCTATTAATAACCTCCTGCTAATTTAGGTTTTGAGTTCTCTAGCCAGTAAGTGATTGTTTTAATTTTTTTCCCACTTTTCTTATTAAGTAGTAGAACTTTGGGGAAACAGTGAAGTGACTTAATTATACTGATGTGCTTAGAAGTGCAGGGTCAGAAAGGACCTTTGGAGGTCGAACAGTCTGAAAGGGTCTTCCTCCTGCCATTACTCTCCTTAGTCTGGATACTTGGTACTTAATCTTTTAATCACAGTTCTGCTATTGCTTACCTCAGCACCACCTAAACCCTCTGCCCTAACGTCTGAGGTTGCATCTGTCACTTCATATAACAGTTAGCCGTTAATGAGCCAGTTCCTTCCACTAGACTAGGAGTTCTTTGACAGCACAACAGCGTCTTAACCGTCCTTCTAAGTCCAGGGCTGCAACAATACCGGGCACAAAACAAGTGCTCGATAAATGTGCGTTAAGTAAAGGCATGAATTAAACCCAGCCTTTGCCCTCGGCCACAGTATTCTCTCAAACCATCAATGAAAAATTCGAATGCAGCCTATTTTGAAGAAATGGAATATCATCACATTTACACTTTAATGTATCAACTGCTAAAAGCCAGCTACATGAATGCTTAAAACATAAAGCACACACTTGTTTTCTCAAAACCTTTCATGGAACGCCAAGGGTCTGATCACGCAGTACTTTCCTGTTGGAAAATCAGGGGAAAATTCTGTGGCCTGTGAACTGTGAAAAGATAGATTATATACTAATTTCTGGCGGGGGCGGGTCTTATTTGTTTGCTGTTTTTGCCCTGCATATTTGTCTTGTTTTTATTTAGCAACAATGGGCCATCAGCACTTTTTACCTTACATTGTGTTCTTGTTGAGAAAAATAAATCTCAGCAATCTTTATAAAAATATTAACTCACTGGCCATTCCATAAAGCTACTTCTTTCCAGACATACGCAAGTGATATAATTGACTCAGCCTTTTCTTGACAAAACTAAAATAAACATTTCAGGATTCTGCAACTTACTGCTATTTCTTTAATGAGGATACTTAAAAAATACACCTGCTCACCTTAATTGGTTCTTTGCCTTCAAAAGAGTCCCTTCAGAAAAGCATCACTGAGCTGACCCTGCAGGTCTAGTTTGCCATTCTGTTTGTTCTTTCTAAAATCCACATGGGAAGAATTGTTCCCTGGAGGAATAAGAAAGGCAACATTTTGTAGAATGTGATTATCCAAATAGGACAGATTTCTTAGTAGGGGGATACATGTGATTCCTCCCTGAACACTGGATGCTGTTGATGATTGGTGAGCAGTCTGCAGTAATGAGCATTGCAATGTCCCTTAGTTGCCCTAACACATCGGGTTGGCCACAAAGTCTGTTTAGTTTCTTCTGTACAATGGCTGTAGTAACGCTTAGTTGTCTTTAACTTCATTTAAAATAGTTGTCTTAGATTGTATTGTGACAGCTATTATGTCAGCATGCATTTAAAAAAATCAAAATTGGTGAATTTTTGTGCAGCCATTTTAGTATTGAAGATGAAGGAACACATGCAACATTTTCTGCGTAGAATGCTTTATTATTTCACCAAAGGAAAAAAATGCCACTGAAAAGCAAAAATAAATAGATTTGTGCAGTGTATGGAGAAGGTGCTGTGAATGATTGAACATGTCAAAAGTGGTTTGCAAAGTTTCTTGGTACTATTGACATTTTGGCTAAATAATTCTCTGCTGCAGGGCTGTCTTATCCGTTGGAAGGTGTTTGGCAGCACCCCAGCCTCTCCCCACTAGAGGCCAATAGCAGGAGATAGCCGACATCCTCAAATATCCAAATCAATAAAGTTGTTGGTAAAAATGAAAACTGTGTCTTTTATTTTACAGAAAAAACTAAGCAGACTTTTTGGCCAACTCAATATGTATTCTCCCAGTTCTGCCTAGGGCTCACCCTAGCCAAGCCTTTTGTCCTCTCTTCATAGGTTCCGATCCTAACTCTTCATTCCTTCTTTTCTCTGCATCTACCACGAGACCAGACTGAGGAGCAGCTATACAGCCTCTACTGAATGTATTACACTCTGAAAAGATAAGGGGTTGGGGATACCTTTCTGCTCCTTCTTCCAGGTAAATCATTCCCTTCTGAGAACTATTCAATCGACTTTTGGAGCAGTTTCACATTTTCATTAGTTGTTAAAAAAGACACTGTTGACGACTCGGTGGAGCCAGTTCAGAGAGACCTAAACTTAGTCAAGCACGTTAGCTTTGGGGGAAAAAAAGAAAAAGACAATTTAATTAACAGGTCATATCATATGAATGCAATAGCTTCTTGCACAAAGAAGTGTCATGTTCACGAGTGCTAAGCATGAATGTTTTGCTTGTCTTTAGGTCAGTTTGTTCCAGTAGTGTTTACAGCAGTGCCGTGTATTCACAAAAGATGCACGTGGAAGCTGCAAGTTGGTCTAGAAGGGATGCAACTCATGCTTAATATTATTTCCATTACTGGATGGATCTAGTTATTGCTTTAAGAGATGACAAAGAATTTTCAGGTAAATTATTACCTCCTTCCATATTTCCTCTTCTGTGCTTCTGAAAATCAGAATAGCTGTGTAATGTACTGTCTCATTATTTATCCATATCTCTTAACTTCTTTTCTTATTTTCAATCCCCCTATCTCTATGGGCTGAAATCCGGCTAAGCTTTTTCAGTTATGTCTTTTACTTAAATATTTCTTTCTTCAGCTCTGCCTATTTTGCTATGAAATATATCTATAAAGTTTTTAACTTCAGTAATCATATTTTGTTTTTCTAAAAGTACATATACATTTATTAGTATTTTTATTTTTTAAAAGTCTGCTATCTTCTTTTTGGTGATTATTTATTCTTTAATTTTTACTTTTTAAATATTATCTGTGTAGGTTTTATTTCAGATTCTAAAACTGCTGCTTGTTTCTTCCACTGAATTTTATTCATGTTTATATTTTCCTCATTTGTTTCTAGTATTTAGAACAATCTGAGATTTACAAAAACATTGTGAAGCTTGGTACACAGTCCCCATGTAGCTCATACCAGTTATTCCTACTATTAATATCTTGCATTAGTTTGGTATATTTGTCACAAATAATGGAATGATATATTATCAGTAACTCGAGTCCATTCTCAATTCAGATTGTCTCAGTATTTTTCTGGTATCCTTTTCTTTTCCAGTGTCCCATCCTGGGTAGCACATCGCATTTAGTGGTCATGACTCCTTAGGTTCCTCTTGGCTGTGACAGTTTCTAAGAGTCTCCTGAGTGTGATGACCTTGACGGTTTTAGGAGTACTTGGCAGGTGTTTTGGGTTTTCCAGATGTTTTTCTCATGATTAGACTAGGGTTATGATTCTGAAGAGGGAGACCACACAGATGGCATGACATGCTCATCACATGGTGTCACAGGTCCATGCTCTTCCCTTGATTTAACATTGTTGATGGCAATCTCAATCACCTGGCTAAGACAGCGTTTGTTGGGTTTCTCCATTAGAAAGTTACTCTTTTTGCCCACTTTTCATATTGAAGCCTTTGAACTCAGTTTTATATCCAAGAAAAGTCATTGATTTTACGTACGTACAGTTTTTCTCCTTGTAAAAGTGGGAGCGATGACTTTGAAACGTTTTTCATTTTCTCCTGCATTGCCGTTCTGCTTTAGAGTGAGAGCAGAACTACGCACACGGAGATGCACGCCAGCCTCTGATTCAGGCAGGCACGTCTGCTATCTGACCTCCACCTGCTAGTTCTGCCCCTGAAGTCCCTGCACATCACTTCCAAGTCCCCAGTGTGAATTCTAGGCATTGCTTGTGCATGAGAAACATACCAGTGACACGGCTAAGAATAACTAGAGAGAAATTCAGACACCATTTTGAACTTCAAATACTGTTTTACTATAAATATATCTTTAATATTGCATGTGTGAGATATATGTCTACTAAAAATGGACTTTTGTTTATATAAAATTCAAATTTAACTAGGTTTCCTGTATTTTACCTGACAGCCCTATCAATACAGTAATGATTATCTCCAAGTTGCAGTTGCGGAAATTGAAGTGAAAAGTGTCACACAGCCATGAAAGGGAAAGCCATGTGCAATAAGGACACAGCATTGATTCTGTTTGCCTGGCAGTTGAAACCAGAGCCATGGAGAAATGACACAAGGTTACTTTTAGTTGTGCTTAAACTTCATGAGGAGAAAATGGCTGTAACTCCATAGCCCCCCTGCCCACCTAAGCTGTCTCAGAGCTGCAGGCGCTTAGCTCTGTGAGATTTCCCGTCATAACGGTACATTCTCTCCGAGTCTCTTTCTCTTTGCCTGAGCATTCTCTCCAGCACCTCAGGGGTGTGCCAGCCTGCACTCGGGTGCAGCCTGCAAGTGCCAGAGAGCTAACACCCCTACAAGCCATACTCAGGCAATGGGAGAGGGAAAACGGGAGAGAGATGCTCAGCTGCCCCATCCTTCTGGAAGATCACCAGAAAAAGTGTTGCCCTGGGGCCCACACATTGGTACATTGATGCCTTCTGTTCTAATCTCTGTCTCACTCCCTCCTTTCACTTGAACCTTCTGAGTGCACCCAGCCAAAACCTGCATCAAATTCGTGCCCCAAAATCTGCTTTTATAGGAACCCAAACCAAGATGTTGGCCTAGTACATAAATTGCTGAGAGGGGATGGAGAAGGCTATATGTTAACTAAGAAATCTACATCAAAGTGACCTTGAAGAATTGAAAGATTCTCATCACTCTCTTCATAAGGAAGTATAGTTTTATAGCAAACCACCTTCAGATGGAGCTGGGAGAGCAGTAAAAGCTGGCCTTCCACAAGCAGAATATTGGAGGATTAGGTTCAAAGCACGAGCAATTGATAAAAATAGAGGTTATGCCTGGCGGTCTCCTTCACACTCACCCTTTGTGTTTTCACGACTACTTTCTTCTCCAGGGCACAGATACCAGCCGCCCTGTCTCCTGCTCTGGCTTTCCTTTATGATAACAGGTTCGGTCTTTAGTTTCAATGAAATATTGATGTGCTCTCCTGCAAGGGCAGCTCAAACTCTCATACTTTCTTTGAATTATGTGCCGGCCACTGTAGAGCTGCAGCTCCCAGGATGACCTCTCCTGTACCTCCTCGAGGAAAGCAGTTATTGTGCCTTCCGATTTCATGGGTCCGTTACTTTCATTGACATTTATCCTGGAAGCTGAAGAAAGTTACGTGATCTCACTAATGACATAGTCACCCCACGAGATTGTGCGGGACATAAATATTCATTAGAACCAGGCCCTGTGTCTTCCTGAAAGTGTACTAGATGAGGTCAGTAAGAATTCATGTTCGAACTGTGTTCATCTGAACTAAATAATGAATTCATTTGTCATAATGATTAACTTGGTGAGAGCAATTTATAGGAGAGAAATGTTTTCTTTTTATCAAACTTTTATTTGCTAATAGTTTATCCTGCCAATCAGCCACAGACCTCATTTGTATGATAATTACTAGAAATGCAGTTTTCTGCAGAAGAAATTTTATACTTTTTCATAATTTATAATCCCTTAAGCTTTTTGATAACCCCCTACTTATCATTCAAAAATCCCCATCCTTTAGAAAATGGCGAAGGGAGAAGTGATTCTTTTATTGGAAATTTTCCAGTTTTCTCAAGATGGAAAGGAGTCATTTTCATAGTCTTTAAGTAAATTCCATGAAAGAACAAGGTGATGCCCAAATGCCCTGTGGAGAACACTTCAGTAGTATCACAGCATCTAATCAATAAACCAATGTTAAAACTATGTTCTTTTCACAAAAGAGATGTTTTTCTACTTGAGTCATTTATACATTTCTGTTGTAATATTTCTAAACAAGTTTTAAAATCTAAAGGTTTTAAAGTTTCTTAAATAGCTCTCTCTCTCTCTCTCTCTCTCTCTGGAGCAAAACATGCATCTGACAACAGTGAATACTATGTCATGCCATTTTAAAAAGATTCTATAGTTCTGCTATTAAATATATATATATATATATATATATATATATTCATAACCAAACTGTTTTGAGAATCTGAAATATGGATTAAAGCTTTTTTGAGACAAACTTAGCCCTGTTTCAAGGAAAAAATACGCCTTTGGAAGAAGTAAACATTTCCAGTTGATTTTTAAGAAGCTATGATTTCCAAGCTTCGCACATATAGAGTCAAGATTTATAGCTACAATGTACAAAATCAAATGGAGATTCTAGAGAGAAATAGGAAGATACCTTAGTGACAGATATTTACTATCTATATTATTGTTCCAGATTTTTCTCTCTTTTCCCATCTTATAGCATTTGAATTTCACCATCCCTTAAGGAAATTCTAGGACCATTCTGATCTACATTATCGGTGAAATATGTGACTACATTTCTGGAGGGGAATGGATAAGTCTGATTTAAACTTCTAATCTCCCCAAACTGTATCCATTAACTATTGTTCACATTCTGTCACATGTACTAGAAGATGGAAACCTCAGTTACTTTTTCTGCACTTTACAGTATACAAGGGGCTTGTCACATATATTAGTGCAGATACTAATTTTCCTTTTAGCCATGTAGTATTCATGACACTGTAAAAGCTGTTGGATCCTCTCTCATTTAATATGATGAACTAGTGAGATATTCTTAAAAATTCATGTGTGATGCTGTCAGTGCACCAGGGAATTTTACCCTTTATTCTAAGTCATTAATGGTCTGCCCCACTGCTCTGCATCATCTTATCTATACCAATATTGATATAGATATATAGAAATAGATCAATATTGCTAGAGATAACAGAGGTCTGTCCAGAAGGTATCCAGCCATGTAACATGAAAAATAGAGGCATTTATTAAAGAAGGTAGTAGATACAAGAAACATTGTACATAGGACAATGATACCTCAGTCCCCTTCAAAATAGGCACCTTGGGACCTCACACAGTTCTCCCAATTACCATCAGCTGTCCTGTCGTATTTTCCTGAATCTCATCAGTGGTCTGAAATATCTTCCCTTTGAAAGGTGATTTCAGTTTTTGGAAAAGCCAGAAGTCACAGGGCACCAATTCTGGGCTGTATGGAGAACTTGAATCACCTGGGTGAGTTGATGTTTGACCAAAAGACTCTGCATGAGACGTGATGCATGAGGAGCACATTGTTGTGATAAAGCCGCCAATCACCAGTTGCCCACAGCTGTGGCCTTCTGAATCATCCAAATAATTTCTGCAGAGGAATATTCAAGCTTAATGAAAAATCGGATGCAGATTCATTGCTCTACTCACTCAATCATTTTGAATGTGAAGGCCACACAATATACATAGCACCTACCTCGCCCACTGACTAGTACAGTGAAGTCGTCACTGTTCACATGTGCACATTCCAGTCCACTGTCCTTGGCTGCTGGGTTACATCAATGTCATGCAAACTGTTCTTGTTACATTAACCATGGCTGGAGTTTTTTCTGGATAGACGTCTTATATTGGCAAGAAGATCAATTTAAAAATATAAGGATTTATACAACATTTTTGTATATATTTGTATTCTATGAAATACTATGACACTAGAGTGTCAGTAACAACATATGCATTTTTTGCTATCAACTACAGTACTGTGATTGTTTAAATATTGATTATGCAATATTTTATTAAATCACAGTTTTTCTTCTTTTACAAGAAAAATGATACAGTATTTCACATGCCACAGCAAACTACCCCCTAATGATCTATGTGACCTGCCTTTCCCAGGGTGTGTCACTGAACTCTCACAAGGTAAGGTGTTCTGTTTTCTAGTTCTTTTAGGCAAATGATAATAACAGTGAGTAACATTCATTTCTAAATATGTTTGTTGAGATGAAATGGGAATGGTAAATTATGTAATTATATTTTAAAGCGTAAGTAAAATACATTTCACTTCTTAGAAAGTCATTCACATAGCCCTGGCTGTTGTGGCTCAATGGTTGAGTGCCGACCAGTGAATCAAAGGGCCGCTGGTTGGATTCCCAGTCAGGGCACATGCCTGGATGGCAGGTCAGGTCCCCAGTGTGGGGCACGTGGAAGGCACACATGGATGTTTCTCTCCCTCTCTTTCTCCTTCCCTTTCCCTCTCTAAAAAATAAATAAATAAAATCTTTTTTAAAAAAGAAAGTTATTTGTATATATATACATTGTGAACCACATAGTGAGTGATTTTACAAGGAGAAAATGTTTAAGATCAAGATTACATATTAAAACAAAAGGAATATAGATGATATGTTAGATTTGGACTCTAGAAAAATGATGAAATAGCTGGGAACTCTCTTTGGAACCTCTCTGCCTCCTTCTTCCACCCATTTCCAGCTTCTGGAGTCCTTTCCCTTCCACTCTGGGGGTGCTGATGGTGCTCTCCAGCTCTCCAGATTCATTCAATGATGTTGAGATCTCCCCTGTCTAGCCCACTCTAAACCTGACTTCAGATTGAAAGAGAAGATAGCTAGTCCAGATTACAACTTCCCAAATGGGCCCCAAAGATGCTAACATATTGATGTCTAGAAAACAATACCAAGTTTCTCATCAGTTTTCTTTTAATAAAGTAAGTGATCGTATTCTACAAAATGACATCTAACTTGTAACAATATCCATTTTTCTCTGTTGGGTTCAATATGACTATTTTTATTTGTAATGGGAAAAATGTTGCTCATAAAAACTGTTATATTTTTAAACAGGCTGTCATCGAAATATAGATAGATATAAAAAGAGATAGAAATGCCTGTAAGTACAGGTATAAGTATAGTTAAAGGCATAGGCATAAGTCACCATCACCCTATACTATTTTATACAAGAACTTCTCTCTACTCTTTTTCTAAAACAAAACCCTCCTTTTCATAGATATCTGCTCTCAGCTAGTAGTATCAGAAAAAAAAAAAAACAGAGAGTTTCATCTTTAAAAAAGCTCTAGGGAAAAAAATGATATTTTGACTAAAGGAATTTGAAACAGCATGACAAAATTAAGTCAGTATGTAGACTGATGGGCAGCGGTGAGCAGGTATTTGGGTAATGGGACAGGTATCTGGCTGTTTAAATCAAACTTTACACTACAAGTGTGAGCACTGAAGTATTACGTAGGTGCTCAACCAAGCGCCAGAAGTCTATCATTCTTAGCTGTCTACTCATTACAACTCCTAAAATTCTGAAAGATTGAAAAGGACAGGGTATTAATATGCCCACATTAAGGAGAAAACATTTTTCTTACATGTTTTAAAATATCAATTCACCCACTCTCTTTCATCAGGAGATATCATTTGCAAAACATGTGGTTGGAATTAAGATTTCCATTTTCTACTTCTTTGTGGAAATGCAGATGGATTACCATTCATGGTCACTGGGTTTTGTTTCCATAGATACAGTTTCATTTGCAGCATCCGGGGACAGATTGTGTATTTGATGACTTTGTTTAAAATATCAAATATTTTTAAAATATCAGCACTACACAACATCACACATGAACATAATGGTAATATTTCATCTACTTAAAGCCATTTGAAGGTCCCTGTGGCATTTAAATAAAAATGTGTACCTAGACGGTGATGCTGAAAGCCTATTACTCAAACTCGACATTTGGCTGGGCCTCCAGGGAGCTCCTTAAGAAGCCAGAATTAAATGAATTTGTGATCCCATTAGAGTAGAGTTAACCAGGTAACCAGATGTTTCATTTACTACAATTCTAAAACGCCGTAGAAAAGATAGGGAGAATAAATGTTTTTGTCTGAACTCCTGAAAATAGATGCTATTTTATGAGTTTTCACAATGGAGAACTACAGCTAGAAATAAGAAATTTACCAGTCCAACAAATGTGAACCTTATGATATTCTTCCCTACTAGAACAATATGTTTTAGAGACTATATTTTTTATTATTTTTATTTTTTTTACTTTATTGTTGTTCAATTACAGTTGTCTGCATACTCTCCTCTCCCCTCCCCCTCCAATCCCACCTCCCTTCCCTGCCCCGCTCCCTACCCTTGGTTCTGTCCATGTGTCCTCTATAGTGGTTCCTGTAAACCTTTCTCCCCATAGTCTCCTCCCCTCTCCCCCCTGGCTATTGTTAGATTGTTCTTAATTTCAATGTAGAGACCATATTTTTATATTATTATATTTCTCAGAGCACAGAAGTTTGAATCTACTAAATACTTAATATGTAATTGCAACTTTAATGGCATCGACTTTTAAATAACAAAAACAATGAATTCCGAACCTATATTGAATATGCGCGGTATTTGGGGGATGTGCTGAGGTATGCTGAGTGGCATAAAAATTATGTGTGTGAGGTCTGTCCAGAGGTATCCAGCCATGTAACATGAAAAATAGAGACATTTATTGAAGAAGATAGAAGATACAAGAAACATTATACATAGGACAATGATGTCTCAGTCCCCTTCAAAGCAGGTGCCTTGGGACTTCACACAGTTCTCCTAATTGCCATCAGCAATTCTCCTGAATCTCATATACAGTCTGAAATATCTTCCCTTTCAAAGGTGATTTTAGTTTTGAGAAAAGCCAGAAGTCACAGGGCACCAAATCTGGGCTATAGGGGGGCCAAGTCACCTGGGTGAGTTGATGTTTGACCAAAAGACTGCGTGAGACGTGATGCGTGAGCGGGCACATTGTTGTAATAAAGCTGCCAATAACCAGTTGCCCACAGTTGTGGCCTTCAGAATCATCCAAATAGTTTCAGGGGAGGAACATTCAAGCTAAATGTAAAATTTGATCTACTAAGTCATTTTGAATGTGAAGTCCACACAGTACACATGCTCACTCAACAGTGTCTACCGCCCCCACTGACTAGTACAGTGAAGTCATGGTTGTTCACACATGCGCATTCCAGTCCACTCTCCTTGGCTGCCAGGCGACATCTATGTCATGTGAACCATTCTCATTATATTAACAATGGCTGGAATTTTTACAGACAGACCTTGTACAGATCATCACCTGAAAGTTCATTATATAAAGATAAGCTCATTTAATAATAATTCAGTCCTGTGCATTTTGGGTATATTAGGGAAAAAACAGTCAAAAACATCTACTCTCATGGATTTCATATCCTACCAAGAAGACACAACCAATAAAAAACAAATAATAAATGATGATATAGTGTTTTGGAAAGTTACAAATGCCATGAAACAAAAGAAAAAGCAGAGCAAAGTAGGGGGATTTGAAATCCTGAATGGCAGGGGGTGTGGACTGGTGTCAGGTTGCAATATTGAAAGGGGTGGTCAAGGCAAGCCTTACCAAGGTGAGATTTGAGCAAATCTTTGAGAAGTTGGGAGAGTTGGCCAAGCAGATGTCTGAGGACAGAGCATTCCTGGGAGAGACAACATCCAGAACAAAGGTCCCAAGGTGAGAGGGAACCTGTTGTGCTCATGGAAAAGCAATGCGCGAAGGTGGCTCTCTGGGGTAGTGGCAGCAGGGAAGAGTTGTAGGGAGTAAGGTCAGAGAGCTAGATAACAGGGGAGAAGACTAGATCACATGGAGCCTGGCAGATGGCTGCATGAACTTTAGCTCTTACTGGGGACAATGGAGAGTTACCACAGAATTCTGAACAGAGAAATAATCTACTCAGCCATGGTTTTCTAATGAATCACTCTGCCGCTGTATAGTGGACAGACTGTAGGAAGACAAGTATGTAAGTGCAGGGTGATTGGTTAGGACGCTGTTGCAGTAATCCAGTGACTGTTGATGGTATTTCAGATCAGGGTGGTAATGGTGAAGTGCTTCAAGTTTTTAAATTTTTTTTATTGATGAGAGATAGAGAAAGAAAGAGAGATTTGTTGTTCCACGTATTTATGCATTCATTGATTGCTTCTTGTATGTGCCCTGACCGGGGATCGAACCTGTAACCTTGGCATAGTAGGATGATACTCTAACCAACTGAGCTATCTGGCAGGGCAAGAAGTGCTTAAAGTGGTCAAATTCTAGATATGGTTTGAAGATAGAACAAAAGGCCTTCTCAATGGATTTAATATGGGGTATGCTGTGAAGAGGGAGACCAAGTATAACTCCAAAGGTTTGGTCTGGGCAATTCCAAGGATGAAATTTCTCACAATTGGTATGAGGAAAATTATGTGAAGGGGGTCAGAGGTGGAAGATTAGGAGTTCAGTTTGTACATTAAGTCTATCTAGAAATATTGGACAGTAGGGTTTATGAGTGTGAAGTATATGTGAAATATCTAGAACAGGTTTAAATTTGGGAGTTATCAGCCTATAGATGATATTGAAATTCATCAACCTGGATGAAACCAAGGATTAGTATGTGGACCAAGGACTAAGCTTTGAGCACTGCAACATTAAGTCAGTATGAAGAGGAGGATGAACAAAGCACCCGGGAAGGAGCAACTGGGGAGCAAGGAGAGAGGCAAGGATTGTGTGGGGTTCTTGGAATCCAAGTGAAGAAAGTGCATCAAAGCAGTATGATCAGCTTGGTCAAACCTATGACAGATCAAATGAAATGAGGATGTAAAATTGCCTGTTGGATTGAGCGCTGTAGGTTCGTCTGTAAATGTCGATGCTCATCTGACAATGTTCACTATTTTCTGTGTGTTGCCATTTTGTTTTATACATAGATATTTCCTCCACCCAAGACTTCTGTCCCTGACCTCAGCAACGTCTTTGTTCTTTATGACTGTGCCTCTCTTCAGCGTGTGGGTGAATATGGGCTTTGTCTTAAATCTTTTAATTTCCTACGTTTATTTTATATGCTCTCTCTGCACATGCTTTTTAATGCCCCCAACATTTTCATTTTATTTTCACATCATGATCTGGAACTATGTTTGAATTCACCTTTTACTTTTTTTTATTTCTTAAGTATTTTGATTTTTGGTTGATTTTTTTTAGAATTCTTGACATTTGTGTTTAATTTAGCTGCTAAATTTTACAGATTATCTAACATTTTTTAAATTTCATGTTCATCAAGGGTCACAGGCACTGAATTATAACTGCTATTGACAACACAATTCTACTTCTCCCTAATTGTTTCCCAGTTAGCTTGACAACAGCTATACTTTTTCCTGCCGCCTTCATTTAGTCTTTCTAAGGGAATAATGTGATCCATACCAAGGTTTTGTTTATTACTCTTCACCATCAATAACCTCCACATGACGTGCATTTCTTGATCCTTTATTTGTATTGAAAATTGCATTCTTTTTTTTTTCTTTCTTTCTTTTATTACTGGGAATCACTGTGTTTTTATTTACCAGTTCTGACTTTCATTCTGGTTGATCTTTGTAATTTCTTATATATCCAGACTTCTGACATCCCGCTGTTGTAGGTACCTTTATACATATTGGAATTGCAGTTCAACTTAGTCAGCATTGTCAAGCCAATAAATGCCATGCCCCACCGTGAAAGTGAAACCGACATAAAATGACTCCACATTATTGATTGCAAGAGGTTGCAAGATACAGGTTATATGTGAATTGATAACTACGGATATTAAAAATAAAATTTAAAGAGGGAAATTTAAGAGCTAGCTGACAATAAAAGTCTGGAAAAGCCAATGCAAAATCCTTTTATGTACGCAAGTCCAAGGCATTACATATCCAAACCACATTTCTATAGAGTTCTCAACTCTTTCCTATTTGAATAGATAAGTATGCACAAGACACACACATGTCACTTAAACATCATGAAACAATAATGAAGCACAGTGGCAGAAATTAATAGTCATCTTGCTCTTATCCTTTCATATTGCTGTTTATGTACATGAACATTTTGATTTTTGATAGACCATTTATTTCAACAGATTGAATTAGCAAGTTACTCAAGATAGATTGGTTTGAGACAAATGTGAATGTCATTGAACACCTCTGAACAAATTGTCTTCAAGTGGTTTTTATTTTTCACATAAATAACCTATGTGGTATACTCTATGATAATATTTTCTGTGTTTTAAAATATTGATGAAGGGGAAAATACCACTCAGAAATTATTAACACTTTGGAGATCCTTCTAAGGATTTAAAACATGTTAAGTAGCCCCTCGCCTTTTAAGAAAACAAATAAAAATATTAAATTTTACTTAAATAATTACTCTCTGATAAACTCAAAAGTATTCTAACTATGGTAGAAACTCAAAAGAGATAAAATTCAGCTTTGTGTGTTATTTTCAATTATCATCACATTCTTGAAGAATTTTCTGGAAGCTCCATATGCTAGATCACAAAATATGACCAATTAAATGTGAAATTGTTCCAAATATTTTCATAAGATGCCCTGATTTCTTCAGGGTTTATAGAATTTTCTCTGGAGAAACAGGAGAGCAAAGCACACTAAGCATGAAATTGAGTTTTGAGACACAAATTCTACCCATAGTTGGTGCAACTGACTGATTATTTTGGTGCCCTTCTATTATCCATTTACCCATCTCCTGAGAGCCCCTTCCTGATTTCCCTGTGGCGAAAGACTCCTCCACACTGAATTTCACAATAAATAGCATTCTTTATGTTGCAAGTGAATAAATATCCAAATTTGCCTTTCCCCTGATGCTGACAGGTGCCATCAGGTACTTGCTAGCTTAGAAAAAGGGATGTTCTAGGTGAGATAGGCCAGGTTATAGGACTTACTACATTGGAATTTGTGTCTCCAGTGTGGAAATTAATGAAGCATTACCGTTGTGTTCTTTGCTCACTGTTTCTTCTGCATATGTTTCCTTGTGGCTTGGGCAGATACAGCATATTTCTGAATGCAAGTTTGTAAGACCATCTTAATAACAGAACAAAAATTTTACCTTTTTCTAAAAGCTGCAGGTAAGGCTGACTTCCAACTTTTGGATATTGAGATATACAGTTTTAAGTAAAAAGGCATTTATCCAGGAATTGATTTCTAACCCAAATAGGTTAAGGATATTTTTGAGAATTCATTTCTGGAAGGAGAATATCATATTTGTGTTACACTCACTCTGAAGAGACTGAATGTATCTGTACAGCACTGACATGATACTGAAATATCTGAATGTCTTTGTGGAAATTAGCTTTAACCTTGAAACGTGTTCTTTAAAGCCAGAAAAATCCATATTTACAACATTATGGATGGATAAAAGGAGAGACAGATAGAAAACCCTAGCGAGTGTTTTATAGAGAGAAGACAGCCTGCTTCAGATATGTGAATCATTTAAAATAAATTAAAAACAAATGTCCATCACTCAAGTTTCAACTTTAGTCGCTGGGTAATTAATAAGACTTTACATGTTACCAAGACTTAAAAAAAATTTTTATGGTGTTTCACGCTCTATTTCCTGCCCTATACAGAACAGTGAATTGTTTAAAGCAATACTATGAGTTTTATTTTTGTGAAAAGAATCCATCATTAATGGCTAATGTAGATAAGAAAAACTTTTGATTTGGGGGTATAATTCATTAATTAACTAATGAGAATGAAATTTGATCAACGGTAGAGGAGAAATACCTTTGGATGCTGAAGAAACTCATTTTAAAAAATTATAGTCTTTTTAAATATTTACATTCCATTCAATATGGTTTCCCATTTAAAAAAATAAAATTAATAGTAATGGGGAAAATACAATAAATATTTTTTAAATTAAAAAAATAAAAATTAGCTTTAACTGAAAAACCAGACTTATATACAACCTTGAAGGAGCAATTAGCCCTTTATGAGTCTTTCCAGGAGTGATGTATTAGAATTTGTTTCCCCTGTGGTATGAATCAAATGACTTCCATTTCAAATCCATTTTTATAATCTAGGAATACTGGGAATATTTTTCTGAGTCTGAAAATACTTTTACCTCAGCAAAAGCCTTGGAATAAGAGCAAACTGAAAATTTTGGTGTGATTTCAGTCCATCATAAAATGATGGTTACCAGGTTAAAAATATCTAAAAAGTTGTTTATTCTGTGATAAGCAGAACATTGTAAAGGCTGATAGATTTTGAACTACAAAACTCTCCTTAGCCTTGGCTGGTGTAGTTCAGTGGATTGAGAACTGGCTGGGAACCAAAGTGTCCTGGTTCGATTCCCAGTCAGGGCACATGCCTGGGTTGCAGGCCAGGTCCCCAGTGAGGGCCATGTGAGGAGCAACCATACATTGCTGTTTTCTCTCTCTCTCTGTCTCCCTCCCTTCCCCTCTCTCTAAAAATAAATAAATTTTAAAAATCTTTAAAAAAAAACTCTCCTTAAATATTTTTAATAAATCAAATATCCATCAAGTTTAAGTTTTCTTAAAGAACTTTTTAAGCATAGATATCAAATGCTTCTCTGAATTGTTAGATCATCTGAAAACTGCTACATTTTTGCTACTATAGTATTGCCTTTTGGTGTAATGATGTTGCCCTAAATTAAAGAGTTTTATAAGGAACTGGAATGTGAAAATATTTTATTTACTTTGGATATATTGTTGAGGATACTTCTGACTTCATTAAATAGTTTTCTATTTTTTATTTCTGCCAAAACTCACCAATCAAATGATACCAAGAAAACACCTATAATCACATAAAATACAAAGTACTTTTGAAAAGGTACAAAGTACAGAATTGTTTTATTTAGCCTGCTATAGCAAGAGAGAAGGCACCCAGAGGACCATGGGGAGCATCTTAGCAAAGGAAAGTTAGAAGGGTCTTCTTATGGAGTTCGGGCAGGTGCTGGGCAATCCTGAGCACAGGTTAGGAAAGTGGGTTGCATTTATCTAGAGATAGAGGCAGTTCAGCGATTAGGTATCTTAATGTTTTTTTTCCTCCAGAAAAGGGATAATTAAAATAAAGATCATCCAGGTCCCCAATGAGGGCCATGTGAGAGGCAACCATACATTGCTCTTTCTCCCTACCTTCTCCTCTCTCTGAAAATAAATAAATAAAAAAAAATCTTTAAAATAAAGATCATAATGATATTGTAAGAATGCAGAGAGCACTCAAAAAGGGGGACATGCATCATTTTATGGTTGTGGGGTACAGCCTTGCCTATTCTGGGTTAGAGTTTCCTCTGGCCTTGTCTGGATCCACCGAATGGGTACCTGATTTTGGTTAGGACCATCACTGATTAAAGCAGGGAAACTTCTTATTTCCTCACATCCACAGGAATTTTTTTGTTGTTGTTCTTACTACCAGAGATACTTGTGTGACTTCCCAACTACCAGTTTATTCTCATTTTATGTGTGCTGGAAATAAGGGACAATGGTTCAATCTTCTCAGTAATTTCTAGAAAGTTCAGCGACTGATTTCCAACCCTAACTCTGCCAAGTTCATGAGACAGCACAGCTGTAGCACGTACATTTTAGAGCAATGTAACGACTAGCTTTATCTGATTTTTCCTACTACTCGTTTCTCTTTACCCAATCTTCTATCTTACTTCTGTTTTTTATTTTACATATGTTGAAAATCACATCAAATATTTTTTATTTGGAGGCAGGATGTAAATATCAAACTTGGACTATTTCGTTTATTAACTCATGAAAAGCAGGAAGGAGACGGGAAGCTGCTATGGATGTGGGCAGGGTCAGTGAAGAATGCTCTAAGCCTGTGCCTACACTCTCTACCTGGGTCTAGTCCAGACTCCATCATTAATTGGCCTTGTGACACCAAAGTGTCATTGAACTTTGTCAAGCATTATTTTCAACTTTGAAATAGAGATTATAATACCAATACACTTAAGATAAAATGAGAAAAGTCTCCTGAAAAACTTGTAATTTGACACATTACATGAAATTTTGTTAATAATTTAGTGCCAAATGCTTTGTGCAAAGAAGGCATATTGTTTAAACAAATTTGTATTCAGTTATTTTAAATATGTTCTTTATTAATTAACATCTTTAAAACCAATTTTATAATAATATACAAAAGTAGAAAGAGAATGGATTTCTAAATATTCTGAAAATAGTTATACCCAGGAGTTCTTAAGACAAATGAAAGGCGATTGAGTTTATGATGGCTTTGAAAATAGGAAAAAAGAAGGAATAAAAAAACATACTTTGCCTTGATGGTGACTATAATAAAATCTTTTTACATTTCCTTCATTTTAGAAAGCAAGAATCACAATTATAGAGCAATTATGTAAAACATCGCAGGCTCATAAATGCTAATTTAGTCAGCCCTGATTCAGATTCTAAATCACCCAATTATGTGGTAATTTACTCATTCTCTTTAAAAGAGTTTACACTATTCTATCCATTTGTTGGCATATGGAGTACCGTTTCCTTGATAAAAACGTAATACTGCTAGATTGTGTGAGCTCCTAACGAGAAAGTACGAAGATAAACTATCACAGAATTCCGTAGCCAACGTAGCACAGCAGTGTCTACAAAGGAATGAAATGTACTTTTTAGCCAGTACACCTGGATCACGCATTAAGATACGAGAAAGAGTCCCTGTGCTCATTGCTACACTGCCATCACCGATCACTACTCACAGGCAGTTCATCTTCAGTAATTGCCTTTCGAGGCGACTGAGAAGCAAAATATAATAATTATTTTCATATCCAAATCTCCTCTCCATATCAACCACACATAACGTTCTTTCCTCCCCATGGTCATGGTCACCTATCTCATTCCATTAAAAGGGCTCTGAATGAATGACCTTTAAGATGTTAAGATTTTCACCATTAAAAACGTGCAGAACTGAGCTCTGAGACACTGGTTGAGTTTCCCATGTTTGATCCCACGGCAGGATCCTTAGGAAAGGATGACTCTCCCACAGAACATTTCTCACCGGAAACAAACACGCTCCTTTGGCTGGTAAACAGCCCCCTGGCTCCAGAGCCCCACTTTGAATATACTATGTGCAGTGGGTACAAAAATGAATGTAAAGCATTTGCCAAGACACCACAGAGCTTCTATTCTTTGACTTGAGAATTTAGCCCACTCTATATTATTAAGCAACTTTAAAACGTTAAGTTTGCTGATGCTTTGTATTACAAAAAACTAATAGTCAACAGAGGAGAGAGCATTAGACGACAGGAAGCTGCTTCCATTCCTATTCGCCTTAAAGCCAAGATTTTGCAAGCCTAGCTAGAGGACTTCATTTATTCCCAGTTCATCACTTTAGCAGGTGATTTACAGTAGTGTTTGGGTCCGTGTTTATCTTTCTGTCCAGCCAACTTCGGTTTCTGTGAGCGAAGTAAAGCTAAGGAAGAGGGAAGACTGTTTCACCAGTCTGGCATATAACACCAAGGTCATTTAGACTGTATGACAAGATGAGAGACAGTGGGAGTCTGGGTGCGGCCTACCTAGGTGTAAAGCCCAGAACGAAACAAGGGTCTTGGGCAAGATACATTTAAAAAATCTCTCTTTCTGGCTCATGTTTCAATAGGTACTGCACAGTGATGGAAACAGGAAAAATTGGGAGGAGACGCTAAAAGATAATGAAATGATGTGTTTTATGAAATCTTTGTGAGACTTTTCTATCTAAGTCAGGCCTTGATGGGACCTTGCCAGAATCTCATGGCTGAATGGATGCCTGGTGGTTATAGAAACTCTTGAAGTGCCTGTGAGCCACACCAGCATCCGCCCTCCTATAAGAAACACTGGTTTTATAGGACCATGGCTTCTAGGCTGATGTGTCCTGGTGCCACTGATGTATTTTAAGGCCAAGGCCATTTTGAGTATGTGCTTATAGGTGTGTGCATATATGGTTGAAATTGCTGTTTTTATTTTATCTCCTATAATATGCTCAGTGAACATAAAAGCAACTCTTAAAATGTGAGCCCAGAGTATTAACTACGTTTATCAGAATATAATTGGGAAAAAAAGAGGATATATTCACCACGTATAGCTATATCAGTAACTATACCTAGAAGGTGATTTTCATACATCTATGTCTATCCCTGTTTGACCTCTCTAGTGAAAAGAGACTAAGGGGCAGGGTTGGTGGTCATGGTGTTGTTGTCATTGTTGTTCTCTTACTTTGGTGGTTAATTTCTATTCAAACATTAGACCAAGTGCATGGACTAGAATGCTGCATAGCTCTCTAGGGAACCTATGGGGACACAAAGAATGAAGCACTGAATCACTCAGTCTCGCTCCCCTTCACCCTGCTGCAGTGATGTGTCTTAGAGACAGGTCTGATCTTGTGTCCCAGCTCGGCCGCTCCACCCTGCTCACCAGACCAAAGTCCCTACTTAGCAGGACACACACGTCTGGCTGCATACAACAAACAGATGCATCTTAGAATTATAATTTATATTATTTTTGTTACATATAGAAGAGTAAATATGCAATATGTATCAAATATATTTTAACAGATGTCAGAGAGGAGAGGAGGCTTCTATATCAATCAATCAACGGGTGCTGAGCTATTATTTTCACCATCAATACTACCATCACTACCATTACTCCTATGAGCAGCTATTGTTATGGAGCATTCATTCCATGCTGCACACAACTGTGATAAGCACTTTGCATACATGGTCTCATTTGACTTTATTTTTCAATTCTTCTCTCCACTTTGTAAGTAAATAAACTAAGATACAGAGACAGTAAATAATGCCTTACTCAAGGGCACACACCTAGTTAGTGCTGAAGCCAAGTTTCAACCCTGGCCCTAGCTGGTTCCAAAGCCCATATTTTCCCAACGAACTCTAATGATCTAAATTATCCCTTAACACAAATGCTCTGTGAGGTAAACAGACTCTGGGGTGGGCCCTCATGATTCTTGCCACCTGGAGTTTACCCTTTGGTGTAATCCTCTTGGAATCTGGGCAGGATTTGTGACTAACCCATAGGATACATTTACAGGATTATGTAGGAATACCTTATACAGGATTGCCACTTGCTAGCAGAATTGCTCTAGAGACTTCTTTATTTCTAGATTTAAGGAGGTCCACGTGACAGCCTCTAGGAGAGGAGGGTAGACTCTAGCTGACTACTAACAAGAAGCCAGGGCTCTCAGTACTGCAGATACATGGAAATGAATCCTGACAACAACCGAAGTGCATTCGGAAGAGCATTCTTCCCAGATGGGCTCCCAGGTGAGGACCCAGCCCATCTGACCTCTCAGTTACAGGCTGGTAAAACTCAGGTTCCAGCTAAGAAGAGGTTCCAGCTAAACTCTTCCTGGACCATTGGCCCAAGAAGCCGTTAGGTAACAAACGTGCATCACTCTCAGCTGCTGTGCTTGTGGTCATTTATTACGCAGCAACAGAAAGGTACTACATTATTTTTTCATTGTTTCCTTGAAGAGAAGTTATGAAGCTTGTTTGTTGAATTTTTGTTCTGTAAATTTATAGAAAGCCTGACCTAGAGAGTTTGGAACTAAACTATCTAACCAATTATGCAATTATATTAATCATATCAAAGCATGGTTAGTAATCTTATTAAACATCTGAGAGTAATGGAAAAATGATTAAGAAATCAAAATACCTCCTTTCTACCTGGTGCCTATCTTGAAACTCAGCTAGTGGTACTTTGACTAGGCATGGTATTATTGAAACTTGAAATTCCTAGCCACCCTGGAAGAGAAACATCCATTGATCTGCACTAGAAAGCACAGAAGTTTTAAACCCTACTGTCTTCAAAAGCCAAGATCTATGCATTCCTACATGAATAGCTTTTAAAGGTTAATTAAAAGCAGTGAGTGATAAAAATTTATAAGCTTTTGCTTATAATTTTTTAATGGTATCAGTTCTGACCTTTCGATTGTCACCCCATGTTATGCCTTTGAGACCCCAGCTGTTCACCACTCCCATCAACTTGAAGAGGGAACTCAACAACCAAAGTGTCCTTAGTGTTTTTAGGACTAATTTTCTCAAGACCTGCACCAGTGTGCCCACTTCCTCACGCTGTTAGTAGGCTGCCTGCTGTCAATGAGATATCCTCTTCTTGAAGGTGCACAATCTACATTAACATTTTATAAACACCTAAAAGTTTCACAGCTAAGAAAAATAATTAACTTTCTTAAAACTCAGCATCACATATACTTCTTTAACCTCAGAAGCGTTTCTATTTTTCAAATATCTTCTAATCTGAATAACTTCTTCGGGGGGAAAATTGTATAAGAAAAATAATTAATTTTCAAATCCTTCTTCAAAGCAATACTTTCAGTAGCCTTGCTAGTTTAAGTTTGAAGCATTGACTCTATTATATAACAAAATAATGTTCACACCTAAAACTAAATGTTCACATGGAATAATTCTACAATAAAACATAATTAGAGATTAAATAGCGATGTGTGAACCCAACTGGTCTGGACATAAACTTGGACATGCTATTGTTGTTCCGTGTAGCTTCTTGTGTCTCAAATTTAGGCTAAGAAAGAATGAGATCAAATATTAGCAAAAAGTAATGAATGCATACCAATATACTTGTACTGTCAGTTTGAATATTTTACTGGAATACCACTAAATGATATCCCTTTGAATTTTTAATAGCATTACATTGTCTTCTGTCTTCAATTTTGATTTGCATTCATTAACCCTGATACTGGAGGGCTGTGTCCCCACACACTAACTCAGCTACAGTGACGTCTTTGCAGCTTCGTAAACATATTAACCATCTCCCACTTAGCACTAACTTTCTCCCAACTGAAGTTTCCTCCCCCCAGATGTCTAAATGTCTTGTTCTTTCATTTCATCAGGACATTTGCCCACCTGTCATGTTTTCAGAAAGCTCTTTCCTGGCTACTGTCTATAAATAGAGCACACCACCTGCTTTACTTGTAACACAGTCATTAATGCACCCTCCTATATTTTTCTTAATAACACTTAGCAGTGCTTGACATGGTGTATATCTGTTTACTTACTTATTGGCTATTTATCCAACTAGAATATGGTCTCCCTGACAACAAACTCTGTTCTGTTCTACTCACTGTGAATCTCAACATCTAGAATAGCATATAATTCTCAGAATGCACAAAGTAAATAGTACATGAATTAATGAAATAACAGATGTTCATCTTTTAGCAAAAAACTGCAAGCAGTTGTCTGAGGCAAGTTTAACATATGGGGATCAATGTCATTCACTACACAAAAAGACTACCCCAAAACCATGTGTTATCTCAATAGATGCAGTAAAACTTTGATGAATCCAACATCCATTCCCAATGAAAACTCTCAGTGAACTAGAGATAGAAAGGACATTTCTCAACCTGACATTTGTACCTACAAAAAAATATCATGCTAATATCACACTAATGATAAAAAGACTAGGTGCTTTTCCCTAAGGTTGGGAGCCAGGCAAGGATGTCCACTGCCAACACATACTCAAAATTCTGGTCAGTACAATAAGGCCAGAAAAATTAATAAAAGGCACATAAATTGGAAAGAGAGCAAGTAAACCATCTTTATTTATAGATGACATAATTGTCCATAGAGGGCATTATATGAAATCTATTAAGATGCTACTAGAACAAATATGTGAGCTCAGCAAGATTGCCAGGGTAAAGATTCAAATACACAAAATCAACTGTATTTCTATGAGCTAGTAATGAACAATTGGAAACTTCTGGGTATGGTGAATACATTCATTATTTTCATCATGGTGGCAGTTTCATTGGTATGTAACATATTCCCAAACTTGTCAAATTGTACACTTTAAACATGTATGGTTTATTGTATACCTTTTATATTTCCACAAAGTTGTTAAAAGAGAAAGGGAGAGCAAATTCAAACAGACTGGAGAAAGAATTAAATTGTTTTCTGCTTGCTTCTACCAAGTTGACCTCATTCAATAAGCTGGTTCTATTTCCTCACGGGTTCGTTGGGATAGAATGAGAATTTATGTAAAGTGGTAGCACATGTCTCCTTTTTCTTACTCTCTTGGCTGGTTCATGAACATGTCTCTTTGCTTTAAATGATTCCCAGCCTGAAATAGTTTATAGTTTTAGGATTTCCTAGCCTTAACTCTCTTCTCCTCAAAGAAACTTATTTATAAAGTTTGTGGCTTATTAATAGTAATCTCAAAGGAGAGTTGCCTAGTAATGTCAGTCATGATTCTCGTTTCTAGGCAACTAGTCACCGAATTCAAGAAGCAAAGGTAGATGTTCTCAACTCTCAGTTTCTCTTAATCACTTAACCATGGATAAAGCCTAGTTATAGTGCTATTGCTTCCGATATATATTTCACAATTGATAAAGCACCAGTCGTGCCTTCTATAATGATCTTTAAGTGCTAATGAGCAATGATACTCAAAACCAGTGTATCAGGATCCTGGCTTTCAACAGCCTTCTAAACATCTGCACTTAGATGTTTTCTGAAACAGGAGATGTTTAAAAAACAGTGATTACATTCCCCTTCCAAAATTTTGTTCTCCTCTCACTCCCTTACTTTGAAGTGATTAATTACAAAGCTAGAACATATCCCAGGTGCAGGGAGATAAAAAAGAGAAATGATGACATCATGTTCAGGGCATCAAGGGAAACTTCAATGAAGATGTCTGAACTGTGTCTTGCAGGAAGAGGAATTGTTGCCCAGGTAGACAGGAAGGTGCACCTAAAACCAGAAAAAAATTCATGAACCCATAAAATAGAAGCAGAGGCATGGAGCCCAGGGAAACTGCAAGGAAGTCCATATGGCTATTGCATGGCTTGTAGTCTGTATGTAGGAGGAGGACATGGAGTTAAGGGGAGGGTAGGCAGTATAGTTTTGTAGTCTACTTAAATAATAGAGCGTAGATAGTGAGATATATACATATATATGTTTACATACAATTTGCTGCATAGCTACACTGCTGGATAGTTTGTTAACATTTGAAAGTACTCTCTTAATAATTCAGGAAACAGATCCTGAGCCTGTTGCATACAGGAGACTATTGTGAAGTGTTCTCTGGATGCACAGCTGAGAGAGGCGAGGAAAGCACCCCTGTGATGCCCCCGCCACAAAAGCCTGACTCTGTTCTACAGGAAGCTCTGGGGCTGGGACAGTGCTTCGGAGTTACGTTAATGGAGGCAAGCAGGCTGGGCCAGCTCTTTGTGCTGCCAGCATTGAGCAGTATAGGAGACAGATTTGGTCTTCTGTCATATGCTACTATTGCACTTTGTTGCAGCTTGATTTCTCCAAGAGGCAGACACTGAGACGTAGTTAGGAGTGCACAAAATTGATTAGGGAGTAACACCTATGGGAGAAAAGCGGGCAGGAGGTGCCAGTAGATCACCATGCAGAGCTGAATTGGTCTCTGCCAGCCCACCAGAGAGTATCAGGGCAAAGAGTATTTATCACAAGAGTCCCACGATGGGTGGAAATGGCCATTATGCCACTACCTTGTTCAGTCACTGTCCCAGAGCTACCATTAAGGAGTATGACCTTGGTCCAAAAACTGAGGCAGGAGCAAACTAGAAGAGCCAACAGTGGGAGGCCATCCACAAACCACACTCCTTGCAGCGGCACAGCAAGAGCTATATTGATGGAAGATCTGAGCTGCACCCCTCCTGTGTGCTATATCTTTCCACAGACATTTACCACGTCTGACTCATTATCTTCTAAGATCCATGGTTTGGTTATGAAGGCTCATCCTTCTGTGTCATCTCTAGAGCTGGTGCATGAGGACATACAAAACACTCATCGTTTGCTAACCATTCCTTGAAATTTCTTCCAGGGGAGGGATTCTATTCTTTGATTAGGTTGCCCTGAGATATGGCTAATACATATATGCCCCCAAAACATATAATGAAGTCACTAATTTTGACCTCTAAATACTGCACATACTGGTACCTCTGAGGTTGTTTGAACTGCTGAATAGAACTAACTTTTATGTTTCCAAATCTTGCTAATGGAGAGAAACAATTGCCTCTATGTTAATGTTGGATTTTAAAATATATATAGTTGACCCTCGAGCAATGCTGAATTTAGGGGTGCTGACCCCCACAGTCAAAAGTCTGTGTATAACTTATGACTCCCCAAAAACTTAACTACGGTCCGTCCTTAGGCTCTTTGCACAGGGTGTTCAACCAACCGCAGATGGAGAAGAGTACTTTCCATCCATGGTTGTGAATCTGCAGTTAGGAATGCAAAAGTACTGTTTTCCATCCGCGGTTGGTTGAATCTGCGGATGCCAAAAAGAGAATATAAAACCGGCCCTATTTATTGAAAACAATGGGCATGTGAGCATGCTGTTGCAGTTAACATCCTTGTTGTCAAAGTGTCAGTTGTACTTGTTTTAAAATACTATTCAGTATGTTTTAGGTTTTAAATTATATTTTATTTATCTTTTCTATTAGGATGAAAAGAAATAAGGACATCGGCCTCAATGTTTTCTCTTTTACAGTTCATTTCCATTGAAAAGAAAGATGACTATGTCATTGAGAAGAAAAAGAATTCCAGTGTGGGTCCTGCACCATTTTATGGAGTGCTCATTAAGTCCCAGGCACATGGGGACACATCGAAGACCGCATTTCTGCTCTTAGGAAACCAGTCCCGTGAGGAATACCAGCCACACACATCAATCACTGTAATTTAAGGTAAGCTATTGGAATAGCAGCATGAACCAGATGTTATGGGAAAGGAGGAAAGGAAGGATCCGTTGGACTGGGAGTGCTGGAGTATTTCAGGATAGAGAAATAATTCGGAAATATTGGCAGAAAGACCATTTTGATTTAGAGGCAGCAGATTCGAAGCATGACACCATCTAGCAACCTGCTCAGAAAGGACAAAGGGTCATTAAACATGCAGCGAGCATCCTTCACTGGAGAAAGCCGCACGTAGCCTAGTTTACCTTTCTTTAATGTCTATTTGTCAGCCTCCGGGTACCTCAAGATCAGACCCACGGGTCTGCTGCACAGTAGGAATATCAGGCCTGTTCAGGGGTGCCACATCTCTGATGTTATCTGATATTAGTATTTATGAATCATACTTAATCTAAGATGCTTGCTGCAAATAGTGCTTTGGATCAATACATGTGGAAAACTCCAAAAAAAAGTTAAAGGCCCAAGAGCCAAATCCAGGAATGTGAGAGCAGGGAAACTTAGACAACATATACTAATTAGGAGACACCCCGGCAAGCCTCGGTGGCAAGGACAGTTATGAAATCCTGCCAGCTTCCTGAAATTAGCTCAGTTATAATAATTTCAAGAAAGACATTAGATAATTAAATTCCGCTAATGGTTATTTAAAGAGAATTTTCCTCAAGTTTAATAAGGTACTGGGTGTTGTTAAATCACTGTATCTAACTACTTTAAAGCACCCAGAGGGTCCAGTCTTAAGATTCAGTCTCCAAGTGTGGGATGCAAAGGGAAGTAACGTTCATACGTGCTAGCTGACATGTGTCGAAAATAAGTCATTTGATGACTCTCTGAATTTCCAAGATCTTCATACAATACAGAGTCATAAAACTGGGTTCTTAACGCATGTGAGAAATTATTAACATGCTAGGAAAGTTGTGTTTGTATAATTCCAACTCCAAAATGAAATATGTATATGCTGTTAAAATCAAGTGACAGAAAGAGTAATTAATAATTCAGTTTTTCCTTCTGTTAGCCCTAAAGAATGTGAACTAATATATTTGATCAGTTGTTTTACCAAAATGTGTAACTGTTAGGAACAAATCCTGAATTTATACAGAACGAAGTTGAAGGGAATGATGTAACTGTGCTGCTCTAAAATGATTTAAGCCTTTGGATTACGAAGGTGTAAGATGATGCCCTTGTGGTTATGCAGTGTTTTAACTCGAGGGCCATTGTGAACATCAATTTTCCCTTGTGAAACAAAGCACTGGTCAACCAGAACCTCTATTACTTCAATATTTCCCGAAGGACTCTTCCATTCCCAAATTGAGTAGATATATTGCAGCCTCATAAAGGTACTAGAGAAGTGTAACAGTCTCATTTGGAGACACATCTTACAAAAGAAATAGGTCTTTGGATGGTGACTCAACCCAACAGATCACTGAGAGGGGAAATGAAAGAGACCTTGGACACCACCCACCCCCTGGTCAAATTGAAAAAGCAGTTTGTTGTCAATTGCCTGTCCAGGAGAGCAGTAAAATTTGAAGAACTATCTGATAAAGACTAACAGATTTCAGAAAGAGTGTGAATTTCACATTGTCCAAAAGCTAGTTAAAAGCTTAATATTGTATGCTTTCAATCTCTTTTTTTGTGTTTGTTTACTGAACTGAATGTATTAACTAGCATTTAAAGTTATGCTCTTTAATTAATTTATAGTTATGTTCTTATAGGAAAGTCACCAACTAGTAGTAGCTATTATACAATACAATTGAATCAAATTTATAACAAATTTAACTAACATATTAGTGAAAATGTATGCCTATCCTGCAGTTTCGTTATTCTTTGTCTCCTCAGTGCCTAGTACCGTGCTTAATATGCTTCAAACATTTGAGCAAAATATAAATGAACACACTAAAAGCTCACAGAATATTGGCTAAATGAATTATGTTATTATCAGGTCCCAGAATGTGACTATGACCTGTGTTGGAGCAGGGTTTAATTATTATTGTGCCATACACTGTTATAACCTGTCCAATATCTATTTCCCCATCTTACTTTATTAGTAAAACCTAGATTTTTACTGAGACAGCAATCAAAATTGGGACAGAAATTTATCCAGCTGGAAACCTCACTTCTTTAATCAATGAGATGCAAATTCAAGTCCATAAGGAGGACATCCTTCTAAATAAAAAGGCAGACTCTTTGGCCTTTTATTCTTCCCCTTTTTTCTGCTTGTAAAACAGGTGCAATATCTGGTGATGGGGCAACCATATTGCAACCATGAGGGTGAGACCTTCATGCTTGGGATGGTGCAGTGAGAATTAGGAAGAGGATGTAAATACCTGATTATATTGCAGAGCTACTGCTCCAGTCATTGACATCTTACTTCTAGACTGCTCTTTGGATGAGATAGACTCATTGTTTAAGCTATTGCTTTTGTTTGCTTAAAGTCAAATGTATTCCCTCTTTGTGTGAGCCCTTGACCATGCCTTTAAAATAACAAATTTCATAAAAACATAACTTTTCACCTTTATTCTATTGTTACATCACCTCAGTGCCAGAATATTGAATTGGAGGGAATGAATGGTTAATATTTATAACCTCCCTGAAGTTTGGTGCCTCTAACAAGGGCTAGAAGAAAGAATTATTTACATGTTATTTGTATCATGAACCATATTTTTAGTTCCTCCAGATCTAATTTATTACTTTTTGGTTGTTCATATTCATTTTCTGAAAATGAATATACCACACGTTCCTTCTTGCTAATCATATGTCAACTTAAAATTCATCACCTTATAGGGTCCTTCATTCAGATTAAAAGCCACCCAGTTATTCTCAACCAGGTCTTATTTTAGTAAGAGTAATTAGCCCTTATAACTCCCTGGTATTTTCTAATTTATTTATGTATTTTGTATGTATGCACATATTTACTTTTAATATCCTCCACCTCACACTAGGAAAAGAGCATAAAATTTGCTGTCATCAGAAATATATGTAAGGGACAAGTAAACACATTCGATGAATATTTTCTTGGCTGACTGAATGGATGAATCAATAGTTACTCAGAGAATTAAGGAACTGTTAGATATAGTCGCTGACCTGAGGAAATTTCATATATAAATAAGGAGATGAGAGACTGGCTGGAAAATATAAAAATGTGGGAACTGATCAAGTAATCAAGTGGTAAGGACAAAGGTGCCATCACAGCTCAGTGAAAACAGGCAATGACTTGGATCCCTTAAATAGCTCTGTGGACCCAGACTTTCACCTGGAGGGAGGTAGCAGTGAGAGCAAAGTCCGAGGGGGGAGCTGGAGCAAAGCGCACTGGAGAACAACATATATGAGACTTTAACCAGGAAAGGTTCGGAATCTCTTTTAGGATGTTTGTGTTGTGGTACCAAAAAAAATGCAAGATTTAGTTCAATACAGGTTTTAGGACTGGCTGTGTTGAATTAGTTGATCCCTAGCGTTGCTGAGCCTCAGGTTTCTTATTTGAAAAATGAGGGTGAGAATGCCTACCTGGTGAATATAATAAGGATTAAATTTGGGGCTGGATGAAACAGTCTGTGAAGCAGGAGTCATTACAAAAATGGCTAAAGGCTCTTGAGTTCTTATTATGTGTCAGACAGCGGAGTAATCACTTCACGCAGATGATTTCTCTTAATCCTCAGAACAACCTGGAGGAAAAGGCATTAGACGAGGTTTTAACATCAAAGAGAGAGGCCATAGAGGGGCTGAGGCTTGGGTGGAGGCTGAAACAGCCTTTCACTAAAAACATGCCTTTTCTTTCACCACCTGCTCCACCACTTGTGCTCCACATTACCTTGGCTTATTTCACGCTTGATCTAGGACGATGACACCAAAATGTATGGTCACCTGGTGAGATGTGCGTATCTCCATTCATACCAAGCACCTTCTGCTGTGCTTTGACGAAGAATATGCATTCAGGTCCTCAGAGAAATTTCCTAATGTCCTTGACGAGGGTGGTGAGCCTCTTTGAATTCACTTCATGTATTCAATTTTTCATAGGAAAGGTAGATTTCTTCAACTGCCATCACATGCAAGTTACTAAGGAAATTACAATGCCAAACATTGTAGTGTTCCGAAGACTTGGGTAACTCTTGCACAGAAAGAATGCATACCATAAATTATAGAAAATGCTAAATTGAATTGCAAATATTCCAATCAGGATGTACCTAAACAGTATGGTATAGAGAATAGAGTATGGGTTCCAAGACTGGCACATCTGTTTATAGCCTCACTCTGCCACACGTACGTTATGTGAACCTGAGGATCTCTATTCACCACACAGAGCCTTTTCTATCACACGTGAAATGGAAAACGTAAATGTGTTACTCAAATGGTACTGTGACAATTAAATGAGATGATGTATATGAATCAAAGCATAGTACGATGCTCAGAGAAAGAATTGGGAATGGTAATTTTAATTATTAACTTATTAAGTCTTTTAATTTTATATCTTCTCACTTGGTACTGAGAAATTACGACCTTATTATACACAACTAGTGACAAAAAATCTAAAACATATTACCTCTTTTGTAACTATCCTTTCAGCCCGAGTTGTCAGTCAGTTCAGATCAAAATACCGGAAGGGCCATTAAGGAACAAGTAGAAAGGACACAGGGACAAAGCCAAGGGCGTAGGCTCAAGGGTGGGAGGTGGGGGTGAAAATGAGGACAACTGTACTTGAACAACAATAAAAAAGCGTTAGCTCTTATTTTACGACACAGAAATAAAATACAAAAATTATAAAACTTTTAAAAAACCAAATTACAAAAACAGTAAATGCTAGAATGAGTTTCCTTAAAAATTAGTTTCCTGTGGCCTGGCTGGTGTAGCTCAGTGGATTGAGCACAGGCTAGGAACCAAAAGGTCCCGGTTCGATTCCCAGTCAGGGCACATGCCTGGGTTGTGCGCCAGATCCCCAGTGAGGGCCATGTGAGAGGCAACCATACATTGCTCTTTCTCCCTCCCTTCTCCGCTCTCTGAAAATAAATAAATAAAATCTTTAAAAAAAAAAAGTTTGCTGTGAACTATGTGATATTTCTCATGGTTTGGTAATAAGTCCCCAAAAAGAGATATTGCATGTGATCTCCTTACTCAGAAAATCTCAGCAAAACCTATTGTTTAATAATAAATAGTAAATATGTACATCCTATACATTTAAATAGTTCTAATCAGCATGGAATCATTAAACTTTGATGTTCTCTTATTCTTTATGTAAATTTTGTTGTACTTCTCAATAAGGATTTTTAAAAAATTATCTGAAGATTCATTTTCTCATTTTCTTAAATCAATATATGCCAAAAAAATATCTTTATCAGAAAATTTGCATAACATATTATTCTTCTAATTTATGAATCTCCATGTCTGTGGGAAAATCTAAAGGAAATTTTAATTTTAATTGTTGTTCTAAGGAAATGACATTCATGTGCATTACTGATGCTTTCCTGTGGGTAATTTTAAAAGTGGAATCAGCCCTTTACTTAAGATCTAAGATTTATTTACTCTCTCCTAAAGAGATAGATGACACATAATTGAAAATTAAATTTGCAACCTAGTTACTCATTCAAATATTTAATAGGCTCTGCAGTGTTAATTTTGAAACTTCACTCTAGTAAGGACAGCTGAATTTTATATCTTATCTGAATTGTAATCACACCCATGGTATTTATTATATATTTAGTAACACACGCTTATTTCCCCAACTAGACTGTAAACACTTTGATCATGGGCCATTTGAGTAATCTTGGGAACATCCACCTCTCCTCATGGGTCATCGGTAACATAGCAGATCTCCACATACGCTTGGAGCAGGTGAATGCACTTCGCTGTGTGTAAATTATACCCTACTAAAGCCATGTAAAAGGGAGTGTTCAGCTTAATCCAAGTGTTCTCCACAAACGCACTCCTACAAGCAGTGCACGGCATGGTGCTTCCAGCTGCGGTCCTGGGCGCCGCCAGACTCAGCCGAGTTCCCTGTTGAGGGGCCCATGCGCAGTTCCCCGAGCAGGTCTCCCCGTCCCTCGCCTGCGACGCGACGCGGAGGTGCTGTCCAGATTAACTGTAGTTGTCAGGAAGCTCTTCACACAAAGCAAGGCACATAGCATACAACAAATGTTAAGGTGCTTTTTTTTTTCATTTTTACCAAAGTATAATTGTTATTAGAGCATCATATATCTGTATTTAACCTTAGGGAAAATTAAATGAGAAAGTGAGCTTTCATCAGAAAATTCTATTTTTATTCTAAAATATACTATTATTTTATGTACATAATATAGAATACATACATAATAGTATATATAATATACTATTACGGGGAATATTATTTTGAACTTTAATTACAAGATGATAGCACATCAATTTATCTTTCTCTTTGTACCCACACTAACTCATTCACAAAGCTAAAAAAAGAAATTAAATGGAACAGCTTATAACAAATGCCAGTGGTCTTCCACCCACTCTGCTCCTCCTCATCTGGAGAGTGAACCTAAATTTTTTTAATTTCCAGTTCTTCTGAGGGACACCTTTTTACTGCCAAATAGGAGACCTGCTTTCTTCTGTTTTATTTATTTTAGATGCTGCTACCAACATTCCACTGTGAAAGATAAAGAATCAGTTCACATATACCACCAGCCGTACCCCACTCTCTCCCACCCCTGTGCCCTCAAACTAGCGGTGGTGGTGAGCCAGCAATGCTTAGTTTCTACTTCCAATGGTTTCTCCCACGGGCTTGGTGCTCCACTGGCTTTCCTGGACCCTGTCTGTGTTTTCACGCTACACCAGAGGAGGTAAAGAGAGAGGTCTGATTGGTAAAGTTGGGAAGAATAAAGCTGAGCATGGTTCTGTCCTAATTCTGCTCTTCTTTTTCTAGACTTCTCCAGAGGTTCTCTGCTGCTCTCTACTATGAGCAAGGAGCTGCACTTGCCCCTGCACTGCACATGCTTAGTCTGCCTAACACTGAGGGCCACTCAGCAAATCTGTTTGACCTCACTCATTCTGCATGGAGCCTCTACACGTAACCAGAGAGGTACTTTTCCTTCTGCCTGTCACTCTTTTCTCAATTACTTAGAATTTCAGGTCAAGAAGAGAAGTGCTCTTTATTAAGCCACCTTGGAAGCATCAAGATTAATTCTATAATTTTTATTTCTCATCTTGGTAAACTTTCCAGATTACACAATATACTTAATCCTCTATTTCATTCCAGAACTTTCGTTACTTTAAGTGCTTTCTACTGAGAGCCCTCACCTGTGTGCCCCCTTTGCATCCTGCCTTCCATCAGCAATATCTCTACTTTGACATTTGAAGACTGTTAACATTTAAGTTCTGTTCTATATTCGTAAGTAAATCTTCATGCGTTGTCTAGGGAGGTGTTCTAGGAGTTGAAAGCTAATAGAGCAGCTATAGTGTGATGACTGCACAATCAAAGCATAGCTAACTAGTGTGCTAAAATCCTGCTGCCTTCACCTTAGGTCCATGTTACCACCCTTGTACTAATTAATGTGCAATGATCCAAATGTCTGGGTCGAATGGATTCTCTAAAACTATATTTCACTTTTTGCTCAAAATAGTACCTATGTAGTATTTCTCAGATTTGGGTAATGACTTTCTTAGATGCAGTTAGTTGATATTTTCCCAGGAGTTTCTATTTGTCTCACTTATTCTTTTTTCTCCACTGTGTCACTACCATCATTCAGCTCATTTGTCATTCTGTTACTGCTTAGAATTCCCATTCATCTTCCTGAGGGCATCCTTGAAGCCTGTGGAATTCCAGTTCCAATTTGGCATGGATTGCTTTCTTTACCTGCTATCCACCTGTTAGCTGGGATTTTTTCCCACTGAAGTCCTGGGTTATTTCAGCTGATCTGAATAGCCTGTAATTCTCTGGTATTAAAACACAAGCATTATTTCATCCCCTATGCATTTACCAAGTACTTTCTTGTATAAAGCATAGGGTTTTAACCTATGAAAATTCAAGACAAACCAAGAGTTTATCTTGCACCAGAAGAGTTTATAAACTAGAGTTTGGACACACATAAGTGATCACATTAAAAATAAAAACTGGCCCGGCTGGTGTAGCTCAGTGGATTGAGTGCGGGCTGGGAACCAGAGGGTCCCGGTTCGATTCCCAGTCGGGGCACATGCCTGGGTTGCGGGCCAGGTCCCCAGTGAGGGCCATGTGAGAGGCAACCATACATTGCTTTCTCTCTCCCTTCTCCTCTCTCTGAAAATAAAAATAAATAAAATCTTAAAAAAAAATTAAAAAAAAATAAAAATAAAAACTGCAATTAGGATAACAAAGTAATGAAAGAAATAGAGAAGAAAGAGTAGTAAAGAGTCAGAGGGAGAGAGGCAGAAGGGAAGCGTGGCTTGGGGAGAGAAGGCCAGGGTAGTTTGGAGGCCGCATGAGAAAGGAAGAAGGAGCTCACCATGTGGAGCAGCAGTAGTGTGAAAACATCGACACTCTTGTAGAGAAAACGGTCATCCAAGCTGTGAATAAAAAGTTACAAAACTCTTAGACCAAAGAAGAACTAAAACCAAATTTGTCTACTTAAAAACAACAAAACTAATTATCAAAACCTGTAGGACACAGCCAGGTCATTCTCAAAAGAAAATCCATAGCAATATATGTTGCATTATTAAACAGCAATAAAAACTGGGGGAAATGAACTTAGCAGTCACCTCAAGAACATTGAAATATATATTTATTATATATTTACCAAATATGTGGGAGTGATAAATTAATAAAGATCAAAGTAAAATATAATGAATTAAAAATAAAATTGAAAAACAAAGTCAAGAGTGGTTCTGTCATCTTATTAGGATTGTCAGATAAAATATATATTTAAATATTAAATAAAAATATATATACTTAAAAGTCTAGGATACACCTAGACTGAAAACAAGGTATGCAAAAAGATATTACATGGAAATAGAAGCCAACAGAAAGTATAGATAGCTATTCTTATGTTAAACAAAATAGACTAAGCTAAAAGCTGTAATGAGAGACTAAAAAAGTCATTGTATAGCTATGAAGAGGTCCATTCATCCAGAGGATGTAACAGTTATAAATACTTGTGCACCCAACATTGGAACACCTAAATTTGCAAAGCAAATGCTAACAGATCTGAAGGGAGAGAGAGACAGCAATATAATAATAATAATAGCAGATTCAATACCCCACTTTTAACAACGTATTATCCAGACCGAAAATCAATAAGGAAATACTAGACCTAAGCGACAGCCCAGATGGAACTCACAGAGGCGTGTAAACCGTGCCATGCAGCAGCTGCAGAACGCACACTCTGAAGTGCACACGGATCATTCTGCAAGATAGATCATATGCTAGGCCTCAAGTGTCTTTTCTGACTACAATGATACAAATCTAGAAATCAATTACAAAAAGAAAACTGGAAAATACTCAGAATCTGTGGAGATTAAACAGCATCCTTCTGAACAACCAAGTCAAAGAAAAAAGTAAGAAAATATCTTGAGGCATATGAAAATGGAAACACAAAATATGAAACTTACGGGAAGCAGCAAAAACGGTTCTAAGAGGGAAGTCTATAGAGATAAATGCCAATTAATTCTATAATTCTTGGCCCCTTTGTCATAAATTAACTAATTATGTAGGCATGGGTTTATCTCTGGGCTCTCTATTCTGTTCCATTGATCTACGGTGTCTGGTTTTTATGGCAGTGCCATACTATTTGGGTTACTATAGTTTTGTAATGCAGTTTGAAATCAGGGCAGATGATACCTCCAACTTTATTTTTCTTTTCCAAGATTGCTTTGCCTGCTTAGGGTCCTCTGTGGTTTCATGTATATTTTATGATTTTTCTATTTCTAAAGTGTCAAAACTATTCAACTATGGAGTAAATATTGGTTAGATTTTAGATAAGACCCAGAGACTAAAATGTATTGATATATACTATATTCTTTATATGCTCTAAATACCCGGTCTCAGGAAGTTATCAAAACAGCAGTGAAACAACTGTTTTTCCTGTTTTGCCAATGCTAAGATTAAACCAGACAGAACTAAATCATACACCAAATCCACACTTCTAGGGAGTGTCCCAGCTGATAGGGAATCTAATTGACGGTAAAACCCCGGACCGATCCTGACTTCACCAAGCTACCTCCTGCCCCTGCTTTATTTATTGAAGTATTCCATGAGAACTTTTCATCCACAAAAGATTTTTCTAAACTGTTGACAGTACAAATTTAGACTGGAAATACAGCTTAGATCCCTAAACTCAGGAAAATGTCAGATATGTTTCCAAGATTAAAATTTCTCTATAAAACATGGTCAGTATTGTACATCTCCAAACTGTCTCTCTCCCCGGGATTCAAGAAGTTCCCCCAAATCAACCATCTGAGTCAGCTGACCACTCCCACCTTTGCCTTATAATTCTGACAGGTAGACTAAAAGACATGAAAGTAAAGAATATCTAACTTCTTTAACATCTGTGAGGAAAGTATGCTGCCCTGTTTTAATGTGATAAATTAAGTAACCATTTTAATGATAATGTTTTTTATTATGAATCTAACTTTTCTGGCATTGAACCTGACACAAAGGACTCTTGAGAAACCTCACTGTCCAGATGGCCCAAGAGGCATTAAGTAAATAATTACAGTGCAGTGGATTACGTATGCACATCTGCGAAGATAGATGTGCAAAGGGATGAACTCTTCTGGGGAACTGGTAAATGAGTACTTCACAGAGAAAAGATGTTTGTAGTACGAGATCCACCCGCAGAGAAACAAAGGCCATTCCAAGGAGAATAGCATTGTTCAGACAGAGACTTACAGTTATATAGTGCTTGCCCCTTAAGTATCCTCCTCCATCTTCTTTGCTGAGCCCATCGGGACCCAGATAAGTAATTTGATCTGATGTCTGTCTCTCTGTCTGTCTTTCTGTCTGTCCATCTGTCTCTCTCTCTCTCTCTCACACACATTTTCCTTTTAACCTTTATTGTATATTTTCTATTACCAGTTAGTTTCCTTATACCCGCTTCCCCCAGCAATCACCACACTGTCATTCATGTCCATGAGTCCTTTTTCCTTTTTGCTCAACCCTCCACTTCCTCGCCTCCTCCACTTGCTGTCATCCTGCTCTCCATCTATGAGTCTGTCGCCATTTTCCTTGTTAGTTCAGTTTGTTTAATAGATTCCATATATAAGTGAAATCATCTGCTATTTGTCTTTCTCTGACTGGCTTATTTTACTTAGCATAATGTTCCCCAGGTTTATCCACATTGTCGCAAAGGGTAAAATTTTCTTCTTTTTTAGGGACAAGTAGTATTCCATTGTGTAAATGTCCCATAGTTGTTTTATCCACTCATTTACTGATGGACACTTGGGCTGCTTCTACATCTTGGCAATTGTAAATAATGCTGCAATGAACATTGAGGTGCTTATTTCTTTCAAATTCGTGTTTTGGGTTTCTTTGGATATATTCCCAGAAGTGGTATCGCTGGGTCAAAAGGCAGATCCATTTTTAATTTTTTGAGGTATATCCATATAGCTTTCCACAGAGGATGCGCCAGTCTGCATTCCCCCCAACTGTGCAAAAGGGTTCCCCTTTTCCCACATCCTCGCCAGCACTTGTTTGTTGATTTATTGATGATAGCCATTCTCACAGGTATGGGATGATATCTCTTTATGGTTTTAATTTGCATTTCTGTGATCATTAGTGATGTTGAACATCTTTGCATATGTCTGTTGGCCATCTGTATGTCCTCTTTGGAGAAGCATCTATTCAAGTCCTTTGTCCATTCTTTTAATTGGATTGTTTGTTTTTCTGGTGTTGAGTTTTGTGAGTACTTTATTAATTTGGATATTAACCGCTTATCAGATGTATCAGTAAATATGTTCTCCCATTCTGTGGGTTGTCTTTTTGTTTTGTTGATGATTTCCTTTGCTGTGCAAAAACTTTTCAGTTTATTTTTTCTTTTGTTTTTCTTGCCTGAGGAGATATACTGTATTTTGCCATGTATAACATATACTTTTTAGCCCAAATTTTTTAGGAAAAAATAAGGATGCACATTATACATGGGTATAATGATTACACACTATGGGTATAATAATGGGCATAAAATCCTGTGTTAATGCACACAGAAACATGGGTACACAGTATACATGGTAAATACAGTATATGATAAAATATTGTAGGAGCAACATCTGAGATTTTGCTGCCTGTGTTTTCTTCTACAATTTTTATAGTTTTGAGTCTAACATTTAAGTATTTGATCCATTTTGAATTTATTCTTGCGTGTGGTATAAGAACGTGGTCTAGTTTCATTTTTCTACATGTATCTGTCCAATTTTCCCAACACTGTTTATTGAATAAACTATCTTTAGCCCATTGTATGTGCTTGCTTCATCTGTTGAATATTAATTGACTATAAAGGTGTGGGTTTCTTTCTGGGCTCTCTATTCTGTTCCAGTGCCATTTTATTGTTAGACTATTTTCCTCTGTTTTTTTTTTTCTTTCTCTTTTTCTTCTTACTCTTTTTTGTTTTGTTTTGTTTTGTTTTCTTCATCTTCTTCTTAAAGCAAGCCCTTTAATATTTGTTGCAGTACTGGTTTGGTGATAACAAACTCCTTTAACTATTTCTTGTCTGGGAAGCTCCTTATTTCTCCTTTGATTTTAAATGATAACTTTACCTTGCTGGGTAAAGTAGCCTTGGTTGTAGGTCCTTGCTTTTCATCGCCTTGAATATTTCACACTGCTCCCTTCTGACCTGAAGTGTTTCTGTTGAGAAATCAGATGACAGTCTAATTGGTGCTACCTTGTATATAATTACCTGCTTTTCTCTTGTGGCTTTTAGGATTCCCTCCTTGTCTTTAAGCCTTGTTATTTTAACTATGATGTGTCTCAGTGTAGGCTTCTTTGTGTCCAGCTTGTTTGGGAGCTTCCTGGACTTGTCTTTTTCCTTCACTGGATTAGGAAAGTTTTTGCTCATTATTTCTTCAAGTAGGTTCTCAATCCCTTGCTTGCTCTCTTCTCCTTCTGGTACTCCCATGATGTGGTTATTGCTATGCTTCATGTTGTCCAAAATGTTTCTTAAGCTCTTCTAATTTTTTAAATTCTTTTTTCATTTTGCTGCCTGGATTTTTTTTTTACCTTGTCTTCCAAATCACTGATTTGATCCTCTGCTTCATCAACCTACTGTTTATTCCTTCCAGCGTATTACTTATTTCAGATATTACATTCTTTATTTCTGACTGGTTCTTTTTTATGGTTTCTATGTCTTTTTTCATGCTGTTGAGAATACTTATAATTATTACTTTAAATTCTCTATCTGATGAATTTCTTTCCTCCATTTCCTCTAGTTCTGGAGAATTCTCTTATTCTTTCATTTGGAGTCCATTCCTTTGTCTCTCCATTTGGCTGCTTCTTTGTATTTTCCACATTAGTTGTTAAACTACTCAATGCTATAGCTTCAAGCTGTAATCAGCAGCCTAAGCTCCACAGGGTGGGGAAGAGTAGTTCTTGTAGGTGGAGCTATCGCTTCCCCTCAGGCTGGTGCCACTTTGAGAGGAGTGCTCTGCCTGAGAAAGATGGTTTCTGCAGTATGGGGAATGGCTCACACAGTGTTCCAGTAGCTCTTCCTTCAGTTCTCTCCCCAGGGCCACCAACCCCAGACTGTCCTCAAGCATCTCTAGTCTACTCTGCCCTCCCTCTGCCAGAGCCTAGGGTAAGTGGCTGCAGATGAAATTTTGTGTGTCAGCCCCTCAAGAATCTCTCTGCATCACCAGCTGTGTCTCTTTGGCAGACAGACACCCTGCTACTTTTCACAGCTGGATGTTATCTGGGTTCCTTTGTGGTCTGTCGCTGTAGGCTGGGGGCAAAGCTTGGGGTTTAGACCCCACATTTCTCAGTGGGAATGCCCTGGTCAGCAAAATATCCCTCCAGATATATGTGACCATACCTCTGTTTCTATTTTGTTTGTCAGTTTATTTTGTTCATTAGATTCCACATAAAGTGAAATCATATGGTATTTGTCTTTCACCAACTGGCTTATTTCACTTAGCATAATAATCTCCAGGTCCATCCGTGCTGTTTCAAAAAGTAAGAGTTTCTTCTTTTATGGTCACATAGTATTCCGTTGTGTAAATGCACCACAGCATTTTTATCCATTAATCTACTGATGGGCACTTGGGCTGTTTCCAGATCTTGGCTATTGTAAATAATGCTGCTATGAACAGAGGGGTGCATATATTCTTTTGAATTGGTGTTCTGGGATTCTTAGGATATATTCACAGAAGTGGGATTACTGGTAGGTCAAAAGGAAGTTCCATTTTTAATTTTTTGAGGAAACTCCATATGGTTTTCTCACTTAAGGTTTTTATTTCCAGAAAATAATTGGGTTATAATTTAGGGGTTCCCTGTTTGGGGTACTTTATAACTTCCTTTCAAATTGAACTCTGTTTTTCATTTAGTCAAAACATCTGAATCAGTTAACATTTGTTGTGGCAACAGGGGTCATATTAACACCTGGCCAATTGGAACGGGCACCGTATAAAAAATGTCAGCTGTTCAAAACAGCCAGTATCCGGTCTTGTTGCCAGCAACAGGAGACAACTTCAGAAAGAGGAGAGGAGGAGGCAAAACAAAAGAAAATTAAGGGAAAATGGGGTGGCTCTCAACACTAAATGACAAAGCCTTTGGAAGGACAAGAATAAGGGCAGGTCTAGCAATCTTAGCAGCAAAAGATCTTCAAACTTCTCTCAGGGTGCTGCCATCAAACGATTTCATTCTAATTACTTTCTGCCTCTGTGTATCTTGTCTCAAGACTAAAATTTCCCAGGAAGTAGAATCTGATATTAACACAGGCTCTGCATGCTCCTCTGACCCACACTCAAGGAATGAATCGCTATGGCCAGAAAAACGATTCTGATGATTGGCCCAGCCTCAGTCATTGGTCCACCCGCCGCCCCCCCCCCCCGCCCCCCGCCCAGGCAGTTGGAGGAATGTCATAAGGAAAAGAGATAGGCAGACCAAATCAAGAACCACTACAACATCCTTTGCTGTCATAGAAAATTCTGTCCTGACTTAAGGAGCCCTTTACTTAGCATTGTAAATGGAGAGAATGTCTTTGTTTTAGTCACAGAGTACAGATGAAACTGTGGACCAAAAACTCTGGTTTTCTCTTTCAGTCACTTTATAGATTCACTTTCTCCTGGTTCTTCTAGTTCTCTGGCCTTCCCAGTGCTTGTCTGTCTTCCTGTTGATGTTATTATCATCATTATCATTACTCTGAAACCTTCCCCTTACAATCTCATCCATGCCCTTGGCTTCAGCTTCCATCTGTCTTCCGCTCACCCCTCAAACTGCAGCACAGATGGATCCACTGAGTTTCAAACTCCTAAGTCCAGCTACCTCTCTGACGGTTCCCCTTTTGGTAACATGGGGAAATCTCCCACAGAAAACGCTAAAGTTTCCAAATGAAATCCACCATCTGTCTGCCCTCCATGTCATTCTGCCTCTCTGTCATTCTGGCCTCCTGCCTGACATCAGCATCTTCTAGGAAATCCAGGTCTGAAATCCTGGAATTTTTCTAGTCTTAACCCCTCTCCCAAATTTTCATATGTAATCTACCACAAGTCATGGAAGTTCTCACAACTATTGCCTCAGTAAAAACATTCAATATTCTTTCTTTCTTTTGAATTTTTTAGTTAATTTATTAAGTTTTAGAGAGAGGGGAAGGAAGGGAGAAAGAGACGGAGAGAAACATCAGTGTGAGAGACAAACATGGATCAGTTGCCTCTTGTACACACCCTGACCAGGGACTGAACCACAATCCAAGCCTGTGCCCTGACCAGGAATCAAACCACTGACCTTGGCTTTGCAGGACAACACCCAACCAACTGAGCCATACTGGTCAGGACTCATCATTCTTTTTTAATATATACCCCTGCTCCCTGCATCAGCTTCCTCCAATATAGCTTCCAAAATGTTGCTAAAATAAATTGAATGCAAATTTGGTTAAACTTTTAAAGATTACCTACAGAATAACATCCAAACTTCTTAGTCTACCAGATAAGATCCTCCAAAGTCTATTATCTTCTTCTCAATCTAACCTTAGCTTGCCACCCTGATAGCCAACCTACACCACCAGCTGTACCAAGCAGTTCTGTTTCCAGAATGTGGCATGTCATGTGGACAGACAAACCATCCTTGCTCTACCTTGTGCAAATATCTGCCCTGAGTATGTAATAAAATGCATGCAGCTTTACACTAGTGAGTCTGGGTTTATGTAATACACTACAACATAGAACTAGAATAGGTACTTTTCTGACTTACGATCTTTCCATGATGAACATATCATAATGAAAGCATTAGGTGGAAAATGGTCTACCTTTTTACTGAATCTTATATTTTCTATTGGAGTTATTATGCTAAATCATAGAAAACACATGAAATTGGAGAACAAATTTGGGTTCAAAAAATATTTCCTTTAGTAACCTTAGGTGATTTTCCCTTTGTGAAATGTGGATAATAATCCCACTTTGTAAGGAGTTTGGGGACTTACTTCAGAAAACAGGGTTAAAGCTCCAAACATTTCAGATTGACTCAGAAGTTATAAGCCAGGGACTGTCTTTCCCCATGGTAATTAGCTGTAAACCTCTAAAAATAAATAGGTAAAAGAATAAAATATGAAGCATAAATATTTGAAGATCATACTGTATACTTCGAAAACCCAAGAGAATTGAGTGAAAAATTATTTAAGACAGTAAGAGAGAGTATGTGGTAGCTAGTTACAAATTAATGTAAAAATGTCAATGTCTGTCTTATATTCTAAGAATAATTAAAATGAAAGTATAATGGAAAAAACCTTAATAACTAAACATAAAATACTCAAAAATATGATTAATAAGAAATATGTATGGTTATTTAAGACAACAATATGATTATTCTGAAGTATATCAAATAAAACTTTAATCTATGGTATCCAGCAAGGAGTACTTGTTTCAGTGAATATTAGTTCCCTTCCCGGTTATTTCAGGGATAAAAGGGTGAGAGGAGGCAGAGTTTGCCACCTCAAAATATACCTTTTGGAATATTGATTATTTTAAGATGTTTATTTTCAAGAAACGAAAGACTCAGGAACAACTTTGACCTTTCCCCTAACTGCCTAAATGAACCTAGTAGAGGACCAGCTCCAGGAGGGGAGATCATCATAGATAAGCTAGGGTTTGATATCAACTAGTGTGTGATAGGGAGGAACCTAGTAAGACTTTTTGATCCAAGTCTTCTCTGTGTCATATTGTTAAAGATGAGCCAGCAAGCATTTGTTTACCAGACATTTGCTTTTTTATCTCCATGTGAATTGCCTTCCTCCCCTTTGAAGTCCCAAACCGCATCCCCCACCCAGCCTCTATTTTCCCTTAGTTCACGATGCTGTCTATTGAAGTTTTAACAGCCAGATCCATCCTCAGATCCCATATTCTTAAGGAAGCCCATATATGCATGCATGATAAACTTGTTTACTTTCTTTTTGTAATTTGTCTCATGTTAATTTGATTATTAGTCCAGCCAGAAGAACTTAGAAAAGTAGGAGCAAAATTATTTGTCCTCCCCACAAAGGTACGATAAAGACAGCACTATAATCCCCAACAGTCTTTCTCCCAAAGCAGGTAGGGTAGGTATCATCAATTGAGAGGTTTGGAAAGTGCCAGAAATACAATTTGTAGGGAAATGTCAATGAATAAAAGTTTAATGTGCAGCCAGCTAAAAGGTGTCCATTTCTTATTAAAGAAGCTCAAAGGAAATCTAGAGAGGCACCATCTCACATTGGCTGGAGCCCATGATTAGTGGAGAAATGTATAAAGCTCTAGCTTTCAACCAATTACTCAGCCCATGTTTAAAGACAGAGGAGTAGTTTACTTTTCTGGAAATGTAAAGTTCAGGAGAAAAACCCAGGCAAATAGAAAAGGGTAGTTTTCTTTAGACTCACAGAAGAAAAGCATGCACCTGTTCAGGGAGTATTGGGTTCATTTTTAATTGTTTTCAAAGGTTTACATTTGCTTTAATGATATAATCTTGATATTATTATGGTAATAGGATGCATTTGCTAAGTATGCTGCACAAGATAATTATTAGTTGTTTTGAGAAAAATATTTAATCATATGCTAACTGGATCATATTTATGTACTTTTTAGGAGGAGTTGTAATATGAATTTAGATATACACTGAGTTTTAGATTGGAAAGAAAATGATAGGCTTCCCACAGGGAGGTGGGACTTTTGTCCTACTTACAGGTCACTCACATTTTTACACTATAGTGAAAATTTCGTTCTGCTCATCTTTTGTGGCAGAACTTGATACTCCTCTTTCAATATATATCTTTTCACCCTAAACCCTGATTTTTAGCTGGACACACGACCAAGGGAAAAAAGACATTTTCCAGCTCCCTTTGAGTTAGGTGTGGTCATATGACTAAGTTCTAGCTGATAACTCATGAATAAACTTCTTTCTATAAGAGGGCTTACCCTCCTTTTTTCCTTCTCTCATTCTTGCTAGCTGAAAAATATCTTTCACACACATGACAGAGAAATTTGCTCTGAGTATTTACTGTTGCTCAAGCTAACATAGTACCAACTAAAAAAAATTAAAGAAATAGGTATAAAATAATAATAAGGCCACCTTGATGTTAGGTAAGAGAAATTACAAAGAAGGAAATAATTTTTAAATCTTGTTAAAAGGGTATTTTGGACTCCACATTTCTCCTTTTTTTGGTTTATTAACTAATTTGCTTAAATTTATTAGTCATTGATGATATGACTCAGTTAATAATTATAATAATGTGATCAGAAGCCTCATTTTGAATAACTATTGCAGTGCACACTTGCTGAGTTTTTTAAGAAACTTCAGTTCTTACACAGGATAAGAACAACAAAGGGGCTAGATTAAATTCATGATGTGCTTAGCACAATTAATAAAAAAAGTAGTAGCTCATAAAGACAGGAAAAACTGATGTGTTGGGTATATAATGTCAAATAAGTTACGAACCTAATAAACATGTAAGACAAATAGAAAGGAAAAGAAGTTCTTAATTTTCATGATAGGTGAAGAAAAGCCTTGAAAGGGTTATTTGGATGTTATTTAACCCTTCACGTGCTCTGCTTTCTGGAGAGAAAACAGTAAGAGCGTCAAACATACACAAGAGTAGGCATCCTGAGGTCGTTGTTGTGCATAGTCTAGTTGGACGTCCAGAGCTGCCTTCAATGTGCTGAGCATTCCTTTGGGAAAGTCTCCCTCACTCACTCACATCTGCTCCCAGATTCCAGAGCTGGTTTATACATTGTCACTGCCGGATGATATACTGGGCAGCGTGTGCCAGTCCTCTTTGCTTGCTCAAGATATTACCGATGCATTTTATTATAAAACAGTTTAACGTTCAATTGATGCATCTGTGCTCTCACTTAACACAGCTCTCTGCTGCAAACTTCAGCATAGGTGTCTGATGAAGTTCCTGATCCTTGAGCTGAAGGAAACATTGTAGGATTTATAGACTGCTTATAATGAATGTGGCTGTTACCATCAACAGAACAATGAAATATTATAGCTCTAGCTTCACTACTTTAGAGCAAATAAAATGGATTAACTCCTCAGAAGAAAATAATAGGATGGCTTGATATTTCGTTCTTCCATCATGCCATCAACTGAAATGGCAGAGAATCTAAAAACAAATTTATCAGTAGCTTGGTAGAAGAGATTAATATCCTATGCACTAATGAATTAAAAATAAAAGTCAGCCATCTTAATGATTCATGGATAGAAATAAACAAAAAAATTCTAAATAGGCCCAACACAGAGATGTGAACACTCATTAATTTTTAAAAACATGTATGTGCTTTTTTACTTAGAGGGAAAATCTATTGGATAGCCTTCCTATAATTATTATTTATTTAATGCAGAAAACTCAGTCATGTGTTTAGGAACTGGCTGCCACTATCTACCTCAGGTGGTATCCATAGCTCCATTTTACTCGTCTGTGGTCTTCCTTTTCTCCAAACTGTTCTCTAACCTGCCACTGATAACTATTTTTTCTCAACTTTATTGCGGTATAATTGCAAAATAAAGGTTGTATAGATTTAAGGTATGCATACTACTTGGTATTTTTGATATTTGTACACTTTGTGAATTACCACAATCAAACAAATTAACATAGGCATTACCACCAATCATTTTTTTAAATTAACTGTGTAATTGTTTCTGTCATTCCTCTGCTTAAAACTCTTCAGTGACTCCCTACAGCATAAAAGCCAAGGTCCTTCACATGACAAATAATTCCTTATTGTCTCTCTCTTTCCCGAGTTCTCTGTGCTCCACTCCCATGGCGCCACCGGCAATCAGCAGACCTGGCCACTACCTGGTGCAGACTCCCAGCCGACATGGCTTCTGATGGCCCGTACACCCTTTGCTCCGTAGGGGCTTTCGCCTGGCACTTCCCACACAACAGCCTCATTCTCTGGCGACACTTGCAGCTTTGAGAACTCTGGTGTTCTTGCTCCTCCTTCTTTCCTATCCCAATTTTTCCAGCATTCCCTCCACTGTCCTTTCACCAGTCCCCACCAAAAAATAAGAAGCACTTTAAGCAAAACATTGAAATCAGATACATTATTCTTCCTTAATGACTGAGCTTTTCTAAAAAATAAATAAGTAGGTGTAATGATAACACACATCCATATAGTTCCTCACTCTTCAATCCCGAGCTGCTGGTGAGGATGGAGTAGGCAATGTCTGCCTCGTAAGTCAGCAAAGACTGAAATATACATTACATATATACTATATATGCATATACACGTTATATATGTGCATGTATACTGAACATTTATATCTTGTTATAGGGGTAAATATTGTCATATAATGGGAAATAAACAGCCAGGGAATGAATTTATGGGAACGCGCAACTTTCTCTCTCTCTCTTACTTATTCACTTGGTAAACATTGTTCTAGCAATAAGACAAAGTCCATGCTAAATTTATGGACAAAGAATTTATGTTTTAGAGGAAAACAAACACACTCAAACAAATATAGAAAGTTGGTGCTAAACGCCAAGCAGATAAATAAAGCCGGGTAAAGTGACAAACAGTGGTCACAGTGGGGAAGGGGGAGGGCACGGCCACTGGAGGCGTATTTCTCAGGAGGCGCCCCAGATTGCAGCGCTGAATAAAATCTGAAAGTTGCCTTTGAATTTTGGGGGACAAACCTAGTGTATTATTTTATTTCCATTCATATGTTTATTAAGTTATAGTGCAACTATTTTCAACGTGTTGCTGCAGTTTGCCATTTTGACTCCCAAAATGTCACACAAAACATTGAAGCCCATTAATATAGACCTGAAACATGAAAAGGAAAAAATAAGGAAAGAGGGAGGACATCAAAAAAAATGCACTGTCGGGTGTTCTGGCCAGCTGGGGCCGAAGAGAGTCGCTACAGCGTCACTGATTCAGCTCTGAATAGTCAAGGCAAAGCAGAGAACCAAAGGCTGCATGGCCCTGTGTATTGAAGTAGCTGAAGTCTCATCAAGTTATTACATGTTTCCTTAGTAAAGCTTTTCCCTAGCCAAGTGTTTCCTTTATTCTGCACTCTTAGACAAATTCATAAATGGGTTGTGTGTTTTTTACATTAAACAACAGAATAAATAATGTTCAAAAATCATCTCCTTCATCCTCTGTAAAGGCTACAGACATAATATTTAGATGGAGCTGTGTAAATGGCTGGCCTGCTTTATGAAAATACTGGTTTTCCTATTATATAAATGCACATTTAGGAAAATTGGCATATTTTAAACTTTTTACTTGGAAATAATTTTGAACATGCAAGAAAGTTATAAAAATAGTACCAAAAACACACTTGCAGATTCACTCTTTGTTAATATTTTGCCTCTTTTACTTTATATGCTATATATCTAGAGTTTTTCTGAACTTTTTGAGTATGAGTTATGTATTATATGAAACTTTATCCCTCAGTGTTTTGGTGTATGAGGTCTGTCCAGAAGGAGTCCAACCGTTGTTCATATCATGAGAATGGTTTGTGCGGCATCTATATAACCCGGCAGCCAAGGAGAGCGGACTGGAATGCACATGCGTGAACAATGACGACTTCACTGTACTAGTCAGTGGGGGACGGTAGATGCTGTTGAGTGACCATGTGTGCTGTGTGGCCATCACATTCAAGATGACTGAACAAGTAGAGGAACGAATCTGCATCAAGTTTTGTGTTAAGCTGGAACATTCCTTCACAGAAACTATTCAGATGATTCAGAAGGCTGCAGATATGGGCAGCTGGTGACTGGCAGTTTCATTACTTCCATGCTCCTGCTCACACGTCACGTCTCATGCAGCGTTTTTGGTGAAACATCAAATCACCCAAGTGACTCAGCTCCCCTACAGCCCAGATTTGGTGCCCTGAAACTTCTGGCTTTTCCCAAAACTAAAATCACCTTTGAAAGGGAAGAGATTTCAGACCCTCAGTGAGATTCAGGAAAATATGATGGGATAGCTGATGGCACTGAGAGAACCATGTGAGGTCCCAAGGTGCCTGCTTTGAAGGGGACTGAGGTGTCATTGCCCTATGTACAGTGTTTCTTGTATCTTGTATCTTCTTCAATAAATGTCTCTATTTTTCATATCACATGGCTGGATACGCTCTGGACAGACCTCATATATTTCCTGAAAATTAGGATAATCTCTTACAAAATTATTATATAGTTTTTAACTTTTAGTGATTTACCAACCATGCTGCAAGTTTATCAATAGATGGAACAGACCCATGTAGCACTTTTTCTTCAGTGTGAGATCCAGTCTGGGATCACATAGTATACTGCTTTTCAGGCTTCTTGAATCTTCTCTAAACTGGAATCATTCTCCTTTTCTATCTTTTATGACATTGGCACATTTGAAGAATATATCTCTTCCCCTTCCCCTTCTTCATAAAAGGATCATCAACTGGAGTTTGCTGATGATTCCTGATGAATAGATGAACATTTTTAGAATTATGAATATTATATAAATAATTTCTGTCCTTCTTAGGATATCACATATGGAGGAGGCACATGATGTCCATCTGCCCCTCATCATTGATGTTTACTTCGGTCACCTGGTCAAGGTATGGTCCACTTATTCCACTGTGTAGTTACTATTTTTAATCTTGAAATTAGCAAGCAATCTGTAGAGAGATACTTTAAGATCATGCATATATTCTGGTCTCCATAAAAAATTTTCCACTTTCATTTATCATTCGTTGATGATTCTTGCATGAGCTGATCTTTACTGTGATGGTTGCAAAATAACTATTTTCAAACTCCAGCATTCTCTGCACATTTATCCATAATCACTCAGTTTTCATTTTTAATCAAGAGCCTTCCCTTCTCCACAACTATTACTTATTTATAACCAGAATGTACTCATGGATTTTCATTTTGTTCACTGTCTCTGAGTTTGTTGTTATATTTAATTATTTTGACACTCAAAATGTTCCAGATTTGGCCTTTGTGAACCCTCGAAACTGACTGCTGGGCTTTCGTGACTTACCTTAGATGATGTTACCTGGACCCCAATATTTGAGTCTGTCTGCCAGTGTGTACTGGCCCAAAAGAAATGCATGAGCAGGAGTTGCAGATAGAAAGAAAAGAAGTTTAATATTGAATTGGCTACTCTGAAATAAGGGGAGCTAATGCTCTAAAGACCTGACTCAGTGGCATGTGGGTTACAGATTACAGAGGGCAAAATCTTGAGACACCATGGGTGAAAGATTTTGGGGTTGTGCTGGGAACTCATTGGTTACAAGTGAGGTAAGGGTAATATATCATTTCTTCAGGTCTTCAGGACAGCTCTGATGTCTGCTCTGGGATCCGTCTGTCTGGTTTCATGGGAAGTAGCCAGGGCACAGTTCTACCTTAGGGCTTAGGAGCTGAAAGATAACTTATGTCAAGATGTTACCTTAAGCCTGCCAGAGGTGCAGACCTCATGACCATTAGTCAGGTCTGGGCTATTGTCTTCTGCCGCCCTGGGGTTGCTGACTGGGGCAGGAGTTGGGGCTGGGGCACAGAGGCTATGTCTATGTGGGGTATATATACACATAGAGAGAGACAGAGAGAGCTAAGATTTAAAGCTGAATTTAATCAGAGTCATAAGGACCTTTGGTTTCAAGGGTATGCTCCTTAATGCCATGTGTGGTGGGACCATGGGCACCAATGTTTCTCAATGTCTGGTCTCTATATTCTGCTCATATCATCCAGATGTGCAGATTCCTTGTTTATTAAAAAATCTACCAAATTAGCAAACTTGAGTGGTTTTTATGAACAGTAAAAGTCAAAATAGATGACATGGGTAATGTCAAAGAAAAAATAGGCAAGGAAGACTTTATCAAGACTGTTGCAATAGGGGCCAAGACTAAGGTCATAACCTTAGGGGCACAGATTGAGCTCATTTCTGCTGAAATAGAAGGCAAGATGTTTTCATACCCTGGGGTGAGCTCATGCAGAGGAACTGCAGGCTGTCAGGGAGGAGGTTGGTCAGTGCGGCCAGGCCACCCGTTTGTGCTAACTGGGCTTTGCCCTGGTAGCCTCCCGTCATCCTACGGAAACCAGCAGAGAGGGGCCCTGTCTTTCTTGATGATTGTCCTGCAAAGTGGTGGCCCCCAGCTCCTTCAGAAAGAGATAACAGGGTTTCAGAATATTTACACCCCAAAGGGGCAGAAAAATAATTTATAATTACACATTTTCTGAAGTGAATGCTGTAAGACAAGGGAGGTCAGGGACCTACAGTCAGGAAGAAATCTGTCTAGAGTTTAGTCAAGTCAAGGAAATGATAAGGCCGTCTTGGTCAGTAACAGTCTCCGTGAGGGAAGAGACCAGAGCTGCTTCATCCCCCTTTGTTCTCCGCCTGTGACTGATTTAGGTCAGTAGTAGAGTCTCAGGAAGTGTGTGTACAACGAATGGATCAATTAATTGTTCACTTTACAGTCAGCGTCATTGAGGAAATTGCATTTCCTTTACAGAAGTTGACTTAAGCTCCCTAGGTATTCCACCATTTCTTTAGGCAGAACCTTCCAGATCTGTGTGGAAAGCTGAAATCTGGAAGTCAGTCACCTGGGGAGCTTCATAAAAACCTAATTCCAGAGCTAGAGCTTAGATATCACGGAATCAAAATGTGAAGAGCAGGGGCTAAGTAGAGCAGTCCTCCTGATCTGCAGTTCGGCTTTCCATAAGTTTAGTTATAAATGGTCAACTGGGGTCCGAAAATGGGAAATGGAAAACTTCAGAAGTAAACAATGTCATAAGTTTTCCATTGCACACCGCTGTTCTCAGTAACGTGATGCAGTCTCTGGCTGCCATCCCGGTCCGTCCCACTCCTTCCTGCCCGGGACACACGAACCATCCCTTCGCCCAGCTACCGCCTGCCCATCAGTCACTTAGTAGCCTCCTGGGTGATCAATGTGACTGTCCTGGTATCACAGTGTTTCTGTTCATGTAACCCTTATTCTACTTAATAATGGCCCAACGCCATTCACATAACTTTTATTACAGTATATTGTTATAATTGTTGTATTTCATTATTATGTGCTGTTAATCTCTTACTCTGCCTCATTTGTAGATTAAACTGTATCATAAGTATGTATGTGTAAGATAAAACAGTATACATGGGATCTGATACTACAGGAAATTCCAGGTATCCACTGGGGGTCTTGAAATGTATCCTTTGTATCTTAATGCTGTATCTGTATTTTAATGCAATTTAAAAGGCTTTCAAGAGAGATGATTTAAGTATCTATTTCTTTAACAGCACCACAGAGCCGTGTTTTCAAAAACCCCAACCCGTCTTTATTTTGATGCCAAGTGACCCTTTTAGGCTCAAATTTAAGGAAAGGCTTCATTTGCCATTTCCCTACGTGAAGGTGCCTGTGGTGTTATTGAGCACAGGTTTAATCATACCCTTGCTCGCAAGGCCCTCAGGTTTATGGGGAGCGCAAGAGCAGGGCCTGCTGAGATTTTAAATGCAGCCTCAGCTACCGCTGTGTTCTGAAACCTAAAGGCTTTGAGCTATTAGCATTTGCATTAATTACTATTAAAGTGAAACTTTGGCCCAAATAGACTTTCTTGACTAACCCTGTGATTAAAAAAAAATTCACAAAGTGCTTGGATCCTGTCCCCACATCAGTGGGCAGTTTCCCATCCTAGGGAGGCTTATGGAGTGTGTTCCTTCTTGAAAATTAGTTGGAGAGATTAATTGTCTCTGTAATTATTTTAACTGGGATTAAAAAGAAAAAAATACCCACTAATTAGTATCAGTTCTATAACTCTCAGTGGTTGTTGAGAAAACCTTTAAACCTTGCATTACTGTGAAAATTAAAGTTTTATTCAAAGGCTATGGGGATTATAATAAAAATAATTTACAGTGCTGGTTAAGGGCCTACTATGTTCCAGGCACTCTTCTAAGTGATTTTTCTACATCATCTTATTAAATCCTGATAATGGCCCAATGATAATAAGTAATGGTTATCCTTATTTTACATATAAGAGGAGCAGAACTTCAAATGTGGGTGTGCTGGGCTGGGGGTGAAATGGGGTCCGCCTTCAGACTGAGCACTGGTGTGATCCTTTAAAATGGTCGTTCTCGCCTGGGGACGATTGTGCCCGCACCCTCTGGGGCACAGTAACAATGTCTGGGGACATTTTTTTGGTCACATTGAGGAGCAGAGGGTGTGTGTGCTACTGGCGACTAGTGGGGAGAGGCTAGGGATGCTGCTAAACATCCTTCGACAATACAGAGAACCGCTAACTCCTACAGCAAAGAATCTTCCAGACCAAAATGTCAACGGTGTCAAGGTTGAGAATGCCTTTAACAAAAAACCTACAATTAGTTTCAATAGCCAACTAGATTGGAGTGTTTGACATCCTCGAGAATTCTTCAGGCCTAATGGTCTCTCCCCATCAAAGTCTAAGGAGCTGCGACACCTCTCTGATTGTTATTGTGTGTGGGGGCGGGGGGTGGTGAACTGAGCGTAACATAGCAATTGTTTTCCTTTTTGAGAGAAGAGGATTGCTTTTGGGAAGGATTTTTTTTTTCATGTAAACTGAAGTAATAAACGTAGCTCATTAGAAATAAAACCTCTTGAGTTTTACATTTAATGAAAAGCATATGTATACGCATCTATATTTCATTTTATGAGAATGTCTCATGTCATGGAAGAGGAAATTCTATACTGTCAATTTCAAGCTCTTGGTAGTAATAAGATCCTGGAGAAAACATTGAAAAAAACTAAATCTCTCTGGAATATTAAATATGTTTGTTTTAGTCGAGTATTTCATCAAAACCACTTGCTAGAACTGTGGATTATAAAGGTGTCTTTTTCCACAAAGAATTGCTGAGTGGACTCTACCATGTTTCACTTAATGAATAATTTTTTTCTTTGAAGACATTTTCATTTCAGAGCAAGACATACTGAGATGTTAATTTCTTTGAAATTGAGGTGATTTAGGTACTGTATTTTTAAAGTTATGTTCATTAAAAGCTAAGATTCTATTTAATTGCAATTCAGATGACTTCTCTGAATTAAAATTAAATTTGGATAGAAGTAAGCAATTCAAATATGGCAAAATCTTAAAACATTATTTTAAAAATTCAACATAATTTCATATTTTCTTGCTTGATTTTTTAAACACATAAATTAAAATATGTTCCAACTGGAAAAGGAATAAAAGTGAATTACGAGTCTATCAGAAATTTAATTTAATCTTTCTTTTTGAGGAAAAACTTTGGGAAAATATCAAAGAAATATTTTACATTTCTTTAAATTATAGAACTAGATGAGTACTTTCCCCAGTCCTATTTTCAAAGTCAATAAACCTAAGTTAATATATATTTTAAATGTGAATGATTTCTTTCTAAACCAGTATCTTTGAGGTCTTCTGATACCTCAGATGACTAAATCTTTTTGTAAGGAACCCAGATATTTCTAAATATATCTTTCTAGTTGCTGGGAATAATTTCCTGTCAAATGTAAAATGCTGCCTATAAAATATTTTTCAAATTTAAAATGATTATAGATAAGCAATAGGATGTTATTACGAAGTAAAGCCATTTTAAAGTATAAAGAGTGTTAAAATTTCACCCAGTGAATTCCCTTCCTTCCAGAGCTCAGAGCACCGGTCAGAGAGGGTGACTTTTCCAAAGTGATGCAGAGCAGAGCTGGGACTGGATGCTGCCCTGGATTCTGTGCAACCCCTTCCACTAGTTAGGCCACTGTTCCCACGAAGTGAACACTAGGTTCATCCCCTGCAGCACCTAGAATGCCAGGTGTGGTACAATGTACTACACTAGCTCTCGGGGCCAGCAAATGCGAAGGAGCTTACAATCTGATTGGAGAAGTAACAAACAGAATAGATGGGAATGGTAAGTAACACGGCACAAACAATAGTAGAGAAAGGCCTTTTCCAGTTGGGAAGAATGGCAACATCTTCGAGGAGCTGGTTTCTTTGAGTCAGCTCTGCAAGTCGGGAGTGAGAATGTGGGAGAAAGAGTAGAAGAAGGACTTTCTATGTGAACACACATACTGAAGTAGGAAATCATAGGCCTAGTTGGGAAAAAACCAAAAGGACTAACTTTTTCAAGGCCTGCGAGTTGCATACAGGATGCAGGGATAAAGTTAACTAAGACAGATAGCTGGAGCGCAAAGATTCTGGCACATCACCACTAGCCCATAGTTGCTGCTGGAAGCAAATGACGAGGTGGCTCCTTAAGTGTGATCCTGTCTAAGGCTGCTTTGTCACTAGAGCATGAGCCAATAATATAAAACATGAAATAAATCTTTATATTTAGTATAAGGGGAATTTTTGTTTGTATATTTCCAGTGGTTTTTTTTAGTCAGATATTGTGGTACACAGGTAACAGGGTGAAACATAGGAACCTACTAAATATTGATCCACATGAACTTTTGAAGTGAAAATTTTTAAAGCTTCTGATGATTCTTGATATTAATTTTGTAGTATTTTTGACATTTGTAAATAACTCTTAGAAAATCAAATTGGAAAACTTCAGAAATAATGAATTATGGTTATAATTCAAGTAACTTCAAGTCGTTAAATATTTGCAGTTCAACAGCAAAGCATTTTGTGGTAGAAGATAAAGGAGAAAAAGGATAATTAAACATCCAAGAAAATAAATAATTTAAATGAATTTATATTAAAATCCTAAGAGAGCATATTTGTTATTGTTCTGTCTTTTATTAATGTTCTTATAACAATCCAGGGGTTCTATTACTGTGCAGTTTAGATGCCACCTTATAAAAAATTTAGGGCTCCTTTATCATGTTAAACCGGTATTCTTTTGATACTATGGTAGCAGAGGAAATCATCTACATTGATACATGTTTTTTTCTCTAGTTCACCTTTACCGAGATATAATTAACTTATAAAATTGTAAGATATTTGAAGTGCACACTGTGGTGATTTTTTAAAGTTGGGGTAACATTGGTTAATAGCAGTATATAACTTACAGGCCTACAACATCATGATATGTCAGTATGACATCTGATATGACGTCTGACTCCAGAACACATTTTTAACCACTGTTTCATGTTTCATTTTGGGGGGTGGTGGGAGAGAAAGCAAGGGAAATTCTAGCTCCAAGAAAGAAATGGGGAGAGAGCAGGAAGGATTATTAGATTAATGAACCATTAATTTAAAACAAGGTCAAAAGAAATTTAAACTTAACAAAGACAGAAGTTAATTAGAATTCATGACGTGAATGTAACTTTTGTCACTCCCCCTGAAAGTAATTAGGACTCCTTGGAGAGTAACTAACTCTATTTGGGGCAGAAAAATCTCAGAGTTAGTCTATATTTTGTTATTGGAAGAAACAAACAAACAGACCAAAAACAAGGATACCTCCAGAACTGTCTACGGCCAAGTGAAAGAGGCCAGGGCCGTGGGCTTCCACGGCTGCACTGCCGCGAGGGGAACCCAGGGGCAGTACCATGAGAAAAGCCAGCGAGGTCAATTATTGGAACCAGTTCAGAGGGAGAACAGCTATTAACTCATGATGGTGCTCAAAGTGAATAAACAACATAAAGCATGCCAGAAAAAAACCATGTACAAGTGAGAGTCGTTTTATGAGTAGAAAATTACCTATAACATAAGTATATGACCAGTGGTGGCAGGAGCAATGATCACGTGACCTTTCCCTCAATGTTAAGAGGATATACAAAAGACAAGAGCACCTGTCATAATAATAAAAACTGTTTCCCATGTTTGCACAGTGTGTGCCATCTAAACAGAACCGTCCACAGATTTTAATTTTGTGTTCATTCATACTGTTCAATCCGTTTTCATCAGGGTGTTACAATACCAAGTATGCACATACTACTTATTGGAAAATAAGAATGATTTTTGATCCACTGTTATTACAGCCTGCCTCATGAAGTGACTTTGGAAATACTCCATCATCCTGTCATCCCCAGTTTTGCAGCTCTGGTGTTCTCAATAAATTTGTGGCTGAGGAAGACCGGCAGAATTGGAGAGTGAGTCTGGCCTTGGCAAAAAGCTAAGTAGGGTAGGGAAGCTACAGCTGAAAGTGGCCCGTCCCCAACAAGGAAACATACTAATTTAAAGATTAAAGGCAGCTTTACCAACCCAAATCACATATCAGATGAATGTGTTAATCACCTGTCAACAATTTCTTTAAAATTGCACTTCATCTCTCCTACAGGGAAAAAAGTAAGTTGGGACATTAGGTGCCCCTTCATGGAAAACATTCAACTGGCTTCCGTGAAGCGAAGCTCAGCAAGACTTGGCCCCTAACTTAACAAACTACCATCTGTTGAGAGTCACAGGAAATCGAGGTCAGGGATAAATGCAGCATCTCCATCAGGAATGTGGAAGACAGATGTGTGTGTAGTTGCTTCCTCATAGTGTAGAAAAATATGGGGAAGGGTTTGGGCAAAAAAATGACGAGGGATATATTTACATATATTGTGCTGAAACTCTAAAATTAACTTTATAGATATGTGCTTAAAAGCAGGAATTCAATTCAAAATATTTACCCACTAGCACAATTTGGGCACCAACTCAGAACACAGTAGAGTCCTGACTCTAAGGAACTGATCTGGCTTTACCAATGAGTGCCAGCAGGGGGCGCCCCGCCCAAGAGGTAAATTGAATACAGACTGTGGCAAAAGAAGGCTGTGGTGAAACAGCCTACAAGAGGTTCCACAGACAGATGATTGGATGAGAAAAAGAAAAACTTTAAGATGACTTAAAGTTTTCTTGCCTTTGCTCTGCAAGACCAACCCTATTGTTAACTCAGGAGGTAGGGGCCCGTGAAATATAGCCACTCGCCGCCATGGAGACACCCATGCAGTGATTTCCTAGGCCGTGCGGACGCTCCAGGGCATCTCACGGTGGTCGGGGTATTTTTACAACACTGGGGCATCAATTGTAACTGAATTCCTCGAATGCTGAGAACAGTGGTTGTAATGGCTTACTTTAAAAGAATACAGAAATTGAAACAAGGAGAAAATGCTGAATTCTGCAGGTTGAAATATTTTCATGTGAAGTGTGCGGTGGCCCATTCGCAGGGTTGTCCAGCTGTTCTGTGCAAAGGAAACAGCGTGGTAAAGGCGCTCCCCTTACACTCTCCACACACCCTCCCACCGCACACACTTAGCTGCCTTTACTCAAATGTTACAACCACCAACCTCTCTCCCGTCTCTCTCATTGTCTCTCTTTTTTCCAGAATGTATGTCATTACCCAAAATTGTCTAGTTTCTTAGTTTTTTCTCTCTAACTAAAATATCAGCTTTACGAGATCAGAGTGTTGTTTTATTGCCGTTGTTATGATTCCCCACTGTACCACTACCATCACCCCCCAATGCCGAGCACAGCGTTTGGGCACATGGCAGGTGCTCAACATACATAATTAATAACTGCAATGGCCATTCAGTAAAGAGTCCATCTGCCTCAAGGAGTAGGCATTTTATATACATTCATTCATTTAGTTATTTTTAGCATGAAGGTTCTTACACGTTTTGGGACTAAAATAGGGTGACACCAACAACAGTAACTAAATTCTGTTACCTCTCCCCTAAACCTGGTATTTTCACTGCCCATTTACTCACAGTTTGGTCCTGATCTCAAATCATTCTGAGGCAGACTTCTCCAATGTTTTCCTCCTCACACCCCTTCTCCCGCTGGGTAATGTCCACTTTCCTCTAAGCCCGTGATTTTCAGCCTACCCACCTCATGGCACACATAAACTAATTACTAAAATTCAGTAGCACACCAAAAAATATTTTGTTGCCGATCTGACAGAAAAAAAAATAGATATAATTTTGATTCATTCACACTGGACAGCTATTGCGTTGGCTGTTGGCATTTTTTTATTTGACAGTCTAAGGAAGGTCAGTGCCCCTGAGTAAATAGTCAGGTACTGCATGTTTTAAAAATTCTTGCGGCACCCCGGTTGAAAATTGCTACTCGAAATCATGAGGGAAGGACTCCGTTTGCCACACTGGGTTGTTTGCCAGGAGAACACCATTCTAGCGCTATCTCCTACTTCTCTCAGAGCCAGCAGTCCTCAGGGGGCCCAGTGGTATGGAGGCCCATGCAGGAAAAGACTGCCCCGTGTCCCAGATGGTGCCCCACTGCAACCTGGGCTCCAAGTAGTGCTCTCTGTCGACTTCTGGCTCCACTCTCTCTGTCCACAGCAACCAAGGTCAAACCAAGGGACTGGGAAGGTGACCCAGAGCAGACGCCTTCTCCATCCGCCTCATCCAACCCTTCTTTTCCTCTGCCTGCTTATTAGGCATCCCTGAAATTTTCTTTTCGCTACTTTTGGCAAAACCAAGTCTCATTTACAGGGGTCAGTAACTCACCATTTCCATATTCAGATACCTTACCACCCTACAATAATACCACCAGGTAAACATTATTCCCTTTTTAAAGATTAAAAAAATGGCATTTATTCACCTCGAGTAACTTGTTTGAAGTCACATAACTAGGAGGTGATGAAAGATCAAAGTGAAATTCAATCTCGGAATTCATCCTCAAGTCTGTGCACTGAACGGCAAGACCCTCTCTGGTGGATAGCGAAACCCTCTCTGGTTAAATAAACATACTGAGCAGCATAGCTTTATTGGTGAAACATACGAATAGGGAAAGAAGAAAGCAAACTACTCTTGTGGGGCTGAAAGAGAGAGGTCAAAACACGGGAAGAACAAGGTTCCTACAGAACATGGGCTAAACTGTAATCTCATTTCATTTGGGACGAGGTGGACTCCAAGTTCAGCCTCAGTCCTAGCCTCTCATGGTCTCTAGGCTATTATCAAAGCCAGGGGACAGACCCTCACCTACTGTGCTTCAGGAGGACCTGCTACCTCAACCCTCCTGCAGCTTTCTTCCTGTTCAAAATATCTGGTCCCATTGTCAGGCTAATTAAAAGCTGTTACATCTCATTATGTGCAAGATCTCCTAAGCACAAAGCCTAAATGGACCCTGCATAGTTGTTATTCAGTTCTGTAAACTGTGTAATCTGGTCCTTTGAAAGTGTGGAACTGACTAGTAGTTAGTGAATGAGGGGACTAAGGTAAAAATTGTGAAGCTGTTCATCTAATCAAAGTGAGTAGTTGGACTTCCCATCCCAGAGACACAATCCTTTCCAGCCTGGGAGCTTGGAGGTGTTACACCTGGTTATCCAACGGACATCTTTATCAAAGTTAGAGTCCTAGCCCAGTCCTTTCAGTGGTAACTAATGTTTTTAATTAATTTAGAAACAGCCTATAGTCATTTCATCTATCTTTATATCAGTAAAAGATAGTCTCTGGGTTATGGTTCTTTTTGTTTTATAACTTTAAATTTCTCAAATTATAGGCAGTTTAACAGTTTCCTTAGAAATTAAATCAGAGGAAGAAAAAATGTATATAAAGTAGTAACGAAGCCTAACTCCAACCCAGTTCTTCATAAATCTCCCCAAATACCTCGCAAATGCTGTATTTCAGGCAAATTTAGAAAGCTACTTGTACCAGTGCATATTAAGAGTGTCAAGGGAAAAATGCAAATGTGAGTGCCTGAGGCAGAAACTGTGCCAGCATGTATGGAAGCTGCAGAGAGACGCTAAAGCAGAGCAGATGCCAGCTTGGGCACATTAGCATAGAGCTGCTCCGATGCCTGGAGAGAGGAGGGGGAGGAGTTAGGACCAGACTTTTTCTAGTGTCCATTCAGTGACTGACCATGTCCTTCCCTCTTCCCTCTTGTTGGTGCCTTCGCTGGCCTCTGATTGGTCTCCATCGGCTTCTCTTTTCTCTTCACCTCCTTGCTTTTGGCTTCCCACTCTCAACCCGCAAAATATCTCAAGTGCAGGTAGCAGGGGGGAAAGGTAAAGAGTTTCAAGTCCCGTTCCTGCCCCAAACCCTGAGCAGAGCTCAGGACTGCCAAATTAGGTCTGGTAAGGCTGAGCCTTAAAAATGTAAGATGCAGACAGAAATAAGAATCAATATATGGGAGATACACGTATATAATTGGCCCTCTGCGTTAAGGTATTGCCATTTGTTTTTGTGTCCAAAGATGGTCAGTGAAAATTCAGTCTAAAGCTTTCTAATTCCTTTACTACAATGAAGCCACATAAAAAATCTCTAACATGTCTGGAAATGGGATCTGTGGTAAAATGTAACTGCTATGGGAAATGTCGTTCCTCAGAGTTCAGGGCTGTTGAAGAGCATCCATGCACCAGTTAGCAGCCCACCATTGGCCTCCAAATGTGGCCTGAAGAGTGCTGAGAGGGCCTTAGGGGCCGGCCCTGGCATTGGGCATATATGGTTTTATTCAGGCCGTACAGCGAGCTTGAGAGATGGGCTATTTGCTGTTCTTGATTTTGGTGAAAAAAAAACTGGAGTCTAGAATGATTAAGTAATTTATTTATGTCAGATAATCAGTGCCTAAGCTGGGATTCAAACCCTTGTCTGCTGAAACCTTTTTAGAACTAGTCCATATAATTAATAATCATCTGAAGTTTTTCTCCTCGTCCTCTTTCACTAGCTTCACTATTGTTCTTTATCCCTAACAGCCTAGAGCAGGGGTGTCAAACTCATTTTCACCAGAGGTCACATCAGCCTCACAGTTGCCTTCAAAGGGCTGAATGTAATTTCAATTCCTTAACAGTTAAGGAGTAGTTGCATTTATACAGTCCTAAAATTACATTCGGCCCTTTGAAGGCAACTGTGAGGCTGATGTGGCCCCTGGTGAAAATGAGTTTGACATCCCCCCCCCCACCCTAGAGTTACCAGTCACCCAAGTCCCATAGATTTTTTCTATCCTTCCTCCTCTTTCTTCTAAGGTTGCTACTATCTGGTCTCCCTGGATGACCTACTATGTGAGAGATGGAGGTAGCCATCAAGTGCCTTGCCCAAGGCAAGAGGCCCATGAAACCAATCTCTAAGGTGGTTCTGAGGTGTGACCCAGGATTTTTAATCAGAATTCAAGTCTCTTCAGTTCCATCATTTTAAACCAATCTCCAGTCAAAAAAAAAAAAAAAATGTAGATAGACTAGACACATGTAACCAAGTGACCAAGTGGAAGAATGATTAATCCTAATAGTTGGAAATATACATTGGTTAGTCCAACTGCCATTCAACAAGGACAAGAAAGAGGTGAGCTGTGGCAATAGAGCAGGAAGCGACAACATTTGACTAGTGACCTCCACATGAGAAACGTGGAGTTCACTTTTAGGAATTACAGAGGTGGAGGTACACACTGCTGGCTTTGTGGAGGCAAGGACTGCTAGCCCAGCTCCCCACTGCTCCTCCCCTTACTCCACTAGTGATGGAGGCAGGAACAGCACCTATAGAGGATGCTGGAACCCCAAATGCAGAGATGCCATCATGTTTACATCCACCCCACCGGGCATCACACAGAGTTCATACCTGCTGTGCACTGAAACTTGTGTCCACCCCCAAAATTCACATGTGGAAGCCATAATCCCCAATGTGATGGTATTTGGAAATGGGATCTTTGAAAGTCAGTTGGGTTTAGATTTGGCCCCATGATGGGACTAGTATCCTTATATGAAGAGCTTAGATTTCCCAGCCACTAGACTGTGGGAAATAAATAACTGTTGTATAAGCTGCCAAGTTTATGGTGTTTTGTTAGAGCAACCTGAGAGCTTTTAACAGCGTCCACAGTCTCAGGTAAGAGAACTAGCTTCGGGCACAGAACCTTGTGGATGCTCAGAGACGTAACAACCGAGGCATCCTGATATGATGGGGTTAACACAAGAAAACATCTTCTGGATAAGGAAGAGAAAAAATGATTGGAGGGAGGTCCCTTAGGGAAAAGCACCCTGAGTAAGCTGAGTCCCCAGTGTCCCTGGATTACAATAGGATAAAGTAATCCTGTCCTAGAAACACAAGGATTGTTGCAGTTGAGAACCATCCCAGAGGGGCAGTCGAGCACCCCAGCAGGCATCAGCAATGGCATCAGGCTGCTGGGCCACCGATGCATCTCTGCAAACACAACAGCGGGTAGGCTTTCCAGTGTCCTCTCCTCCGAGTGAGAAGGACCAGTACTGGCTGCTTCTTGGGTTGAAAAGCCCTAAGATTCATGGAGTTCTCAAAAGAACAAAGGCCACACTGAGGGAAGAAAAGCTATTTTTGCAATTGCGTTTTGCAGCTGGGGAGCCAGCATCGTTCAGATTGGCATAAATGAGTAATGGCTCATTTGTACTCCAAGCTGGAGAAGCTCATAGTCTCCTGCCCAGGACTATTTTAAAAGATTTTAGGCTAGGATTCTAGGGCCCCACCCATAAATTTATCTTCATTAATTTATGATGAATGTAGCAGACAGTACATTACATATCTAGTAGGACCAAACTCAGAAGTATCTTGATGATAAGTTTACTATTTGTTTATTTTTTTCCGACCTTCTTCTAAGGTATACACAGGCAGAAAGTCTCTCCTTTACTGACCTTGATTATCTTTTTTTTTTTCTTTTCTTTTTTTTCCTGGAACCCAAGAGATGCTGAGCCAGTCCTTTCTTCTCCCTGGATGAGGGTGCTAAAAACCTCAGCAGGGTTTTCCTAGTGCTCATGTTGCCCCCAGTGGTGTACATCGGTACAACAGCCTTGGAGCTGCCATCCCAGAGTTCTCTAGTTCCTTACACCAAGTATACGGAAAGCCTCACCAAATACAGGGCGGAACAAATGCCACTTTTACACACTTCATTTAAACCCCCAAGAATAAAGCATTTCCACACTGGTTCATAATAAATCTCTTGATTTGTTAGTTCAGACCTCATAGAAGGAAAGGCCTAAGAACCCAGAAGGCCCTGAGAACGCAGGCCTCCTTCTTGGAACTGGTCAAGTCCCACTTTCTAGATGATGCTTTGCTACTCAATAGTCTATTTCTTTCAGCATGTTACCCTCATTTTTTCTTCTGTAAGATGGAAATAATAATAAGAGTATTTTCAAATGCCAGAATTTTTCTTAGGGTTGTTATGAAGATTATATGAAATGTCAAGCACTGGTCACAGTGTCCAGCATCTGGTGACAACTCAGTCAATGGCACTAATGAAGAGAGACTAAGGGACCTACTTGCCAGGGCCCCACCACTGGTACCAGGGTGGGCAGGTGGAGGCGAGGGCCTGGGTGGCATGACCTCTTGTCTCCCAGTGAGGTGCAAACCCCTGTGCTTCCCTGGCTTGCAGGTGATAAAGGTACATGTAGATGAGGGGAGAAAGGAAAAGCCAGATCGAAGAGACCTCCCCGCATCAATGGTCTCCTTTCCCTCCCCTTAGAAGAATAGACATGGTGCTTGAAACTCCTGCTGTGACACAGGTAGAGGTCTCTCTATTTAAAAGTTAACAAAAGGAAAAAGATCTCTTTCAGAATTGTGCTTATTAGCCAAAATAAAAATAGCCCAGCTATGCCACCGCTAAATTTGGATTTCTTTCTCTGTCCTGCCTCTCTCTCTTGTTTACCCAGTCCGCAGCCATCCTCAGCTCCCCCTTCAACATTGCATGGAGAGTTAAAACTTTTACTTTAGAACTGAATTTCAGCATTGCTTACAAAGACAGTCAGAGCTGCTTCCAGCACCTTTAGACACTGGAGGGAAGGACGACCCTGGATGGAGACAGAGCTGGGCAGGGTTCTGGGACCAGCTGTGACTCAGGCCCCCTGGCCTAGCCCCTAGCATGGTGCCTTCCTTCGTTCCTTTGCTTAAGACTCTTCACGCTATCTGATTTCTCTATTATCACTCAGTGTACAGGTCAGTGCCCTTATAACTGAACAATGGCAATCAGGAAGAAGTAGCCTGTGGCCACAAATAAGGCACTTTTGTGCAAATCAGGGAAAAGCACCTGCTGAAGTCAGCGCAGCCCCACAGCAGGGCCCTTGCCTTCGCCTGCAAGACAATCTGCACTTCACCTCCCACAGGCTCGCTCTGTCCCAGGCACCTTTGTGCAAACCAAAATAAATAAATAAATAAATAAAAGGTATCACCCTCACACCCTCATATCCGTCCTGGTGCTCAATAAATAGTTCTAGATGTGATACACTTCCCAACTGATCTTTTTTCCTACTGTTTATGTCTCAAGTAGGCTGTAATTTTAATAAGCATCGCAATGAAATCTTGAGTGGGGTGGGGAAGGAACAATTTTAAAACTACAGTCACAGATCCTGGTGTTTGCAGCAATGAAGTGTAGTACAGAGACCTTAGTGGTAAGAGGTTTATTTTCTGACATGTTTGTTCAGAGCTTTTCATTGTCCTATCACATTTAATATTCACAGCCACTGGAGGCACATTTCCAATTTGCAAGTGAGAAAACATTGGGAGGAGTTTATTAACTTGAAACTGTTGGAACAAAGACTTGAACTCATATCAGTCTGTTATTTCCCAAATATCTAGACAAGTAAAATATGATATATTTTAGGTTTTACTGATACACAGGTGCAACCTTGAACACCATGGAATCACCTGGTGACACTAATTGTCTTTTCCATTTTCTCTCAATCCTTCTGGCTGTGACTCGGCTGAGGACTGTCATGCCTTGAACACATTCCCTTGCTGACGTTCCTCCTTCAATCAATAAAAACAGGTCTCAGTCTCAGAGCCTTCCACAACCAGTAGTTAAGGTAAAATTTAATTACAGTTTTAATCATAATATTACCTTCTACTTATGGCAAGGGATCCTAGTTCTTTCTTTTCCACCTCCTATGCAGATTTTTCTTTCAAAATAAAATTAAGAAAATTTTAATGAAAACGACTTAAATCAATAACAATGTTATACATTCACTGTGACAGAAATAATTAGAATGGTAGTTAGGGATACTTAGATATGGCAAAAAATCAAGAGGATGTTTCTAAGGATTGGGAAACAGTGCCTTGTACCACTAGGCTACGTGCATGGGCTTTGATGTCCAGAAACATGTGAGCTTGTGTTCCAGGTTGGCTGATTACTAGCTGTGCAGTCTCAGCAGAGCACTCCATCGCTCTAAATTTCCGTTTTCTCATAAAGATTTGTTATACCCACTTTAAAGGTATTATCGTGACAGGTAATTGAAATCACTTTTGTAGCCATACCTTGATAGTGCTTGGCAGATAGTCGGTGCTCAAGAAATGCTAGATTTTTCTAATCTCTCCCTTCTCTCTGATTACCAGAGTTGGTAGAAGAAATGCTAATCATCCTCCTTCTTTTTAACTTCTTTTTTTTTTACTTCAAATCATTTTTATTAAATAGTGAGTAAAGTATTTATGAAATGTATATTTGGCGTAAAGCAGAACAAGTCTACTAACTGGCACCTGGTCATGTCATACCAATATAGCTCCTATAGATCCCTTCCCTCCCCCTCCCCGCTCAGAGCTAACCAGTTTTCTAAATTTTGGTTTCTTATCCCTTGTTTTCTTTATAGCTTTACTGTCCTTGAATGACAACTTGAGAGCATCATTCTCTTAATGGCTCCCCTCAGCGCTATTACATCAGCGAGAATGACCTTGAATTTGCTTTAAGCTCTATATGTTGTGCTTACAGCAATTCACACTTAATTTTAAATACTATACTCTTGACATTTCCCCAAGTAAAATCATGCCACATAGATTGTAACTTAAATACTTATAAAGCATCAGTAACCTGAGCATAGAGGTATCCTAGAGAGGCTCGGGGCCTCACAGCTCGAATGAAGAGGTCCATATAGACATAGTAATTTAGGGATCAAGAATATCCCCATATTTGTCTTTTTTCACTATCCCTGGGACATTGTCCTTGTTTGTATGGCCAGAATTGGCTTCTGGGCACATCTGTATTTTAGCATGCAGAAAGGAGAAAATGAGTAAGTCCAGAGCAAGCAACAGAAGAAAGTAAGCCTCCAGTTCTGAAGGAATAACCATGGAGGTATGATTTAAGGAGAATCGAGTCCCTGCTCCTCAATGGAAGGGGTTAAGTCAGGAGTTGAATAGGGATACACCTTGGGGTCCTCAGCCAGAGAGTGGGTTGCTGCAAATCCAGCATCTTTAACTGACACACTGGGACCACATTCACCTGCGACTCCCCTATAAGCAAACAGTTAAAGGCGGAGTCTAGGAGTTACTGCCGCGCTGGGGTGCAGGAGCCCTCCTCACTGCCATCTTTGTTCCGGCCACATACAGTCAGAGGGAAAATGCCAAATAATTGTTAATAAATATGCCAATCTAGCTTGAGAGTGGGAAATGAGAACAAAAAGTATTTGGATTCACTACTTCTTCTTTCTTCACCTAACTAAATTAGAAGTTTTCTTTTATTTCTAACAGACTGGTATTTGTCTGTAAGTACTGTGAGCATACTTTCCTAGACTTTAGAGATTCCTTTGGAATTTTTATTTAATACCAGTTGTACTGAATGTTGCCAAGTACCCTTGGTGCTTACAAAGCATTTATTTTTCCTAATATACCCCTTGTATGAAACTTGATAATGGTTCATATAGGAACATATTACTTGCAGAAAACATTTCAGCAATTTTTTATGTGAAATTGTCAGGGGATTTTTGTTTGTTTTTGCCTCCATTGTCAGTACAACAAGTTGAAAATCACTTTCTAGGCAACATATTGGTACAGACTAATCATGAGATTATTTTAAAAATTGAATGTCAGTAATGGTACTGATGAAAGAGAGCAACTATGTGAATTGATTGAAACATTAAAGTGCTATCGGAATATTAGGATGATAACACCTGGCACTTCGTTCACTTGGCATGGGAGTTACCTGGGAGAGTAAGGGGAGTGGGGCATAACTGACTATTGTTAACCTGTCCACAAGGGCTGATCCTGTTGTTTTAGTGCTGGGACAGAAAGGACAGACACAAAGGACAGAACAGACCGCGCCTGTACCTTGTGGTGCTTCTGCACTTGGACCAGGTCCGGGGCTGGGCTCTCTGCTTGGGCAGGGCTCCCAAATGCACTTCACATAAGGGCAGTGATGAAAATGTTCTGGAATCAGATAACAGTGGTGTTTACTTAAGCTTTTGAATGTACTAAAATCGGTGAATTGTACACTTTAAAAGTTTATGATGGGTGAATTGTATCTCAATAAAATAAGAGAAAAAAGAAATCCCCTTTGATAAAGTAACATTTGGACAGAAGTTTGAAGGAAGAAAGGGATCAGTTTGCTAGCCATCTAGGGGAAATGAAGGTAATGCAATTGCCAAGCAATGTAAACAGCGCAACTTATTCCAGATTTCAATATTCAGCATTCCTCTTCTGACTGTTAAATCTTTGTGACTGTCGTGGCATGGTTTAATGTAGTCACCTTTTGTGTGAATAATAAAGAGAGTAAATAAAGGTTAAGAGGCTTAAGAAGAGGATATTAAATTATTGAATCGTGTAAAATGGAAAGTGGAAATTTGAAAAAATATGAGAACAATTAGAATAAACTCAAAAGAGCTGCAAAGAAAGGAAAAGAGAAAGTGAAAAGCAATGGTAAAGTAGTAAGACATTAGGCACTAGAACTGACAGATGCAGGTTATACCTCACCTCTGCACCAGCTGGCAGTGTCCTTGGGAAATTTTCCTTACTGGACGCTCCTCAGTCTCCCATGTCCTACATAAGGCATAAGAACAATAACATCTACCTTTCTGGCTTTAGTTAGGTGAAATTTGTAAAACACCAAATTGACACTTGGTAGACACTAAATATATATTAATTATCCACAGTAACCATCGTAATGGATATTCTATAATTCTGAGGGGTTTTAATTTTTGAAAAGTACAGCTATGTGTTCAAATATATATTAAAGTCAATGCATGAGATATATAAAATATATATAGCTAAAAATCTTAATGTTTTAGTTACTTAAATATCAATTTAATCTTAAAAGCTTTTGTTTTAATGAAACTGCATTAAAAATGATGCAGAGAGGTGTTGCCTATATTTACAAGGTGTTAATTGGTTAGAAATGGACCTTTGTTATAGAGGCAAGAATGTGCCAAAACTAAACTAGATGTTTTCACATGTACTCAATATTTTTAGAAAACAAGCATGTTAGGCTTAAAACTACTTTTAAGAGAATAACGCATTGGTGAAAAATAATACTAAAAAGCCGCTTTGCTAATTAAAGCATATGAAACCAAACAACCATTTTTGGGAATTGATCTTGTTGATTTGCATGCTAAAAAGAAGTACTTTCCATGTTTCCTTCAAGTGAGATAAAGTTAGTGAAAAATCTGGCTAGGGGAGGATGAGCAGAAGTTGACATATTTGAATAGTTTTTTTGGCATATGCAAGAATCTTTAAAAAATGCTAGGGAGGCTAGAGTCTTCTGGGAATTAAAGGCAACCATAAATTTTTAAAAAATAACGTGGGAATCGGGGTCAGGGTCAAGGGCCACATCACTGACTCTGAACCTTCTGTAGCCAGAAGGTCCTGACAGGTTCACTCTCTGTTTCTCAATTTCCTCTTTTCTAAGATGGTTTTACTTGGTAGACTATGTGGTTCTTCTCAATTCTAATATTGTGTAGTTCTGTGTAATATTTCCTCTTACAGAAGAAAAGTTCCAAGGCTGAATGCAGGCTTTTTCTCTAAGTATTATTAATAAGTTAGCTGTGGGTTCCAAAGTTTGGGTCAACTTCTCCTTAGTGGGGTCATTGGCTGCTTTTTCCTCCAGCTTCTTTTTCTTTCTTCCTCTTGTGGTTCCTCCTGTCATTAAGAAAAGGCAACTAGAACTCCTGCTATGAGTCTCTTATTATACCTAAAGCCAGAGAGAGATTCAAAACCAATACAACACAAACATAAAACAATAAAAAATCAGGACATGGGTCATACAGACACATATTAGCCCTGCCTAAAGCTAGAGGCAAAACCTGATCAGTTTAGATGAGTTTCATAAATATTTGTGTCCTTTGATATATATGTACACATACATACATTTATTAAAGTGGGGTTGTATTCATTTCAAAATATATTATTTTATAAATTGAATTCTGTTTAGTTTAAGATGCTCAAAGAGATGAATAAAGGAATAATACTAACACTGAACAAAAATGTATTTACTAGAAAAGGAGATAGATGAAACCCAAAGAGGTAAATATAAAAAAACCTAAATTTGGAAATAAAAAATTATCATTGAAAAAAATTTAAATATTTATTAGAGAGGATATACTTTAAACTGTAAACAAAAAAATGAATTCATAAGTTGGAAAGTGTTGGTAATAATTTTACCCATAATACATCAAAAGAAGATGAACCAATGTAAAACATGAGAAGTATTAGTAACAGGGAGGATAGGCAGGAAGTTATAACATAAATCTAATGTCAAATTTTGAGAAGAATGGAGCAGGAAAAAATGCAATGTTTAAAAATATAAAAACAAGGGATTTTACACTTGAAGAAAGACATGAATCCTCAAATCAAAAGTACAGTATGATTATAGAGCAGGAAAAATAAAAGAAGAAAAAAAACAAATCTATACCTAGATTTATTTTATTGATCTATTTTACTGACAATACAGAACATTAAGGAAATGGGGTGAGTTGAGGAAGGCAAGAATCTTCCTTTAAATTTATTTATTTTTATTTTCCCATCACCATTTAACCTCCCTATACCTCTTCTACTTCCATTCATCCTCCTCCCCTGACAATCACCAAGCTGTTTTCCATCTTCATGGGTTCTTCCTCTATTTTTTTTTTATTTTGCTCAGTCTCTCTGTTGATAACTGCCCTGCCTGGTTTCAGAAGCTGTAATCCCCCATGGCTAAGGCTGAGTGAAAAGGCCTTAGGGATATAAGCTGCTAAGGAAACAAAAACTTATCCCTTCTCTCATATCTTCCACTTGGCCCAGGCAGATGACTGGTTAGCCAGTGATGGGTAAGATTCCTCAAGGGAGGAACAACCTAAGACAGGCACAGTTGAGAAGGGACCATCAGGGAAGGACTTAGGGGACTATAGAAGAAGGGTGATGGACCCTCACCCCTCGGCTTTGTCATAGCCTGAATCCTCATTCTATCTGTAAAAAGTCTCCTAATCTCTTGGCTGCCGGCATCCCCACCTGATTCAGGCCTGAAGCAATGCTGAAGAGGGGTGCAGCTCTGTGCCAGAACAGGCAATTCCTGGCAGGGAGGAAGGGGTGATCAGGCCTAAGAAAGAATGCATAAAATCCTGTGAAACCTGCTTTGCTAATAATGCCCTCAATTTAAATGTTAAGGATCCAAGCATAAAATGAGTTTGTTTCTCAAAGTTTTATGGCCCTTTTGCATTACTCTATCTATCTGACCCTGACTCAGAATAAGTCCTTATAGTTCTTTGAATGTTATCTATTCCTTGATCATTACTGCCTGACAATGATTGATGAGCTTTACATATATGCCCTGTATTCCTATGCAAACTAAACCCAATAAAAACCAAGGAAAAGAGGTGCTCAAAGCCCTTCTCCTCTGAGAGATTGGTCAGCCTTTTCTCCCCAACCAGATCATGTTTTGGTAGATTTATTCTCATCTGAGGCAGCTGGGAGGGCTTAGCGGGATAAAGCGCCCCAACATCCCTCCACACTCCAGCCCCCCACCATAGCTGTCAACCTGTTCTCTAACTTGAGTCTGCCTCTATTTTCTTGTTAGTTCAGTTTGTTCATTAGATTCCACATATGAGTGAAATCATATGGTATTTGTCTTTCTCTGACTGGCTTATTTCATTTAGCATAATGTTCTCCAGGTTCATCCGTGCTGTCACAAAGGGTAAAATTTCCTTCTTATTTATGATTGAGTGGTACTCCATTGTGTAGATGTACCACAACTGTTTTATCCATTCATCTACTGATGGGCACTTGGACTACTTCCAAATCTTGGCTACTGTAAATTATACTGCAATGAACATAAGTGTACATATATTCTTTCAAATTAGTGTTTCAGATTTCTTTGGATAAATTCTCAGAAGTGGAATCAGTAGGTGATTCCATTTTTAATTTTTTGAGATATCTCCATGTTGCTTTCTGCAGTGGTTGCACAAATCTTCATGCCCACCAACAGTGCACGAGGGTTCCCCTTTCACTGCACCCTCGCCAGCACTTGTTGTTTGTTGATTTATTGATGACAGCCATTCTGACAGATGCAAGATGATATCTCATTGTGGTTTTAATTTGTATTTCTCTGATGATTAATGATGTTGAGCATCTGTTGGACATCTATATATCCTCATTGGAGAAGTGTCTATTCAGGTCTTTTGCCCATTTTTTAATTGAATTGTTTGTTTTTTTGGTGTTGAGTTTTATGAATTCTTCATGTATTTTGGATACTAACCCCTTATCAGATGTATCAGCGAATACATTTTCCCATTCAGTGGGTTGTCTTTTATTTTGTTGATGGTTTCCTTTTATGTGGGAAACCTTTTTAGTTTTATGTAGTCCCATTTGTTTTTTATTCTTATTTCCCTTGCCTGAGAAAATATATCAGAAAAATATTGCTACAGCAAATGTCTGAGATTTTGCTGCCTGAGTTTTCTTCTAGGAGTTTTATGGTTTCAAGTCTTACTTTTAAGTCTTTAACCCATTTTGAGTTTATTCTTCTAGAGGAAGGGGGTAAGAAGATGTTCTACTTTCAATTTTTTTGCACATATCTGTACTTTTTCTAGCATCATTTATTGAATAGATTATCTTTAGCCCATTGTATGTTTTTGGCTTCTTTGTCAATATTAATTGACTAAAAAGGCATGGGTTTATTTTTGGACTCTCTATTCTGTTCCGCTGATCTATATGTTTTTATGACAGTACCATGCTGTTTTGCTTACTATGGCCTTGTAGTATAGTTTGATATTAGGTTGCATGATTCCTCTGACTTTGTCCTTCTTTCTCAAGATCACTGTTGCTATTCAGGGTCTTTTGTGGTTCCATATAAAATTTTGGAATATAAAGGGTCTAGCACATGTAATGCCCCTTTTTATTACAAAACATTTTATTACAAAATCATAAGCATGTAATTCTGTAGCATACCAACATCACATTCAAGCACAACATATGACATTTTAGGTGAAATATCCAAATTAAAACTGTAAATTATTACATCCATATTATTACCACACTCAAACAGATCTTACTTCTGCCAGGCCCTGTGTATTCTGGGTCTGTGAAATACACCTTTGGTATCTTGGTGGGAATTGTGTTGAATCTATAGATCAGTTTGGGTAGCATAGACATTTTAATGATGCTAATCATTCCTATCCATGAAGGTTACCAAAGGGAGAAGAGAAATTAACTGCAAAAAGTGACAATCAGATTGACATTGGACTTTTCATCAGCAGTAATAGATGCCAAAAAGCAAAGGAGAAATATCTTCAACATGCTGAGGAAGAAGTAACTCCCAATCTTGAGTTTTATATCCAACCTTATAGTACTCAACAGTAAGAGCAAAATAAGAATATATTCAGACATGCAGAGAATTTACCTCTCAAGCACCTTTATTAAAGGAATTAATGAAGGAAATATTCTACTAAGAAGAAAACTGACTGAGAATGAGGAATAAAATCTAATCAGGGAACACTGTAGTCAGTAAAATAGGCAGTGAGTTTAATTTTTTAAATCTTACTTTTTGTCATCTGATCTCAGAAGCTAAAATCTTACTTTTTTGTGTTAAAAAGAGAATGACTAAAATTCTAGAAAACAATAACATTAGAAAATATTGAATGAGCAGTTAAGTTGTGCTAGGTCATTGACAAAAATGCAACACTATGATGTAGTATACATTTTAAAAACAAGGTTATTGCCGAGAATAGAAATACAAAGAGAAAATACAATTTGTGAATACAAACCATAAGAAGGAAGAAAAAATAATATAAAATTATTTACCATCCTATAGAAAACATAAAGGAGATTTTTAAAAATAGTAAAGACAAAGGATGGTATATAAAATGTTTACATTAATATGGTAGGAAAAAAACACAGAAACATTTTTCACGTAGAGTGAGTATCTGGTCCTTAAAATCAGATATGCCACATAAAATGTTACCCATAAGTCTATCTTGCTTTATTTTAAGTGAAAAATGAATGCAACATAGTGCAGTTCAATTGAAAAATTGTCAACCAATTTACAACTTTTTAAAAATGAGCGTAACACAATAAAATGCCTATTTGTATAAGTAACAAATTATAATGATAGAATATGAAAGGCTTATAACATTGCTTCCTAATTATAAATGGATATGATTATTAGCAAACAATCCCTTTATATACAGTGACATAGTCTCCTTTGGAACCAGGTACTACTCTGAGTTATGATTCCCCTTTGTTGACATTGGTACACTTATCAGAATGTCCACTAGTGTTTCTAAAGTTCTATTTACTGCATTTGGAATGTAACAAATCAGGGCACATGCCTGGGTTGCAGGCCAGGTCCCCAGTGAAGGCCATGTGAGAGGCAACCACACATTGATGTTCTCTCCCTCTCTTTCTCCTTCCCTTCCCCTCTCTTTGAAAATAAATAAATAAAATCTTTAAAAAAAAATTTTTGTGGAAAAACATCAATAGGAAAGATGCTCTGTGGAATATAACTAAAATAAGTCATAATAATTAAACATACCAATTAAAAGACAGAGATTATCAGAGTGTAAATAAAACAAAATCTAGTTATATATTGCAGAAAAAATACACCTAGAACAATCACACATATGGTAGAAAATAATAGAGAAGATACATGTGTTAGATGGGATTCTGCTGTGAGCAACTGTGAAGCCAAACTGGCAGTGATTAACCAGGTTTGAAGTTGATTTTTCGCGTCTGGAAATAGAGCCTGGAGGCCGGTTTCTAGGGCTGGCAAGGCAGCTTCACTAGTGGCATCTCAGCGACCCAGGATCCTCCCTCTTCACAGCTCCCTCATCCCTGGACTGGGGTCCTCATGCTTCTCATCCCTGGTGATAGAAACTACATTCTAGGTGACAAGATTAAGAAAGGGATGAAGAGACAGAAGGTATACACTAGCTGTTTTAAAGAGCGCTCCTCATGCTTTAGGCACAGTAATTCAGTTAATCCTCCTAGAAACGACTGCTCTTATCCCAATACACAAGAGGCAGCCAAGGCCCAGAGAGATGAAGTGAGTTGCCCAAGTTCCGTGACTATGAAGTGGTATAGGCTGAATTGGAACCTAGGGTATCTGACTCCAGAGCCTGTGTTCTCAAACACTATACAACATTGATAAAGAACTTCTCTGGGCCTGTATTCCCACATCTGTACAGTCAGAAAGATGGTCTAGATCAGGGGTCCAAAACTGATGTCAAGTGGATCAAATAACATTTACAAAAGTTTTATTTGGATGTATTAGATTTTTAATTGTTTTTATTAGCATGCCTCTAGGTAAGATATGCACTACCCAGTGGTCCAAGGTCCTACAACCGCCCCTTGCTTTCTCTAATGTTAGTTTTTCACGTCATTAACCTTCTGATGGCAGAAGACATTGAAATTGGGGGTCTCTAGGTAAGATGCTCTCCTTTCCAGCTCTGCAATGCTATCATCAAGGGAGGAAACACTTTTCTGAGGGATGTTCACCAAAATTATCCACAGAGTATGCAGGGTTCGGGTGTACATCACTGAGAGAATAACCAAACACCTCATTAAAATAAAACAGAATGAGCAAGATATAAGCCATTTGAGCAGACTTTACTAAATTTACATATACTAAGTAGACATGGCAAACTCCAAACTCTAGAGATTAATACAACATGGTTCTATTATTAATTTTCAATCCACACTCATTACAATATGGGGGACCCTTGGGATAGAATGGATTAGCGAATAGTCCCTTTGGGTTTGTTTGTCTTAATTTTTTATTGACTTTATTTTTTAAAGCAGTTTTAGATTCATGGCAAAATTGAGAAGGTACAGAATTTTCCATTATACTTTTGCCCCCTCCCACCTACATTCACAGCCTCCCCCATTATCAACAGCTCCCACCAGAGTGGTTTGTTAGTTACCACTGATGAACCTACCATTATCACCCGAAGTCCACATGGTTCACTCTTGTCCACCTCATTTTACATTCACCTCCTACTTCATTACCTTGATTTTGTGTCTCTGGCCTAAGCCACCCAAGTCTGCTTCCTAATTAAGGTTATGCTGGTTCAGTCGGTTGCTTGTTTCAGGAGCAATATGCTAATTGAGGGCAATTCTCAGTATCCATATCTGCAACTGCTTGAGCTCCAGAGAGGCTACCAGGTCGTGGCTCATGTGTTCACCGTTTTGACACCAGCTGTTTCCTCTCCTAATGGCTAGTGCACTCCATTTCACAAGCTATTTGGCTGCAGATACAGATAAAGAAGATGGTTAAGTTTATAAAGGCTGTGGCTTAGCTATACAGTGTGACAAAAAGGACAAAGGAGCAAGGGAGAATTGCAAGAGCATCCTTCTCGAGACAAGTCTATGTTGGCAAAGGGGGAAGTAAAATCCCTCAAAAGAAGGCTGGTGGACAGGAGAAATTTTGGAAGCACACTCTGGGACTGAATAGGTTGTGGGGTACTTCTAAAATTTATTCTGTTTAGGAAATTAAGGTGAGAGCATTGGAAGGTAACCTCCCACAAGGAGAAATTATTTGAATCGATATTACTTTTGCTTTCCGTAGAAATGTTGCAGTTGATTAATCCATAAATCAATAAAATGCTAAGAAGGATGAAAATCACATTGGAAATAAATTAATTAGAAGATTTAGATAGTCTAAAAATTGAATTGTCATGAGGAGGTAGGTTGTCATTTCTCATTAAGCCTTTTCATAATTTAAAAGAAAAAAGTGCTTCTGTGTTTTTGGAGACAAGAATGTGCTGCTAGAATTTCATCTGGAGATGGGCGTGGAAGAGAGCAGCTGAAAAGAAAATGAATGTTTTCTCTCCTTTAATCTGCCCTAAATGGAGTCATATAATGATGGATCATTCAATTTACTCAGCATGCTGCACACAGCAGAAGTCAGGTTAATTTCCTTGGATATTTGCATATTTAGAAATCTTTGGTCCATAACTTAAAGAAATAACACATCATCAAATATTTACTTCTTCTACAGAAATGTGGCTCCTGACTTGTGTCATACGATATGAAAGGGGAAAAATAAACATCAAAGGAAGCCTGATGTGTTCTAAAACTTTTTATGAGAAACATATCTAAGTATCAGGGACATGTGCAATCTGAGTAACAGTTTCAAGTATGAATGAGTGTGTCACACTCCCCCCAGTTGCTTACTAAGGCATTTTCTTGGAACACCTGGCCCTTCCCTATTCAAACCTGACTGACACATCTCTTGCCACAAGGTAGGGTGTAACAATTGAACACATCACATGGGAGTCAGCTCCGTGATGTTTGAAAAATCCGAAGTCTCCTAACACTTACAACAGAGGCACTGGTTTGAAAGAAAAGATGTTTTGAGAATCACACCAAAACCCTGATGGATTTGAAACTAAATTTTATGCCATAAAAAAAAAATACATTTGGGAGAAGAGATGAAAGCCAGGAAAACCTGGCCCTGAAAAAAGATTCTTTAAACTGGAAGAGGAGGAGGAGTTTGCAAGGGAAAGTAGAGAGAACATCAGTGAACCCCTGATGAGGCTTGAGGATGCTGTATGTTACCCCTTCACCCGAGGTCCAGAAGCAATTGAGGAGTTTCTGAAATGTTTATGTAAATTACAGACAGGTCTATAATTTATTATAATCACATGTTACAGGCACCAAAAGTGTTTTTAAATCCTCATTTTTATGAGGATACAGTTTTGAAAAATTGAAAGCAGAGGTTTGGCACCTGTACCTTACCTTGCAGGGAGAAAACAGAAGTCCCTTTGTTCCTCATGACTGAGGAAGAGGCCAGTGAAAATGGCTACAAAATGCGGCCAGGCAAACACACCTAAGGCAAACCTGTGGAGTTCTCCAGCTTCCCAATGTGGCACAGGAACTTTACCAAATGTGGCCAAATGTGATGGGAGCATGTCCTGGGGAGCTGAGGGCCCTGATCCCTGGACACCCTGGTGATCGTGACGAGAACTGAAGTCATCTACATGGTCCAACAAGTGAAGACGCATCCTCAGCATGGACGCCTGAGGACCAGATGCCCCTTGTTCCCCCATGCCTTGCTTCATCCCCATCCACGGGCACCAGATCAGATCCTCAGGAATTGGGCCATCTGTTGGCACTGCAGTGAGTAAAAATGATTCACCGAGAAAACCAGGAATTGACTCTCAAAACCCAGAAGTGGAATTAGGGGACATGAAATACAAATTAAAACCTTCCTTAGTAAACATAAAGTAGACTTTTTTTTTTCTATTCTGCAGTTTGTTCTTGAGAAATTAGCAACCCCTTTGGGTACACACTAACTCCAGATCAATAGCAGAGCTGTATTATGGAATGGATATTCATTTTTATTAAAGAATTCTTCATTTCATGAAATAATATACCAGAGTACACTTTTAAAAATCCAGCACTCAGTGCATATATCATTGGAATTACAGAAATGTAATTTACACAAACTTTTTTTTTAAATCCTCACCCAAGGATATGTTTAATTTTAGAGAGAGAGGAAGGTGAGGGGAGGGGGGAAGAGAGGAACATCGATGTAAGAGAGAAATAGCAATCAGCTGCCTGTCCTATATGCCCCGACCAGGGATGAAAGCCACAACTTAGGTAGGTGCCCTGATCAGGAATCGAACCTCCAATCAATTGGGCCATCAGGCCAGGGCTCCATAAACTTTTGAGGAAATCATCAACTGTCCAAAACAAGCCCATTTGAGACCCAGGGCTGTTCTTCTGGAATATTGACAAAACTCAAGTATTGTTATTCCTGTAGAGCTGAGGGTATGGGTGACTTTCAGTTAGCCTAAGGGTGAGGAAATGGACGGGCCCATGTGTACAGGAAAGGGAGACAACCTGTTGAGAAGTGATAGTTCTGAGCCTTCCACTGGTGGCATCTGGAAAGAAGTTCAGTTGAGGATGGGGAGTGATTCATTTTTGGATGAAAACATAACCACACTTAATACAGCGGGAGTATGTTCTGTGACAGAGAAACACAGGCTTCTATGTGACCATGTTGGAGAAGCACTTCCCCCAGTGTTCAGATGGTCAGGGAGATTTCTCTGGGGGAATGGCACTGAAACTGAGGCTTGAAGAATGTGAAGAAATTAGCTAGACAAATGGGGTCATAGCCAAGGGTATTCCAGGCAGATGGAATGTGGACAAGTACAGAGGCAACAGGAAAAATCACCAATATTTTTTAATATACTAGGCTGTATGCTTTACACACAATTTCATTCCAACCTCATAACAACCCCATGGGGTGCAGACTGTTATTCATTCCATTTCCACATAGGAAAACTGGGCAGCAGTATGGACATGGATCTTGCTCAAGACAATAGAGCTGGTAAGGAGTTGAGCATAGACTGACTTGGAACTCCCTTGTTTAACCATTGTTCTGCTCTGACTTCTAAGCAAGTAATCCAATAGCTCATTCCAGGATCTGAAGTAAGTTCCTCATGCTAGGAGCTAAGAATTGGAAGGACAAGGGAATTGGATTCAGCAATGGCAGGACATGAAGCAGGAGATAGTATTTATGACCAAATCAAAGTCATATGCTCCTGTATATGCCTAGTACATAAGATTTCATCTTTGCTGCAGATCTGGAAGCTATGGGATTCAGTGGAATGGGCATAGGCTTTGGTGTCAAACAGATGTGAGTTCCAATCCTTTCACTTCTGCTTGGAAGCTAAGCAGTTTAACTTAAGCAACTTCTTTAAACTTCCCACATATTTTCTCCTCTGCTACCATCTGTGCCTTGAAGATTATAATAGCGACATTGAAGAGTTGTTGTGAGGATGCACGGTGCAGAGTACATAAGTGTCTGGCATATAGTTAGTAGGAACTCAGTTTTGTTTGGTTTTCCCCTTCCTTTCTCCTGTTGTGAGGAGCAGAGCTGGCTGTCTATCTGAATATCTCTGCATGGTTCAGCCAACCCAGAGCAAGAACTTGAACAAAAGTGAATATTGACCCACACATTTTAAAATATTACACTTGATTCAGAGGCCAAGCCTCAAACTTTAGTGAACCACAACAGAAACACCGAGGACAGTGTGGTATGGAGCAAGGCCGCTGGAGCAGAAGTCGGGAAATGTGAGTGTCTGCCCCAACACAGGCACTGCAGCGCCCCCTTCGCTGAGCTGCAGCTTCCCTACCTGGACGAACAGCAGACTGAACCTCCTGACCTGTGTCTGCCGCTCAGAGTTGAAGCTCACTCGATGTCTTGAACATCTGAGCAGAAACAGGGCTAGAAAACCATTCTTCTCTGAATGAAGCCAGGAATCTCAGGTTAAACAAACAAAAATATCCTTAAAATGACATATCTTACGTATCTTAAAAAGGAGATGTATAACAAATATATAATCTTGGGAGATAACAGAGAGGATATGCAGGAAGATGATGTGTGGACTTTAAAGGAAGTTAGATATGCATGCTAATTTATTTCTTGCTGTAAATCATTACCTCTTTAAATGTATCTCTTCATCTAGAAAATGAAAATGATAACCTTCTTTCATAGAGTTGTATTAAAATGAAAGGCTATTTGTAACTTCCAGTTTGCTCTTCATCTGCCAAGAGAAAAATAAAATTTCTGTTTATCACAGTCCTCCAGGAAAAGTTAAGCACTCCTTTTTCATTCCCATCACTTAGGGTCCACATTTGTTTACCCCACTGCCTCCTGGGTGAGCGCTGTCCTCTATTCTGAGCTCCGGACAACAGATCGTCAGTCACATTTATGTCTAACGAGCCTAGACTGGTGCCCAGCACATGGCATTAGCATTTCAATGAATGATGGTTGTTAAAACTAATGAAGAAATAAAATTAAAACAATGAAATTGCATCTTTCATGTAGTAGATTGGTGAAGATTTTTAAAAGATTTACACTTAATGCAGGCAAGTGCACATAAAATGAAGCGACTTTCCTTGAAATAAATTTAGTAATATGTTTCAAGATTCTTAAAAATCTCTGGACCCTTGGATCCAATAATTCCACTCTGCAGATTTCACCCAGTGGGGTGGATAGGCTATTTGCCAAGTGAAAAAGCAATGCAGGGGGGACAAGACTGTGAGTAAACATGCCGAAACATGACAGGTGATTTCAGTTTTCCATTTTATGCTCTTCTATGTTTTCCAAAATGTATTTAGTGATCATGTAAAGTTCTATAGCAAGATAATATGGTACTTTTATTGTTACATGAGAGACTTTTACAGATTTAAATGTATAATCCTAAATACTTTAAAAAGATCTCAATGTTCCTCAAATGCATAGCTTATTTTATTGACCCCAACATCCAATGTAACACCTTCCATATAAGAATGCTATAAATTCATATACATGTATTATATATGTATATGATTTTACATGAGTGTCTACCTGGGTCTTTAACTAATCTTGCTTCACTCTCTAAATTTAGAAGGGTCAACATATATTTCTTCCGGTCTTTTAATTTCCAGAGACATGTAAGTGTCAGCAGATTTATTTTTCTCCGAAACAGAGTAATGCTCCAGTTAACTGCTGTCCAGATAGTTTTCATTAAAAAGTAGCACAGCTCCCTCTGTGAGGTTTCCACATCACGTGCCAGGAGGAAGGGAGAAGTTAACTAGGTTATAAGGGTTCGTTGGAGTGTCTGCTCTGTGCTGTGTTATCGCTGAGGTAGACACAAATGAAGTTCTTAAGTAAAAAATAAATTGTTGTGGCTCTTCCTTCTTAATGGAGTTCTTTTAGGTGGAAAATTTAGACTGCAATGCTTTTCCTTGCTAAAAACACCAGTGTTTACTTGGCCAAGTTTATTTTTACTGGACAAAGATTTCATCCCTTAACTCTTGCATCTTTTTAAATAGACATGCTTTAAAACTTCCTCCCTGTCCCCTCAAGGCCTTCTCCCGGAGTTTGTCATATCGAGTATCCAGCTTCTTGTATTTTCATGAGATTTCCACTATATTCTTACTTCCCTCAGGCCCCCGCATGAGAAGGTCTCTCCTCCCATAAAAATAATTTTCTTCTCTATTATTCTTTTGAGCTGTGATTCTGCTTATCTCATCGCCCGAAGTATCAATGTCTTTTTTAAAAAGTAGTTTATACTCAGCTGAATAAATACAACAATCTTTACCCCGTACTTACTCCAACTTCTGATTTCTACTCTTGCTCTGGTACTGAAATTTTTTTTTTTTTCTTTTTTTAAAGTCACCAGTCACCCCATTGCCAAAGCAATGGATCTTTTCCATTCCTCGGCTTCCTTCACTTCTCTTTTTAATGCTGTTAGCTCTTCTTTTTTTTTTAAACTATATTTTATTGATTATGCTGTTACAGTTGCCCCATTTCCCCCCTTCTTGCCCCCCTCCCCCTTACCCCCCTTTCCCCTCCCTTTAGTTTTGTCCATAGGTCCTACACATAAGTCCTTCTGCTCCTATACTTCCTATACTGTTCTAATCTCCCCTTGTCTGTTGTCTACCTCCCATTTATAGTTCTTCTATCTTACAGAAAGTGATCTCTTTTCACTTAGATGCTTGGAAGAGCAGGATGTCCATGACCAAGGAGTAGAATTTCACCCTGGTTCCCCAAATTCTCTGTCAGTAGCAAGCAATAGATTAAAAGTGCATGTAGTTTTGTAAAAGGTTCACACAAGTTAAGCACAGGTATGTTTTTACTGTAATGTGAAAAACAAAACATGTACACAGAAGTCTGTTTCTATAACCTGCCCTCTACACCAACGCCTCTGACTCCTTCTCGGTTACATTACCTGGTGAATGTTCTTCCCTTGCTGTTTCTGTGTATCTGTATGAATACATTGGCGTGTGTTTAGAAATAGATACTTAACAGACATTAATGGAACATGCATGGACACATGAGCTCATTTTTTCTTAAATCTGTGTATTACTTTAAAACTAAACGGAAGAGCTACTAAGGGTGGGAAGGAAAATAGCGTGAAGAGGGGGGAGACACAAAGATGGGCAGATGGCTTGCCTTTATGCTGAGAATATCTCATGAACACACAGGAATACTTAATGTTCATGCCACACAAAGCTGCTTAAATTTAGCAGCGGATGATGAAGTGCAGAATTTTGGATTTTGATTTCTTTTTTAATAGTCTTTTTGTTGCTGTTGAAAATGAAACTACTAATTTCAAAGGCATCAATTAAATTCAATTCCAGTTTTTATGAGACACTTGAAGAAGAGAACTTGTATCTATATGCCTTTATTTGAATAGTAGGCTTTGATTGTCAAAGGGTATGAAGTTGGAAGTAGTTACAGTCAAGGAACAGAAAGAGAGCATCTTAATTTTAGTACTCTTTTTTTTTTTCACATTCTGGCTATGTTGACCAAGATGATTAGATTTCACAGCCCACTCAAGCTGTAAATATCTTTACATGTGGTAAGTCTTACCTAGCACTGTAGTAACATGCCTTAAACAGAGAATTAAAAGCTCTGAACAAGATGGTATCTCAGTATAAGGAGGTTTACTAGACTTCTGAAAAAAATGAAGTATCTTTTGAAATGACTTTCAGAAGGTGAAGGAAGCTTTGTACTACATAGGAGAGGATCTCAGTGCTCAGGTTAAAAAGGAACGCAAGTTGACAAGACTTTTGGGGATTTATTTTCTATGAACTAAATGACTAGACCTTGACACCTTGTCAAGTACTCGGCTGAAAAAAGGAGAAGATTACAAAAGGACAGATACAAAAATGGCAAGGGAATTCAAAATAAGAATAAGCAACATTCTGTTATTACAGAGATAGTAGTTATCAAAGAACTAGAATTATTATTAATCATGTTACACTGAAAGAAATGAATAATTGATTTGAAAATGATCATTCACTGTTACCTGTAAAGATTAGAAAAGAGAGATTTAAATAAAACATTTTACAAAAGTGAATAATCCTTTAGAATTTAGGGACCATTAAAGAAGAGACAAATAATGCATTAAGACATGTTTAATGAAGGGTTGAGGAAATTGGTAACTTTTCCAAAGGGCTTGAAGACGTATGAGGGCCTAACCCTCAGATGCTTTTAGTGAAAAGATTACTTAAGTGAGATAGCATTCATTGATATTTTTCTCTCATTTATTTCTACAAATGTGGCTAGGAAGACCCAGTAATTCATAACCTTAAAATTGTTAAGTCTCATTTTAATCATTAATGTTGATCATTATACATACTAGGAACATTTTTAAAAGGTGGCAAACAATTGATTTGAGTTTTAACAATGTGTTACTTGCAAGATTTTGCAAGACAAGTGCTGAGAGGCTATTTCTTTCTTCCCAGGGAAGGTCCTACCATGCTAACATGAATCCTTACTCTGCACAGATAGGATTTCTAATGTGTGGTGACCTAAAACAGGAATGTGACACACATATGTTTTCTTTAAAATGAAAAGATAACATTACTAAAACCAAGAAGCCTTATATTTACCCATGATTTATCACTGTCCAATTGAGATGCAATTTAGAGAACATTTTGAATAAATTAAATGCTACACAGATAGGTATCTCTTGAATCTTGGCTGGTAGCCTTATATTGCCCCACCCACTCTCAACACAAGATTCTAATTATGGCAGTCTAGTTAGTACTCATGCAGGTGAGTGTGTGCTTAAATATTCCTCCGGGAGACTTCCATATGAACACATCCCATCACCACAACCAAATGAAAACTACCGCTTCGGTAAAGAGTAATTGAAAAGAGAAATCAAATGCCTCGGTTTATAATCTGGACCCAGCGCAAACACCATCGTATCAATGTTTTAACCCTTCTAAGCCCAGCAGCCCTCTTTTCAGGGGCAGCCTCTTTCCCCTGTTTTGTAGGCACTGAATCCTGTTGTTTCCTTAGTCCTCTTTTCTTGTTCCCAGGAGTGGTCACCTGACCCAGTCCTGTCTAATCAGCTTATCCTGTCACTCTGGCACCAGGGACTCAAAATGAGCCAGTAAGAGTGCTTGGCAGGTTTTTCTGCCAGAACCACTAAGGAGGGGGCAAGCTTTTACTTTTTCTACTGAGGATGTTAAGGTGGTAAAATGTGTCTTTAGCTGAGCAGCCCTCATACCTGCTGTGTTATGGATTCACACACTCTAGAATTTTCAGTTATGCTTATACTGGCTTGAATTGAGTTTTAATTTTTATTTTTAAGATTTAATTTATTTATTTTTAGACAGAGGGTAAAAAAGAGAGAAGGAGAGAGAGACACACATCAGTGTGTAGTTGCCTCTCATGTGCCCGCAACTGGGGACCTGGACCACAACCCAGGCATGTGCCTTGACTGGGAATTGAACCAGAAACCCTTTGGTTTGCAGGCCAGTACTCAATCCACTGAACCACGCTAGCCAGGGCTTAAATTGAGCTTTTAATCTCTGGCAAATGAAAAGGCCTAATATGCACATTGCACTGTATTGGGTAATTGCTTAAATTATTTGGCTTATTTTTTTCACCTATAACATTTGGATAATAGCATATACCGTGCCCATGCACCAGAGAAATAATGATCAGACCTAACATTTAAGATGCTAAGCATCTATTATCTTATAATAGGTTATCCAAATGATAAATATCATATACATTCCTCCCTAGTAAGTATTTTGTTCAGACAATAACTGTAATCCAAACTGACCATTTAGCATTATATAAAAATATCTTTTGCTACATTTCTTAATCCTTAATGAGTTATTTTATTCTCATATAAATTATTGCTCATCAGCAAAGCAAAAACTTTAATTTTTTTATAAACCAATAATTAATAACAATGAATAATTATTTCTGTATTCACTTTGTTTAATCACATAATAGTTATGTTCAGAACTCTTTTCTCTAATACTGAAATTATATTTTAAATTTCTAATTTCCTGATACGATATGTATCAGTGCCTCTCAGACTTGCCAGTCACCTGGGGGTCATGTTAAAAATGCAGTACCTGATTCAGTACATCTGGGGTGTAGACCTGACCTGTGGCATTTCTTTACTTTTTAACCTTTGTTTTTTTCAGCTTTATTATAATTCACATATAACACTGTGTAAGTTTAAGGTATACAGTGTGATGATTTGATATGCATATATATTGAGAAATGAATACATGATAGGGTTAGTTAATTCCTCCATTATCTCACATAATTATGTGTGTGTGTTGAACACATTTAAGATTTATTATCTTAGCAGCTTTCAAGTATATAATGCAGTATTTTTAGCTGGAGTCACTGCACTGTAATGAGTTCCCCAGAACTTCATAGTCTACTCTCTGCTTCTAGGAGTTTGGCATTTTTAGGTTACACATGTCTGTCTTTCTCTGTCTCACTTATTTCACTGAGCATGTTGCCTTCAAGGTCCATCCATGTTGTCACAAATGGCAGAATTTCCTTTTTTAAAGGCTGAATAATAGTCATATATATAATATATATACATGTATGTATGTATGTATGTATGTATGTATGTATGTGCTTGAACTTTGGGATGTGTTCACATTTCTTTACTTATTTATCCATTAATAGACAACTTTGGTTGTTGCTAAGTCTTAGCTATTGTGAACCACTCTGCAATGAACATGTGGTGCAGCTGTCTCTCCAAAGTAATGATTTAATTTGTATTCCCAGAACTGCAATTGCTAGGTCACATAGTGGTTGTATTTTTTATTTTTTAAAGAACCTCCATACTATTTTTCATTTACTTGATGATTAGTAATGTCGAGCATCTATTATGTACTTCTTAGAAATGTGCATGTCTTCTTTGGGAAAATGTCTGTTCAGGCCCTCTTCTCATTTTAAAATCAGATCATTTGGAGGCTTTGTTATTGATTTATGTAAGTTCCATATATATTTTGACTATTAATCCTTATCCAATTGCTAGTTTGCAAGTATTTCTAACAAGCTCCAGGTGACAGATGCATATTTGGGCTGTAGACCAGCTTTGAGCATGAGAGGGTCTAGAAGAAAACCTTCCAAATAATATAGACACAAATCAAATGAGTTGTGAGTTGAAAGATTTAAGATACAGTGTTAGTTGGCTCATTTTAAAAACTATGTGATTATTACAAATGGCTCCCTGGGCTTTTGTTTCCTTATCTAAGATGAAAATATTAGTAAGTTATTGACTGACTGACCTTGGAAAATACCACAGAATCTATGTCTTAGGATATTTTAGGACTTACTATTCTAAGTAGAAAAAAGAATTTTTTTATTAGATAACTGCAGTAGAGCTTCCAGATTTATATTCAATCTCCATTTTCACATAATGGTCAATTTGACAAATAAATGTATAAGATCCTGTCATTTTCAATAAAGAATTGAGCCTATAATTGAATGTTGTTCACAGTTGAGTGGTCTAGAGTTCATACTGAAAAGACAAGTTGAAATGGTAGGTGAATAATGAAACACATTTCTGACCAAGTGACTTTATAAATATATACACTGGACTGTGATTGTCAGTTAAAGTGGCTTCCTAAAGACAGCCGACAGCAGAATGATTTGCCCATTCCCTTTTTATTTCTCTCAGTGCCTCTTCAGAACAGTAAACATATCATTTTAATACAAAATAGACATAACAGTTCAAAAGTCATAGTATATAGGTGACTTTTCAGCTGAAAGACATTGAATTAGACTGACAGGCAAAATTATTTCACCAAGAAATGCACAAAGTTCATCAAAATTCAGCTATGAAATTTCAGCTAAGGAGTATTCCTTCATAGCATAAAAGATTTTGACATTTTCTGTTTAAGAGACTATTAAAGTAAGAGTAATTCGGTGTATTTCTCATAAAGTCACAGTGATTGATGAATGAGATTTTCTTATTCCAAGGTAGACTATCAAGTGTTCCGTTGAATTGTTGATGGATCGATTTGATGCAGCCTTAAGGACATGCCTGAAAAATTAAAATTATAAGATCAACATTTTCCGGGATTGGTTTGATTGCTTTGTTTGTCCCTTGATCAACTGAAGCATTTTGACTTTTAGTCACTAATCAGTGTCCCCGCTAATGCCTGTTAGAACAATTCAAAAAGACTTAACAAAGCCTCATAAGAATCGATATGGTTGATTTTTCCCTCACATAAGTAAATGAGATCAAATGTATTTTCCTCTAGTGAAACCTGAGGTGGTTTTGGATTCTTGCAGTTTGTGGGCAGGTTTTTTATGAACCTGAGTGAGCATTTTATGCTGTCAGCAACATTTCCATGAAGTATATCTCTAAACAAAAGAAAAATCTGGCAGTTGATTTAAGATCAGTAGACCATGTTAAGTTTAATACAAATTCCATCACAAACTTGTATGCCATTTGAAGGATACAGATGATCAGTCTAGAAAGAGTTACCCACATAGTACAGATGAGTATTTGTCCATTCAGCTTTAAGTGGTCATGATTTCCAGGGTAACCCCACAGAAATCATTATTCTCACTAGTGGTTTTGGAAACTGAGAAAGAAAATGTGGTTTTCAAAATGTGAACAGCAATTCGAAAGAAGACCATCAACTATCAACATGGCACAATTATTGGTGACATTTTCAGGAATCCTATTATTTTTGCTCTATGTTGCCCCTTTCTTAATCACAGTTCTGAAAGGGGACTGTTCAGTCGAAAGGGAAGAAAAGCTGCAGGAATGACGTCAGGAGTTTAGCTCTGTGTAGACACCTCCTGTAGGTATCTCAGCGCATGCCCTGGACAGCGTACGTAGTAATGATTTGATTTAGAAAAATGGGATGATTGGTATTGAAATACAAGGATAAATAATGAGTATTACTGTATTTCCCAATCCACAAAACCTCAACCTTTTAAAATATTAAAAGTAGCTACATATCAGGTAAAAGCATTTCTATGTTCTTTTCCCTGTCCTTTAACTATTGTGTTGTTGTCTGAAGATTTAAAGTAAATTGCTGAATCTCTTGGAAATTTCTCAGTTGAGATAATCCCATGTGGCACTTTTGCCACTTTATCATTGTCTTGGCTGGGAAGTAAATATAAGGCAAGAAACATGTGAGGCATTTAGCATGACACCTGGCACATGGCATCCATTTGGCATTTGCAAAGTTATGTATGGCATGCTCTATAATTTCTACATTCAGTATTACACAAATCAGAGACATTTTGCATGTAAAATAAAATGTCTATAATTCCCAGCATAGAAAAATTGGTCTTCAGTCCAAAATTCATGATTGTAAAATATTTATATTTTTTTAAAACACTGATGAAGAAGCTCAATCTTTCCCCCTTTTAGCAGATATGAGTAATTTTCAAGACAGCTCTAGTGGTAGGAACTAGGAACTTACTTCTTCAATGCACATGTAATGAAATGTTCTGTTTCCCAGCTTTATAATTAGAGATTATTTCACAGTGGTTTCAGCACAGATAAAATTTAGCTCACTTAAGCTATGACAGCCATCATCTCTTATTTTCATTAAACATGCTCTAGAGCGAGTGGTTATAGAAATAAGATAGGAATTAGCATTTGAAAGTTTAAAGATGAGTGCAAAAGCGCTTCCTTAGAAAATTATGGGTTTCCCTTGGCTTAGCTTTCCTAAAATAAATCAGCATTGCTCCAAGTGGCAGCCTCTACTGCCTGATGTTATCACATTTACGTGTTCATCTACGTTCACAAAAAAAGAGGTCTTGATTTCAGTAGTTCCAAAATATAAGATGTTTCTGCTCTCGAGATGTGAGGACAATTGGCTGAATGTGTTGCCAGAGCTCCTATTCCCATGCATAATTTGCCCACTTTTCCCTTTTTGAATATGTCTTGGCTTAAATACATCTACTTCACCACATAGCTCTTCAATGGCTTATAATTTCCTATGCCTGGTAGCAAGCTTTCACAGTGAAATAAAAAAAATTAAGAAATTATTTTTACTTCTGTTAAAAAGATAAATAACGTGCTATCTATATAGGACCATCAAACAAATCAAGTTTGTTCTTTCACTGATAATCATTTCCTGTAGTGGCCACTTATCAAGAGAAAGGGTCAGGCCGTGTGGGCTGGCTGCCACATTCAGTAGTGGTCCGTCAGCATTTGGAGATTATGAGAGTTCTTGGCTTTGCCTCCTTGGAACCAAACACTGATACTCTGTGGAGGGCATTAGGTGCTTAGGATAATTCTCCTAGGTCTCTGTCTCCCACTTTATACCTGAATTGTTTCCATGTCTCATTGCTATGATATTCAAGGCCACCCCAAGGATATTCCTGTCAGGTATGTTTCTGATGGAGTGGTCCTATAAAGGACCTTAAACCAGAGACATTAAAATTAAGAACAAACTGACAGTAACCAGAGGGGAGTTGGGAGGGGATAATGGGGGGGAAAGGGGGAAGGGTTTTTAGGAACATGTTTAAAGGACACATGGACAAAACCAAAGGGGGGGAGGTAGGATCAAGGGTGGGAAGTGGGGATGGCTGGGGTGTGGGGGAATGCTGGGGAGGAAATGGAGACAACTGTACCTAAACAACAATTAAAAAATGTGAAAAAAACCATAAATGATTCTACATTTTATCTGAGTGTCACAGCTCCTTCTGTTGGCTTCTGGAAATCCAAAGGGGTAGCCATAGAAACAAGGGCATACATCTCACTGTCTTCTTCCTTACTAATTTCAATATACAGGGCCACAGAATGATCCACTAATGTGTCTTTATCAGTAGAAAGATAGTTGGGAGGTAAAATGAATAGGATTTAGTGATTAAACAGAGTGTTCAGGCATAAGGAACAAAAAAGATTGACTCTTGGGTTTCTGGCTTGAGCAATTAATTGGTGGTTGGTGACACCATGACTTGGTTTAGGGATCAATGTCAGAAGAGCAGGCTTTAGAAGGAGTACAGTGAGCAAGATGAATGCCACATTGAACATCTTGCTCTTGAGATTCCTGCAACACACTGAATTGTCTAAGCAGTTCTGGGACTTAGGAGAAAACATAGGGTCAAGTTAAACACTTAAAAGTTGTTATGAGAAATAAATGAGATGCATCACACGAAGATCTTAGTACTGTGCCTGGAACAGTGTAATAATTTGATAAATGCATTATTATTGACAGTATTGGCATGTAGACAAGTGTGTCATGGAACAAGGGGGAAAAGAGTTTCTAGAGGAGCTGGTGGTCAACCATATCCAATGCTGCTCTGAGTTAAAGTAGACTGGGAATTAGTTTTCTTCAAATGAATTTGGAAGTGAGAAGTTCATTGGTGATCTTGGGAAATGCTGATTTCATAAAGCAGAGGGGAGAGATTAGAGTGGGTTGGGGAACAGAGAAAGGAAATGTAACTTCAACAACTCTTAAGAAGCTTGCAAAAGGGAAGAGAACTATAGCCTGAGCAATGTATATCTGGTTTATTATTATCATTATTGTCTAAGTTAAAAAATTGATATGTTTAAATATTAATGCTATGGCTAAATATCAATAAAGGAAGGGTGAAGATACAGAGAAAAAGAAAATAAGAATTAGGGCAAGGTCTCCAAGATGGAAAAAAGATAAAATGACAAATAAGTAGATAGCTTAATGACATAGCCCACTTAAGAGCTCACTAATTCAGTTGGTCATTTCCTTTCTGTAAGTGGAGACAGATGGGAGAGTAAAGTTTCTAAGGAATTAGAAGCGAGGGCCCTGCCAAAAGGAGGTCTTGCTTGTTTGCCTTTATCAGTTTAATGTATTTACACATTAAGGGACATTAGAAGTCTCTTTTTAGGACTCTCTCCACAGCTAAGGTTTGTTTTATTTCACTTTATGAACTGAGGGGATAATAACATGTTCTAAATCTTTATCTTGCCTGTGGCCATGAAAATGAGAAATAATGACTCCTGCTCAGAACTGCTAATATATTCCCAAATTTATTTGTGTATTAAGAGGAGCATAATAACTTTGAAACATTTTTTAATGTAGTAAAGGCTTTTATAAGGTGTATGAGAGGGAGTATGTGGAGAGAAGGGAGAAACTGTGGATACCTGTCTTCACATTCCCTTGTGAGTAGGTTTGCGATGGGGGAGCAAGCTGGAGTACAGGGCGCAGAGTGTGAAGATGATGCTGACCAGCTACGTGACCTTGAGCAAGGTGTGTAATGCCCACTTTCATATGGGTCACCCTGAGGATTAAATTAGACAATGCATGTTCGGTCCTCAAGAAATATTGCTATTATTAAAATGGACTATTTGTCCCTGCTAAATCTGCAATATGAACATGCTCTTTATTTTGTAGTCACAAATGTATCTAACTTTCATTCTCTTAAATACCTAACACTATTTCAAAATCATGGCAAGTGGCTTTAATACCTAGAATAATTGAGCAGTGAAGCATTTTCCCTTTTGTCCCATAGGGTATTGTCCATCTAGAAGCATCTACCTAGATCCTAAGGATGAGAGGGAAATCATGCCGTCTGTTCGGAGGCCTTTTGTTGTCCATCTTGGTGCGCCACCCTCTCACTTAATTATCTCTCTGCCATGAAGAAAGCGCAGAGAGAAACAAACAAAAGCACTCTCGATAGAAATACTTGACCGTAGGAAAATACTAGCTCGGTTGTCAATGCCGTATATTGAATGGCCACTGTCTTTTGGTCACCCACTTTGGAATTTTATGCTTTCATTAAAGACACACAGAAAAGAAAAAAAACTCAGAAGCAGTAATGGCAGAATTGGTGTCATCTGTGTTTGGAAGAACATGAACAGGGCAAACGCCATGATCCTACATTGCTCCAGAACCAAAAGCTAATGAGTCATATCCACCTCTTCGCTTCAAACATGCCTTGTCTGAAGGTTAACCACATTAATTCCTGTGAGTCAACATATCATTATTCTGCCATAGCATTAAAAAAAATGTCAATAATGGCCACAGTTATAGCCCCATGTGATAATGTTCAAAAGTTCCTGAATTATCAGGACCCTGCCAACTTTTTATTTCTTTGGGGTTAACTGTTTTTGGGTTAACCTAGGGTGCTGAGGGTCTAGAAACTCTGGATTTTGCAAATCAGGGATTTTCAATGGAGGAGCATGGGAAATTGCAGAAGAACAGAGGAAAGCCAGAGTAAGATTGCAAAGAAGACTAAAGACAGTGGGTATAGAATTGTGAATGAATGCTTTCACATCTACTCATCAATCTAAAATAAAATGAGACCCCTGGTCTTCTTCCACATTTTCCTCTCAGACTAGCCTTTTACCTAAAAAATATCAGGGATCACATATGATCAGTTCATCTCTAAACCAAAATCATAAAACCCAATGCATGTTCTATGTGAGCTCGCATCTCAATCCATCATAATACTTAATTTCTATGATGGTGACCTAGACCAGCATTTCTCACACTGTAATGTACGTACAAATTCCCCTAGAATCTTATTAGAATGCAGATTCTGATTCAGTATATTTGGAATGGGGCCCAAGATTCCATCTATAGCCCTTGGTCAAGATCCACTTTAATAAATTCAAAGTCAAGTCATTTCTTAGGATTCATCTCATTGCTTAACTGTGTCAAACTTTTGTGATTCAAAATACAATCTGCAATGTCAGTTCATCAGACTCATAATAAAAGTAACTTTTTTACACAGTATATTGATGATTAGCTAATGTTCAATCAATCACGAAGATTGTTCAGAGTTGCCCAATTACCAAAGTCTTAATTACTAAAGGTTTTCTGGGATGGGTCACTATGATGTATACAGAATTTTTATTTGATTCTGCTTTTGATTTTTTTCAGATGCAAATTTTACCTTTTTAAATTGTAAAACAAAAGTTGAAATATAAATTTAGGATTTGTTCATATTATTAGATCGTTAACATTTTTTTATTATGGAGTTACATAAGTGACATAAAAGAAATCTGAAAATAATCAGTAATAGGGCCTTGTAAACCAAGATGGAGTAAATAGGTAGGCCAGAGCAAAGGCACTTAAATATCTGATACACTGCTTTTAGACAAAATCTCTGGCTCCAATGGCATGAGTAGTGGATAGATATCAAAGCCCTACTTCAAAATACCTCTCACATAGCAGAGGCTAGTGTATACTAAAATTTTTATAACCAGGTGTTGAACTTAGCTGAATTGTAAGTCTCTGCTCTGTTCACCAAAGGCCTTTGCCAGAAAAGACCAGTGAAAGGAAAAAATACTACCATAATGGAAAGAACCTTTTTGTAAAAGGAATAGAGTCCCCTAAGCTTCTTCCCCTGTAGAATATTGCAGCCATCCTCACTCTCCATTGTCTTTTTATTATCCTGCCACACCTGGTAAGTCCTAACCTTAGAAAAACCCAGCAGTCCGTCTTCTCCATGCCCATGTTCAAGTAGGAGATTCTCTGGAGCAAATCACAACACCAGGTTGATTGATAGCACTTTCAGTTTGTAATTCCCAGTCTCAGCCAAGCTCTCGCCATCCCTTATGATCTTACCACATGATTACAATCAGTGTCTGCAGAGGCTCTTTTTGCCTTCCACTCCCCTTAAACATCGGTGGATGGCTTTCCACTCCCCTTAAACATTGGTGGATGGCCTTAGCTAGAAATGGCTTGTGTTTAGATCGTCTGCTCTGAAAGCCAGCTGTCCAGGTTTGCATTCAGGTTTCAGAAATTCGTCTGCATGCAACTTTAGGAACAGTTCTGTGTCTTGGTTCCCTGTTGGTAAAATAGAGAATAATAGTTCCTGCCTCATAAGGTTATTATATGTAATAAATAAGTACATTTAAATTGTGTAAAACAGTGCCTGCTGCCAATAAACCATCAATAGAAGTTCACTATTTTTCTAATTAAATTTTCACACACACAGAAAAATAGAAGCCATGGAAGAGAACTTCCTTTAACCACCCAACACCATATCAACAAATTCATCTACACTGTCATGGCCTCATCTAAACCTAATTTCCTCCAAAAGGCCCCACCTCCTAATTAACATCACATATCAGGTTAGTGTTTCAACATATGAATTGGGGGAGGATATAAATATTTAGTCTATAACTGAATCAAGCTCTGACTAACTGGCTCCCAACCATTGTGCTAAAAGTCCTCTAAGTAACGTTACAAGTAATTTCTGTATTCTCAATTTCTGCGACCACATCGCGTGAGCTTTTCTCAGCATTCAACACTGACTGCCTTTTTCTTTGGATTCTGTGCCATCACACTCTCCCGGTTTTCTTCCTATCCTCTTCCCTCCTCTACCATCTACTTCAGAGCTCATGCCAGAAATGCCACAGTATTCAATCACCAGATCTGATGGTTCTCCATTCTGATGTTGAAATGCAGCCACTTTCCCTAATAGCTAATGATGCGATTGGAGATGAAATAATATTCTTCTACCTCTCCTTCCGAAATCCCCCTTTTATTTCCACCAGCTTTTTTCTCTAAATGACAACCAGTGATAATCTTAAAACTTCATATAGATCTTAAAATCTTTCCACTGCTGTTCATAGTTTCTAAGTTAAAAATTATACTTTTTTCCATTTATTTTAACTTTATTACAAAGAAATCAAATATACTTCAAAGTGGGGAGGCTATTAGAGTAAATTACCATATACCTGTCGCCTAGGCTTAATGATTATTATAATTTAATCATAGTCCCCTTATCTATTTTTTCTTTGGCCAATTATTTTTTATTGTAGGAAAGTACACATAACAAAATTTACCATTTTAAGTGTATGATTCTATGGCATTAAGTAAACATTGCTGTTCATCCCTTACCACCTCCATCTCTTGAAGTTAAGTTTCTGTTACATGACAAGTATGAGGAGCATGAACTGTTCTGTCCCGGGTCATTGTGGTCAAGTCATTCTGACCTGCCCATAGTTCCTGGTATGTGCCAAACTCATGCCTTACTCAAACTCTTCAGGCAAGCTTCTTAATTCTGTTTAAAATGCTCTTTCCCACCCCCTACACTAGCCATATTCTACTCATTATTGAAAATGCAGCTTAAACATTAGTTCCTTCCATAATAATGCATACTAGGCAAACTCTGCAGCTGCAAGTTCTTGCAATACCCCCTCCCACTTATGTATTTAGAGGCAGCAGAGCATAGGGCAAACTCTAGAGCCAGACTGCCCGGGTTTGAATCTTAACTCTGTGTGACTTGGGGCAAGTCACTGTATGTCTCTGTGTCTCAATTTCTGTCTGTAAAATGGAGATAATTAGACCTGACACTAGGTTGTTTTGAGAATTATTTAAGTATTTAGAACATGGCCTGGAACTTAGTCAATGTTACAAAAGTACTTACTGCTCTTACCTCCAAGTACCTGTGGATTTTGAGGAAGTTTTATTAAATGAGTCTGTCTGCCCCTGGGGACTTCTCTGGGTTTCCATTGAATTTGCAGAGCTTAGGTTGGTGCCTAAATCACCAACCTAATTTTGCTAAACCAATATTGGTTGAAAAATTGTATGAAGCCTTCAGGTCTCATCTTATATATCACCAGCTCAGGATATTGTTGTTGTGAAGATCCAAGTAAAGAATTCATGGACATTTTCCTTCTAAGCTTTAAATCTCAATGTACATCAAGATACAGTTATTGAGACAATCAGACATGAACAAATGAAAGTAAAGTGTGTTTGAGATGCGAGGAAGCACACATAAAAGTGCCATAGTGTATAATGCACACTACTGTAGCCCAAAGTGAATTCTCTGAAATACTAGTTTATGGAATAGTCAAAAGGAAAAAATAGGGACTTTTTGCTTAGCCTAATAAATTTGGAAAATGTTTAAAATAGTTGTTTCCCTCCACCTTTGAAGTTTCACCATATATAGCACCCTATGGAACATTGGAAAATTAAATGATCTAACATTTTTGGACCCAGAAATTCACCAATTTGTTTTGTATGTCCATAGAACACCTTTTCTCTTTTTTTTTCTTTTTTTTTTTTTTTTTTTGCAGAATATCTATTAATTAGCCATTGGATCTGAGCTGTATAGAATCTAGCTGGGTAAATGCTGGGGTAAAAGTGATATGATTTCAGCAAGAGCAAGATCACTATAGATTCAAGTGATCTAAGAATGCTTCACGTACAAGTTGGAATGTGAGCCAGGAACTAACGAGACTAGAATTTGGACCTGTAAAGAGAAAGGGGAAAAGCATGCCACAGATAGATACTGAAATGTAAGCCATGGAAATGGGACTGATTTGGTAAACATGTGGCTGAACTTTGTCTTGATCACAGATTTCATGGTCTCATCAATTTTTTCAGGATGTTCGGGAAGAACTATAGCATTACTTTTCAGAGTTTCACACAGAAGATGAGAACTGAACTAGCACTTAAGGAGGGGTGGATAAGTGGGGTGGAGAAGAGAAGGAAACTTGTAAAGGTTTCTGAGAGGGAGAGAAAGAAACAGACAGGCAGACTTGCATTCACTGAGAGCCCTCCACTCAGTGCTTTTCTGTAATTTGATCATCAGATTCCTCAACAGCAATCCTCTGAAGTGCTTATTACTAACTCCCTTTGTACAAATAAGCAACCTGCAGCTCAGAGAGCTTATGTAATGTGTTCAGTAATACACAGCAGAGTTTCAGCCGTAACCTAAATTACATACTCGTTCTATTACTCCACTGTGCCTCTTCAATTCAATTAGGAATTAAACATACACGCACTTTCCTATCCTTTGTTGCCACCGCGACTGTCATCTCATTACACTCTCGGTAATGACCTTTAGGCACACAATCCCTCCCCACACAGACACACCAAAAATGTGCTCACTTTCCTGAATGTAATTGTGCTGTCCTGTACGGTATGTGGCTGTTGAGCACTTGAACTGTAACTGGTCCAATCAGTATGTGGTAGGGATGTAAAATACACACCAAATTTCAAAAACCTAGAACAAAATGAAGCTAAAGTACCTCATTAATAATTTTTATATTGGGCCCGGCTGGTGTAGCTCAGTGGATTGAGCACGGGCTGGGAACCAGAGAGTCCCAGTTCGATTCCCAGTCGGGGCGCATGCCTGGGTTGCGGGCCAGGTCCCCAGTGGGGGCCATGTGAGAGACAACCATACATTGCTTCCTCCCTCTCTTTCTCCCTCCCTTCTCCTCTCTCGAAAAGTAAATAAATAAATAAATCGTTAAAAAAATAATAATAATAATTTTTATATTGATTACACATTTAAAGGATATGTTTTGACTATTTGGGGTTAAAAATATAGTTAAATTTCATTTCATCTGCTTCTTTTTCCTTTTTCAGGTAATTACTAGAAAATTCTTAAATTACCTATGCAGGTTATAATTATGGCTCACATGTTTCTGTTGTACACTTCTGGTACATAATAAAAACAATATTTTTGGTTCTTTTACATACTATGCTTGAAATTCCCAAGATTTCTCCCATCACTCAGATTAATCCCTTAAAATTCAAGTCTTCTTAAATGTCTAACACATTAAGTCATTATCTTTTTTGAATAAATTTATTATTTTTTAAAAAATATTTTATTTATTTATTCTTAGAGAAAAAGGAAGGGAGAGAGAAAGAGAGGCAGAGAAACATTGATTGATTGCCTCTTGCACTCGCCCAACCAGGGACCAGGCCACAACCCAGGCATGTGCCCTGACCAGGAATTGAACCAGTAACATTTTGCTTTGTGGGCTGATGCCCAACCAACTGAGCTATACCAGTCAGGGCTTGAATAAATTTATTAGATATTAAAACAATTATCTGGAAAATCCATGAATGAAAGGGAATGAGCTGGGGGGATAAAAGGATTTGACGTCGATAAAATCAAGTTCAGGCAGAGAAGGGGGAAATGAACAGGTGCTGGCCGTGGTGCTGCAGAAAGGTGCCTTGGTTGGCAGGCTGCCCGCGAATGAGGGGCTCAAGGATATTAGTAGGAAACTGCAAAATAAAATGATTGCCAACCTGACCACGTATCCAGGATGGGCCCCAAACATCCATTTTCAGGACTTCTCTTCAAAGGACCAAATTTTGTTTCGTAAAAGTTATGATGTTAATGCCAAAGATAGACTCTGGTCCCATAACTGAGTCAAGCTTCAGCTCTGTGGTCTGACCAGGCTTTCCGGCAGGCCTCAGACTCACCAAATACCATTTTCGGTGGGTGTTTGGCTTAAAGGAGAGTTGCAGTGGTCACACCTCTGACAATCACGAAGGCCCACTGAAGCTGTCGTTTCAATGTCTCTGGACTTGGAAAAGGAAGAGTAATAACAAGCAGTATACTCTTACATTAGCTATTTTGAAGAAAATTATTACTCTTCCTGGTAGAGGGCCCTCCCTTTCCATCAGTTTTCAATTAGCTGTTTCATTATACCTGCACATCTGTCCCGGTGTGGAAACATTTTCTCGGGACATATTATAGCCACGTGTTCATCTGGGACAGCTTGAGTACTCTTCTGATTGAAGTTGAGAGATTCAGCATGTGCTTTCATTGCAATGTCAAAACATATAGCAAGTAATGAAGAAAATGGCACTATTTTAGTTTCTTTTGTTTTATGTAATTTAGCATTTACCCACCATTACATGTGACTTCTCAAACACGGACATTTAAAGGACAAAATGTGATTTTAAAAGAGGGAGGTCTGGAATCTTACCTTTGGAAATATTGTGTCTACATAAATAACAATATGCTTTGCATGTTATGAAAATGAAATTAATTTAACTCCTTAAGCAATGGGAAAATAGTGGAATAAGTGTCTCAACCCTGCATTATTAACTGTGCATCTTGGGTCAATTACTTTATGAGGTTCATTTCTCTTCTGTAAAATGAGAATAATTAAATCTCCCTTCTGGGGGTAGGGTGAGGAAAAAACTGATGAACTACAAGTTACAACCCCTACACCACCTGGAACAGAATAGAACTTAACCTTATTGGTGTTCTCACTTCATTTTTAAACTAACAGGCATTAACTCCTTCACCCAAATTTCTTCATTCATGAATTGGAATGTCCCAGAGCAATTCAAAATCTTGTTGATAAACTCCCAATTCTGTCCTTGCAGCCACAGAGTACCTCTCTCTGGGCAGACCTGTCACAGGGTGCTCCGTCCCTGTTCCTCAGATGTACTCCTTTTGTCTCTCTTGCTTGCAAAATAAGAAAATGGTAATGTTTCCTATTCCAGATGAGCTGTCAGCTTTGCTCTTTCAACATTTGCATTTCTCTCTCTATCTAGTAGCCCTTCTTTCAGAAAGCAGTCTTCATTTTGCACTTGAGTCGTTCTCTAGAGAGCCTTTCCACAACTGGGATATGATGCCAGGAGCAGAGATTTTGACTCAGCCTCCAATATTCTGTGCCTTTCTGTCCTGGAAAGTTACAGGATTGCTGATTTCAGCTCATTAATCAGGAAGAGCTTTCAAATGAGTAGACTCTTCTCAAATGGATATGGCAGCCTCAGGAGGGAGTAAGTTTCCCGTCACTGGAGGTGCTCCAGTAGATGCTGGAAGACAACTTGTTTATCCACTGAGTAAACATTTAATGAGAATCTGCTTTGTGTCTGTGATGGCGGACGGGGGAGAGAAAGTGAACAAGAAGACAGAGTCAAGGTGCTGCTGGTCCAGTAAGGGAGACAAATACAAAAGCAAATCGCATCATATTTTGCTAAATGTGTGAGAGCATTAATCATTAGGTTCTAGAAACACATTGAAGGGCCACTAATCCTGATAAAGACCTCCGATAGAAAACATCCAAGTGAGCTCTAAAAACTATATGAAGATGAAAATGGCAGAAGAAAACATGTTGAGACAGAGAGACAGCATAAGGAAACTCTGGAGCAGAGGAAAGGAAAGCTCCAACAGCAACAACAAAAAACTAACATAAAGAGGCTAAAAGAGATGGGAGTGGCAGAAGAGGAAACTTACAGGATAAGCAGGGACCCAGACGAGGAAATCTGAAGAGTCGTATGCCCTTGTGGAAGAGCTGAGACTTGATCCCACCTGAGGCCGGACCCGCGGAGCTTTTCCTCTAAGCCTGGGCTTGGGTCTTCCTGTCTTCACACTTCAGTCCCGGGGAGGGCTCTCTCTGGCAGAGGGATGTTGGCCTCTCTGACCTGAGTGAGGGAGGGGAAGAGAAGGCTGTTCTAAACTTTCTGAGTATTGTTCCTTCATTATCATGTCTCTTAAAAAGCCAGAGGGAAGGAAATTTTCCAAGCAGCCCTCACAGGGTCTACAGAAAAGTGAGTACCCCTCAGCCAGAGATCAAGTTAGTGTTTATCAATGTGAAAGGAATGCCTTTCCACGGAACTTGCGGGCACCCCAAAGACAAATTTACACCACTAGAACAAAATTTTTAGAACAATAAATCCTGATTTCAAAAAAAAAAAAAAGTATACCACTAGCAAAAAAACAACACATAAGAAAGATACCCCAAAGGGGGGTTGGGGACAAGCCTGTATTACTGACCTTTCCAGGAACAGGTTAATTCTTTCCCCAACCCCCACTTTCAAAGCCAAAAAACATAAAAAATTTTCTAATTGAGAGGATAATTCCTTTTTTTCTCTAAGCATCTAACTTCTCCTTAGTATAATGGTAGTTACATTAATTGAGCATTTACTATGTGCCAGAAACACATTAAATGTCACATAAATGGTTTTGTTTAGTCCTCACATGACTGAGAGTTAAGTAGGTGTCATCATTATGCCCGTTTTATAGATACATAAACTGAGGCTAAGAGAAGGGGAGTAACTTGCTTACTTAAAGCTAATAGGATGGAGCCAGGGGTTTGGACTCAGAATTTCAGCCTCTACACATAGGTTTCAAGAGGCAAGACTTAAACTACTTGTATCAGCGACATCTGGAGTACCGCATGAAGATGAAAATTCTCCAGGGCCACTCAAAGCCTCTGGAGTCAGAATTTCTAGGGTGAGGGTCCAGGAATCATATAATCAGGTACCCAGGGTGATTCTTATCAACACTGAAGTTTGAGAAACATTCTACTCCCTCTACCATTCAAAAAGACACTAATTGACTCAATTAACTGTTCCAGCCCTCTAGGGGAAAAAATGATCTAAGGTAGGAACATTAGCATTTGTTATCTTTGAATGATTGCTTACAGCAGCAAAACTGTCAATCCGATAAGGTGAAATCTAGGACTTCACCTCTATGTAGGTCTAATTAAAGCCAAGGCTGCCCCCCACAGCTGGCACCCCGTGGCACCCCTGCTCTCAGACCAGGATAGCACTGTGGTGACGTGCGAGGAGCAATACCCATGGGCCTGGCCTCCAAGCTCTGTCCCTTACTAACTGTCAAAGTGGAAGAGTCATTTAAATTCTCTGGGCCTCAGTTTTGTTATTTGTGAAATGAGGATAATAATTCTCAGGAAACAACTTAATGGCAAAGAGTAGATTAAATTTTATCCGGTATTTTATATGACACTGATCTAGCCTAAAGCTTAATGCTTAAGAGACGTTTAATAAATGGTGATGGCAATTTTAATAAATAGTCCAGCACCCTGGGATATTCCTTCTATTTTCTGCCGAAGTTCAAAGACCCTTGGCTTTTTAGTTGGACAGAGGTGGGTTCAAGACCTTACTTACTCTGTCAATCACTAACTGTAAGACCTTGGACACATTATTTAAGCTGTCTTTTACCTTCTCATTCATGACACAGAAACAAATATCTACTACTTCTAGCTCTTTTAAGAATTAAAAGAAAATATAATATAATCAATAATATTGTAATAACTATGCATGATACCAGCCAGGTGGGTACTAGTCTTATGGGGAAATCACTTCATAAATTATATAAATGTACACCTGGAATTAATGTAATATTGAATGTCAACTGTAATTGAAAAATAAAAATAAATAGAACAACTGCCTTAAAGCACACAGGAAAGTATAATACAAAAGAATTCAAAGAAATAAAGTACATGATGTTCCTCCCACAAGGCAAGCACTCAACATCTGTTGTTTCCCTCTCACTTGAAAGCCAAATCACCTCAGAAAGCACTCTGTTATAATTTTAGCACTGTGTATTTTATTGACTTATAATTCTTTTCAAGTCAGTTATATAGTAATTTGGTACTTTCTTATTGATTTATTGACCAGAACTCAAACACAGATATTAGATATGAAGCATTTTCTATGCACCAATTTCTAGTCCTTCCTTATTAGCCTAGTGATAATTTGGCCAGAATCTGTTTCCTTGGAGACCATGTAGTTCAAGCTGCATCCTTTCCAGGCAAGATCTTGGCAGCCAAAAGAGGTGAGGTGACAGAAAATCCAGGTCAACCACAAAGGTGATTAAATACTTGGAAAATGAGATTTGTGGGGAAAAAGGTAATTGTAAGAAGTAGAAATTGCTTCTTCTGGAGATACTGAGGACAACACAGTGAATCACATCATGCACCCCAACGTCTGTGCCACAGGAAAGGTGCTGCAGCGACCCTCCACTTCCACAGAAAACGGGGGGCTCTGGGCCTGATCACAGCATGAGGAATTTAGAGTAAACAGATGAAAGATGATGGCAAGAACAGAGCTGGCAGGTTTCTCTGATTTATTTTCTATTATCCCTTATAAATCTCCCAGAATCATAATTCAAATGTCAGGCTTTGGCCACATGTAATTACTTCCCTAAGCTTCAGTCATTCACTCAACACACAATGGGGCTGTTTGCTGCGTGGGCTCTGGAGACACGAGAACCAGGCAGACTCGGTCCCTATCTTTGCAGCACTACGTGTTATATACGGTGTCCTTGGAAACGTAGATCCACAGTGTGATAATCATGTCCTCATTCAGGAACATTGGAACTTTCTACATCACCCTATTTGGTAAAGATAATAAGTTTTGAATTCCTCAGTATGTCATTCTAGTTCTTTCAAAGATCTTACCTTCCTTCCTAGTCTCATCACTCAACATTTCCATAACAGGCCCGATGCCACCCAGTTCCTCTTGAGCCTTAGGCTTTGGGCCTGAGCTGTTTCTTCTGTTTGGCATGCTCTGATCCCACCATCACTGGGCCCCGGAGAGTACCGTGGTCCTCCTATTAAGTAATGGACACGTTGCAAGTTCTGCATAGAAGCATCACTGATAGGTTGTGAGCCCTGAGAAAATAGGAATCATGGAACATCATAGAGGTCTAATGATTAGCAAAGGGTATAGCTCCTATTATGTGATCAATATGTGGATGATCAATATAGGAAAGGAGGGAGAGGAAGAGGGAGGGCTAGAAAGGGGGAAATGAAGGAAAGAGTTTCATGTGACAGGATATTTCTAAGTCTTAACTGTATTTCTTTCCCAAAGGCCTCTTCCTACTCTGCACAATCTACCCACCCCTACATCTGCCCTCAACTTGTAACCCACTGTAGAAATTAAAACAAAAATAATATCAGATTGAGTCAGAAAGACTGAGACATATACCTACACAGCAAGTTTTTATACTAGCAGATTTAGGCAAATAAGCCTGGCTGAGAAAAAAGGAAAAGGCATACCTCTCAAATCAGGGAGGAAGTAACAGAAAAACTTTAAGGTGGGGAGGACGAAGGTTTGAATGGGAGGGTGAGGCAGGACTTTGAGTGGACCAGGAGCTGCGGCCAGATGGGCTGAGTTCTAAATTGTCGCACTTCCTCACATCCAAGAAGGACCCCGTGTCCAGAGTCAGCCTCCCGCCCAGAGGGCATGTGTTTGGAGATTAATTGGTCAGGGTAGTGGAGATGCTGCAGCTTCTGCCCACTGAGAGCATCCTGGACTTTCGCAATCCAGAATCTTGTATAAGGGACAGCATAGGGTAAACCCTGACCATTAGCTTTTCTTTTGGTAATGTAGTGCTCGAGAAAGCTTTGATTGTGAGGCATTCACTTCAAAGTATCTGGAATGAACACAACGACACGATCAAGGCCATGCTCCTTTGTTTTAGAGATCTTTGTTGATTTTCATAACTCACCAGCCCTACTTGAAATTCTCACTCTTTTAAATTCACCGATAAAGAGTGAGCCCATGAAACCCTAGGCCTCTGCCTTTGACCCCAATAGAAGCAGAACCCCAGGCCTGGACTGTACCTGCAACCTTACTATGTGACCCGGGGCTGCCATGTAGGCACCAGGACCTGGAATAAACCTTTTTTTCCCCCAAAACTTCCCAATGGTTGTTGCTAAGGGCATCTTGCAGTTCTAATAAGAAACACAAGGGCTGATCCAGCCCCGATACTGGTTATTGATAGGCTGAAATCAGCACAAAACAGGCACGGACACCTATGGTATGAGAGTGGCATGAAATAACCCAAAACTGTTCATCCTGGGTTGAATTCAAAATACTTCTTAACAGGAGCACAATTGCTGAGACTTCCTGGGTAGTCCCCTGGGTCCCTTTTAGCACTGTCCTGCAATGGATTTTATGAAATATAAGAGGCCACACCTATGACCACCAGAAGAGCCATCGAGAAAATTAGTTTAGAACTTGTGTTAGTTTCCTAGGGATACACTAGCAAATTATCACAAGCTGGGTGGCTTAAAACAATAGTAACGTATCATCACAGTGTTTTGAAGCCTAGAAATCTGACATCAAGGGAACAGCAAAGCCGTGCTCCCACCGAAGGCTCTAGGAAGAATGTCTCCTTGCCTCTTACCTTCCGGTGGTTGCTGGCAATCCTTGAAGTTTGTTGGTTGTGGCAGCATAACTCCACTCCCGGCCTCTATAGTCACATGGCCACCTTCTCTCTGTGTATAAAGACACTAGCAATTGTGTTCAGGGGCCTCCCTGATCCAGTATGACCTCATCTTAACTTGCATCTTAATTCCATCTGCAAGACCTCATTTCCAAAGTCACATTCACAAGGACCAGGGTTTAGGACTTGAGCATATCTTTTTGGAGGACATAATTCAGTCCACAACAGAACCCTAAATGCTGTTTCTTATCACAGCCTACAGCAAAGAGGCAAATTAGATGCTGCTATGTGATAACTTACTCCAACACAACTATCAGGAAAATCCCATCCAAAAAAAGTGACTCACCTACGTTAGAATTTTCTAATTAGTGTTCTGCAGAGTGCTGTTTCTAAAGATGTAATTAGCTGTGCCATGACTCAAGGGTTATGTATCTATTAGGGTCTCAATTAGAAAAGTAGAAACAATTGGTGAGATATGCTATGTCTAATGTTATATATATTATTTTTATTAATTATATATATTATATGACACATATATCATAAGTTGATATATAAGGAATTTTATCTTATGTAATTATGGAAACTGTTTAAAAAAATCTCTGTAGCCCTGGCTGGTGTGGCTCAGTGGATTGAGCACAGGCCTGAGAACCAAAAGGTCACCAGTTCGATTCCTGGTCAGGGCACAAGCCTGGGTTGTGGGCCAGGTCACCGACTGAGGATGTTCGTGATGCATCCGATCGATGTATCTCTCTCACATCAATGTTTCTCTCCCTCTCTTTCTCCCTCCCTTTCCCTCTCTCTAAAAATAAATAAATAAAATCTTTTAAAATAAAAAAAAGATCTATGTAAAGTTGTTGTCTGTTGAAGCTTGAATTCCACAGAACAGGTAATCAAGAAGGAAAGATGAGTGTAGGTGTGGAGAACAAGAATGAGCTGACACCCCTTAGCACAGCTGAAACCCATGTTTACTCTTATCACCTCTGACCTTGATAGCATGGGCATCTTCTAGGAGAAGCTGGTACCCTTTGTCTTGGAGCTAAACAAACACCTGGCCCAAACGTTGGAAAACCAGGAGGAGGGTTCACATCAATGAGGTGAGCCAGCAGGGAGCTACAAAACGCTGCTGCTTCATTTCCTCCTTCTGCATCTTCCACAAGAATGCCTCTTATAGCTTGCCCTGACCAGAAACATACAGAGGAGGGATCCTGAGGTACACAGTCTGGCCTGACCAAGCTGCCACATGATGAAGCCACCATAAGTTCCATAGCCAACAAGTTAAACCCATGTACTCATAGCACGTCAGTATGTCAAAGGTTCAGCAATGTCCAAAATAAATAAACTATTCAATATATATCTAGGATTTCACACACTTGTTAAAGTCCCTGATTTTGAAGATTATGATTATAAACTTATTGTGGAAATGCAGTGTTTGTGTATTGGTATGATGTCTATTTTTGGTATATTTTTATGATTAAATCCCAGAAACACTCTGTAATGAGATGCTGTGTTTCTTTAGAATGTCAATGCAGCCACTGGGTACTAAGTAGAAAAGAGTTTCTTCAACTTACAAAGCAGTATATCCAATCCTTCTCATTTCAAGGAACTTCTCAGACCATCCTTAAGTAACTTATTTGAAATGTCACTGTTTTATTCTTATTAAAGGCCTAATAATAGGTAAAGCTTATTTGATTTCCTATACGAAAGAGATTTAGTTAAATCTGCAGTCGGTGCACACACAGCCACATCTTGTGACATCCAGCCATCGTATTAAACATTTTAAAGCTAGATGGTGAAAATAGCTACCATTCAAGGCAGCCTAATAACTTTTGATCTGACTTTGGAATCAGACTGCCTGAACTCAAAGCTGTCATTGAATTTGGGCTGCTAGAATGGTGTACCATAGACTGGGTGGCTTATAAACAACAAATTTATTTCTCACAGTTCTAGAGACTGGGAAGTCCAAGATCAAGGCACTAGCAGGCTTGGTGTCTGGTGAGAGTCCTCTTCCTGTTTCGTAGATCACGCTGTGGTCTACACACGGCAGAAGGGATGAGTGAACTGAGGTCTTTTTAATAGGGTGTTAATCCCATTTATGAGGGCTCCACCCTCATAACCTAATCACCACTCAAGGGCCCCAGTTTCCACAGCAGCCACAGGCTCTGAAACCAGACTGTTTAAACTTGAAACTCAGTTCTAGCACTTCCTACCTCTATGACACTGGATGAGTTACTTAACTACTCTGGACCTCAGTTTTCCCATACATAAAATAGAATATTAATCTTTCACCCTTCATAAGTTATAATGATTATTAAATGATTTAGTATTTGTAAAATGTTTTAAACAGTGCTTGGCACATTGCAAATGGTGTGTATGTATGTGTGTGTGTGTGTCTGTCTGTCTGTCCAGCTCCTCACAGCAACCGTTGCAGAGCTTCTGCTATTTATTATTCCAATGTTATAGATGAGGAAACTAAGTCAGATAGAGGTGAAGCATTCTCTCAGGTCACATGGTATGAGGCAGAGTCAGAACAAATGCCCGGATGGCTCTGACGCCAAAACCTTGTCTCATTCCACAAAGCCACGCACCTCCCAAGCACTCCTACCATATTCTGAGACTTCTTCCCAAAAGTCTCCAAAGACACGATCAAATTCTAGGCCCAGAAATGGAATTAGTCCCTCTCCCCAGGGGCGCTAAAGTTACTGCTGTCACTCATTCCTGACCTAGACTAGATGTGAACGCAGAACTCAGAATGAGAGGCTCCGTGGCTTTGTTTGGCCCTGAGCTTCGATGGTCCCCAGGAAGATCTTTAAATACTTTCAATTAAGGGCTCAGAAAATTTTTTAAAAATAACCTTGTACATATAATTAGAAACTGGCATGTGGGGAATTAAATATTAAAGGCGAGATCAGCCATGCTTATCAGAGACTACTGGGAGGGAGGCGCTTTGAACAGAGTACCACCTCAGACTCTCGGAACCCCACAAAAGGAGTCTGGCGTGGCTTGTTGATGACCAGCTCACAGGAGCTCAAGGGCAGGGACTGAGCCAAGGGGCCCTCCTCTTCTAGCAGGTCAGAGAGGGAGAGACGCCAGGCTACAAGGGCCTGGGACAGGTGTAGCGCTGTTACCGTGATTACAATATGACTATTACAGACACCGAAGTCAGGGATAGAGTTTGAAAGCAAGTATGAAATAATCTCTTCCACATAAAAATCGTGCATCTGTGTGAGTGCATTTGAGAGACAGATCAAAAATAAATATTCACCCATGTCTACAAGAGTCCAAGTAGTTTGAAGGATGCCTTCAGGACACCAGACCACTGGCTGGTGTCACAGGAGGTGAAACGGTAGAGAGGAGAAAGGGCCTTTGCTCTCACTTCTCCAGGAGGCTTTTCTGATTCCTGCTGACCCCTCACACCTCTGCGCTCACTGCTGGTGCAGTCAGTTCTGTGTGTTTCGAAGCTGTGTTTCTTCTACTTGTTAACTGAGTGACCTAAAGCCAGTTACCTAGCTTCTCTCATCCTCTTTCCTCAGCGTCAAGATGAGAGAAAGCTAACGCCAGCCTCACAGGGCCGCAATGGGAAGGCACTTCCACGATTGCAAAGGCACTCACAACAGTGCTTGGCATGTAACAAGCACTCAATCAGTGGTTCTCAGGCTCTCTCCCTCCCCCCTCCTGCTTCCCTACCTCCTATCTCCCTACCTCCTGACTGAGGAACTAGATATGCCCATTGGTTAATATTGTAAGACCCACAAGAACTTGGAAATATCTATTTTTGATATTCCACCTATAAAATTATCACAACATGAGTCAAATCACAGATATTCAAAGTCAGCCTGAACAGAGAAAGTGACTCTCAGGGCAGAATAAAGTCCCAATGTATGGTGCTAATTTTAAGCATGCGTGGAAAGCAAGTCAGTGGCTTCATCTGAACTCATTTGGATGCAAGTGATAGAAGCCCAACTCCAATAATAATAATAATAATAATAATAATAATTTATCAGCTCATTCAGCTGAAAAATCAAGGCAATCTCACTTCAGGTACTTAAAAAAAACAAGTACTCAAACAGTGTTGTCAGAAATGTTTCTCTCTCCATTTCTGTTTTACTTCCTCTATATTGGCTTCAGTCTAAGGCAAATCTTAGTTCACATGGCCTTGGCTAGCAAAGTTATTATCTAAGTATTTCCAGTGTTTGATCCTCTGACATGGAATCCCTTCTGATATCTCCAAGGAAGCCACTTTATAATAAAGCAGGCAACGCTGCAAAACATGGTAACGAGATACTGCATGGTAACTGTGCTGCAGCTGGTCTGACAAGCAGAGATATGACCATTGGAAGGCACTGCAGGGGAGCTGGCTTGGGTAACAGCTTGCAAGGGCAAAGAGCCACCTAACTACACTCTTGCATGCCCTGAATTGATGACCATTATGGGTGCTGGTGCTCTGTCCCTTGTCAGTAGAATATATGCATCTGGGAGCCAAGGGGTAGAAATAGAAATGGCCTCACTCAATATCACTCCGAAAGACCCGTTTGAGGAAATTATGCTTCCTATCCTTCCATCTAAAGTACTACTGGTTCCCAAGTAGTATTTGTGCTTCCCATTCCCATACCTTCATGCTCTCTGGGTCTATAGGTCCTGGTTTCTGGAAGGGAATGCCCCCACCAGACGCTAGAGTAAGGGTCTCATTAAACTTTAAGCTACAGCTTCTGCCAAGTCACTTCAAGTCGCACATGACAACAAACCTGAAGTCAAAGCTGCCATTTTGGTGGGTCTGGGGTCCTGTCATTAGGAGGAGGCTGTCACACAGAAGAGGCAGGGAAGGATACACTTAGCACCCGGTGGCCACAAGGGTGTTTCTTGGCATTCTTCTGCCCTGTCTTGATGGTAAATGGACTAGAAGAGCAGCCATGGCCCAAGTGGGCATGGAGATAAGGCATGAGGGTCTGGGCTGCTACCAGGTACGCCACCCAGACCAAGCGAGATGCCAACTGAGGGTGAGGGAACTCTAGAACGTGTGGCGGGGGTCAGTGAGGAGTATCTATTCTGGCCCTGAGACAGGTGCAGCGGTGAGAACTGTAGTTCATCTCACTAACCTTCCCCTTGTATGTCATCCAAGGGCGCCCCAGAATCCTGGAGGCACTGAACCTAGATGGGATAAACATCCTGTGTGAAACAGGTTGATCCATGGGCTACCTGGATGAGCTGGGGGTAGGTTCCCCAGAACCTCCAGGACTCACATGCTCAATCCCAGCACTGCTGGGAGAGTTGGCTGCTTATTTCTCCCCCTGAGTTACTATCTGGGAATTTCCCTTCAACAGAGAGAGTTATAAAAATGGTTTGATTCCCTTGCCTCATTCAGGACCATCTAAGTGGCCATCTCGACACCAGACATCCCTCCCTGGGCCGCTGTTGCATTCACACGTTCTACTCCTTCCTCTGCCCAGTTTTGCCTTCCTCATTTGCTTGTAGATGATGTTCCCGACATCACGCCCCCAAACAGCTTCTGCATCTCAGGGCCTGTTTTCTTATGCCTCCGACCTGAGATAGTAGCTAACATCTATGGAGAATACTTATCAATAGTTAACATCTATGGAGAATGCTTATCATGTGCTAAATACTTAGCACATGTTAACTCATTTGGTGTTCACCAAAAAATAATATTACCCTGTATGACAGATGAGAATTTTTAGGTTTAGAGAGGATTAAATGACTTACATAAAGCCTAACAGGATAATTTGAAAATTAGTTTTGGGACAAGGTTGATCTCTTATGGAAATTTGGAATTCCTCCAAGGTGTTCATTATCTGCGAGTATATCTGATAATCCGTGACATTGTAAGTTGTAATGGCCTAGGCTCCGTCTCTGTCACACATGTTCTGGGCATCTGGTGGTAGTGCCTGGGAGACTGCCCAGTGGCCCCCTCTCAGTGGGGCTTTATGGTACCCTTATAAATTCCAAGGATCAACTGTACTAATTGTGACCAAGTTTCAATATATAAGCCCAGTAAAAGGTAAAATAAACAAGGGAAAAGAAGTATGTTGCTATTTATTGGCTATAATCTTTGCCCTGTACTAGTTTTCTTTAAACTTCTTTTACCCCAGCCCGTAGTGAGAAATACATTTTTCATAGCAACCTGGCACATACAGGTGTGTATATGTGTGTGTGTATTAGAAACTGAAGCAAAAAAACCTCACTACCCAGTACACACCCTCAGGAATGTGACACACTCTGATAGTTTCTATTCTATGTGCATGTTTTTAAGTTGGCTACTACCCACTATATTAATTTCATACTAAAGGATTATGAAGAACTGTTTGAAAAACACTGCCCACTGCTCCAACTCTTGGAGTTGTAGGATCTTAGAATAAATAACAGAACTTGGATTTTTTTATTGTTGTTCAAGTACAGTTGTCTCCATTTTCCCCCACCTCTCCCCCCACCCCCAGCCATCCCCACTTCCCACGCTTGACCCTATCCCTCTTTGGTTTTAAACAGATTAAACTACTAATTTATTTAATACATGTTTCAATGTCTTGGTCAGCATGCAAAATACTTAAAAAGAAGAGAACAGAAGGAAAAAATGAAGAAATATAGGTGTTCTTTCCATCTATCTTCTTTGGCCTTTTACACGAGTTGCACTAGGGGCTCCAGGAAAGGGCTCAGGACTGGAAAAGCCCCGCGCTCAGCGAGGGGCTGACAGCAGATGGCAGCCGCCTTGCCATCCCTTGTGAGGGTTTGTAGAATTGAGTATGCAGCTCAGGAAACTTCGTCTTCCTGTCCAGTGGATGTGTTTTCTAATCTCTGTGCAGTAAGACACGGAGGTAAGAATAGCATTGTTTCTCATCCTTCTAGGTTTTTTATCTTTATCGTATTTTTCCCATTACCATTCAGCCCCCCTCTACCCGACTCCGTCATTCTAGTTTTAAGCACCATTTCTTTGGCTTCTTCAGAAGTAAAAGAACTGTCAAGTCAATCAGTCCTGCTATTGACTTTTTTCTGGAAATCAATAGAGCGAGAACATTTGCTCTGATGGAACTTGATGGAACTTAAACACTTTATTCACTCTGGAGTCTTACAGATAAATTCAGGTGAATTGTGATATATCCTCTGAGCATACTCAAGTTTTAGTTTTTATTAGCATTTATGGGAGAGATGAATTTGAAGGATGAAATTCCCTTATCCGTCCTCAACCTCTTTAGCAACATGGTGCTTGTAACCAACACACTGATGGAAGGCGCACAGAGCAGCTTCCTCACCATGCAATGCTTTTTGTTTTCTGCTCTTCCTCAAATGTACACTTGACAGTGAAAATGTATACCATGTATATAAGCTATGTTTTTTCCAGTAGAGTGGCGGGGCAAAAACCAATTTATAAGGGATCATGTGATTATAGACACATTTTTAATAAAATAACCTGTAGATTTAAAGTTACCCCAAATAAGTCAGCAGAAATCATATAAAACAGGCTATTTTTTAAATTAATTAATAAAGCAAAAGGCAAGAATAGCCAAGTCATTTCTAAAGGATAAAAATGTCTGCATACATTGGGGAGGAGTGGACAGAAGCCCTAGACCAGTTGCTCTTGAACGTTGGTGTGTATCCAATGCCCTGACGAGCTAACAAAGAACACGGGGCCCTCGGGGTGCTGAAGTAAGTTAAGACCCACACCTCTGTATTTTTACTGAAACTTCCATGTGATTTCCATACCCATCAAAGTTTGAATATTATGCAATAGACTTTTGCCAAAGACAGCAGTTTATGGAGAGGTTATTGCTCCCTGAATAGAGAGTCATAATCTCTCTAGAATCGATTGCGCAGCTGAGCTGCTTGCCCCTTTGTCTGCCCCTTCTCAAGAATGTGGAAGAGAGACCAGGAAGAGTAGCAGCCATGGTGCATTTGTGAGGCCACAGGACTGAGGATGAGATTCTACATCTATGGATGACAGAGATGAAATATGTAAAAAGATAGGTTTCCCGATACTATCCTTGAGTAGCCTTGCATGGCCTCCCTCCAGTCACACGAGACAAATAAATTGCAATCTGTTTAAGCCATTGCTGAGTCAGGTTATGACAGAAGAATACCTCATGTCCCATAAAACACAAAGGAAGGGGCAAAGGACAGTTTTCACAAGACACGCTGGCATCTGAAATTTGAGTGTCAGCCACGTGGAAGGAAGGAGGAGGCAGCAGAGAGGTTAAAGGGAACTGCAGTTGGAGTGCTTGGGTTCATGAGTTTCTGCCATGTACCTGCATTTGTATGTATGGAGACCAGTTGTTTAACCCTTCCACACCTCAGTTTCTTCATCTACTCTATCTACAGTGCAGTGTCATTACAAAAGCTATTGCTGGTGATGGCGTTAACACAGGACTGGACCCTTCGTCTGGCAGGTGTGTGGGCGTCAGGGGGCTGTCCTCACAGCCACCCTCCCACAGACAGTCACGGCGTAACTGGCTGCCTGCTACGAAATTTCTCTAGATGGGTCTGTGCTGTCAGTTAGCTCTCTCAGAATTAAGATGAGTTGGTTTTTAAAAAAGCACTTTCTTTGGGACTTGACTAAGCAATATGCAGGTTGAATATTCTTGCACCTGTGATATATGGGCCATACATGGATGCCTGAGTAGACCTGGTTTTAATTTTGGTGATTATTTATCATCCACATGTACCTTTCCTCTCTCATCCCCATTCCGTTACCAGATAGTTCCTGTTAGATCACTCCCTGTTCAGTTCCTTCCTCTGTTTGACCAAAGGTGTTTCTAACTTATTCTACTTCCTCCTGAGACCACACCTGAAGTCCTGTGACTGTGTTTTAAAATGTACACAGGATGTTTCGTGCTCAGGTATGGTGAGGCCAGCAGGTCAGGGTATCATTGCCACTGAAAAGTGTTACTTACAATTCCCAAGGGGAGGTGGGGTGCCACAGGATTCAGGGCCACGTGCCAAAGCACCAGGTCAGTCGGGATGCACAGGTAGTGAGGGGAAAGCACGGGCAGAACCTTTACTGTGGTTCTATGGGAAGGAATGAGTGAGGCAGGGTAAGCCACTTATGTTTGGCCAGTCTGAATAATTTCTGTGGACTCTGGGCTACAGGGGCTGTCCGTTGTCTTTGTCTAGTGCCCGGCCATGGGATGCTCAGGGCAGGAAAAGATTGCCTCTTGTAGCAGAGAGGTAGACAAGGAGGTGGTTTGAAGTGTGGCTCTGGACTGGTTTGTTTGCATATCAAAGGTCTGCTCACGATCAAGTCTTTTACTATTTCTAGGAATTCGCTCACCCTGGGAGGGGCAGTCTCTTCCTGGTCAGTGAGCCCCTCAAGATATCAGAGTATCCTAAGATACAGAAAATAAAGCATTAAGCCAGACTTAGGCTTCAGTTTGTTGACTTGCAGTATTTGAATTGTGTGTGTTTTAAACTTTCTTCTGTGCTATGTAAGGGTCTGACTCTAATACTCTTACAAATGAATAAGCGATACACTGTCGAAAACATTTTTTTCAAAGTGAAATTACTCCAGTGCTCAGATTGTTTTGGCTAGACTGGTTAGGGTTCTTTATTTTCCAGGTAATTGCTAAGACTTTCTTCTGCAAAGAGGCAAGCTTAGTCAATGGAGCCTTTGAATAAAGAGATACTTTCCAGTTTGTGTTTAAATAAGATTAATTGTAGTGCTTACACAGTCACAACAATTAGTCTAATATCTATAATTATTCTGTATCACACACACCCCCAAATTCTGATCATCTTACCATCTTGCTCCAAATAACTCCATCTTTCTTTAGAAACTATAATGCATTTTAGTAGGGGAAAAGGTGTAGCAAATCCGAAGAGACTAGCGTTTCTTCAGTAAAATGCCATAATCTTTTAAAATGCCCTTTAACCTTCACTTTCTCCAGACTCATAAGCACCCTGTGAATGTGAAGCACGTCTCCCTGATGTCCTAGTCCGTAGCTCAAGACTGACCATAGCAGGAGCTCGGGAAGTGCTTCATGAAAGAATGAATAGTGAAGAAACTAATGTGAATAATAAATTAATTAATTAATGGAAATATGGACATTAGCATATTTTCAGTCTGTGAGGAAGAAATTTTTCTAGAATTCTGTTAAATACGCCACTAAAATTTACATCCCCATTTCTTGCAAGCACGGGAAACTATGTCAAGAACTGTCACTGTCACCGATATAATGCCACAGAAATCACTGCTCTGAAGTTTTACCTACAAGAACTCCCCAAAGTTCCAGATCACAACCCAGCCAAAACTCTCCAGGCACAAACGCATATTAACTTGACCTTAGTTTGTATGACTCAGTAGTTTGTAAAGCTCTGAACCCTCAGGCACCGTTGGTGGGACTGTAGATTGGTGCAGCCACTGTGGTCAGCAGCATGGAGATTCCCCCCAAAAATTAAAACTAGAACTGAGAGAGAACCCAGCAATTTCACTTTTGGGTATTTATCTCAAGAAAATGGTCCTGGCTGGTGTGGCTCAGTGAATTGAGCGCCGGCCTGAGAACCGAAGAGTCACCAGTTTGATTCCCAGTCAGGGCACATGCCTGGGTTGTGGGCCAGGTCCCCAGTGGGGGGCATGTGAGAGGCAACCACACATTTATGTTTCTCTCCCTCTCCTCCTCCCTCCCTTCTCCTCTCTCTAAAAATAAATAAATAAATAAAGCTTTGTCTTTTAAAAAAATGAAAACACTAATTTGAAAGGATATATGCACCCCTATGTTCATTGAACCATTATTTATAATAGCCATGACATGGAAGCAACCGAGTGCCTATTGATAGATGAATGGATAGAGAAGATACACATATGCATGATGGAATATCACACAGCAATAAAAAAGAATGGAATCTTGACATTTGTGACAACACAGATGGACCTAGAGGGGATTATGCCAAGGAAAGTAAGTTAGACAAACAAAAATAAATACTGTATGGTTTCACTTATTCGAGGAATCTAAAAGAAACAAAAGCAAATTTAAAAAAAAAAAAAAACAGACTAATAGAAAAAGAGACCAAGGAAGGGATGATTGCCAGAGGAGAGGAGGGAGCTCGGTAAAAAAGGTGAAGGGGAATATATTCAATAATATTGAGGCAAATTTTCACAGTAACACATGAGTACTAGAATTAGTAGGGTAATCATATTGTAGTGTATAAAAATTTCGAATCACTATATTGTACACCTGAAACTAATATAATGAGTAAAATATGGTATACTGACTATACTGACAGAAAAAAAATATCTCATTTAATCTTCACAACTATCTCTGAAAGATAATTAGGACAGCCCCAGGTTTCCATCAGCTCAGGCATTTGCATAATCATGAGTCCCAAAATTTTGAGCCTCAAAAATAGTATCATCTTAAAGTGAGTGAAAATTAGGCTCTTCATTATGCAATTGCACTCAGAAATCTCAAAAATGTAAGAAGCAGCTCAAATTATCCTATCTACATCTTATGTTAAAGAAAAAGAATTTTTTTTTCAGGTAAGGTGATTAAGCAAACAAACAAACAAAAAAACTCATGGACACAGATGACAGTATGGTGATTACCAGAGGGCAGGGGGGTCGGGGGAGGTACAAGAGGGTATAAGTGGGATAAATGGGGTGGAAAGAGATTTGACTTGGGGTGGTGAAAACACAACACACTGTGCAGATGATGTGTTATAGAATTGTACACCTAAAACCTATATAATTTTTTACCACAAAGTCATTTATTGAACATGAACAGATTATATTGCCTGTGTTTTTTTTAGTTTGTCCAATGTCACTTCAATAAATTCAATTAAAAAATTAAAATTAAAAAGAATAGTTTTGCTCTAAAGTTTAAATAAACTCACAGACAGCCCAGAGCACCAGGGAAGTGATTGAAGTTCAAATTTCCTGCTTTTTTCCGACCTACCTGGTAGAGAGAGATCTGTTAGAATTATTAGTACAGTAATAAAGTTGCTGACTGTAGGTTCTTTGAAGTTACTGATATAAGAGTTTAGCTATTTTGTGCCCTCACTCCCCCTGTGTTTCTCACCTCAGGGGGCTCCCGACGGGCTCCTGCCCTCAACTTTTCTCTACCTTCCCTTTTCTGTAACTTTTGTAAAGCAATCTAATAAAAGCATTCACTGGCTCTCCAGTAATAAAAGCCTTGTTTGGTAGCATTTGCCAGTTTCTGTGATGTAAACACTCCTTCCATTGCCAATTTCAAGGATTTATATCTTTAACAATGGGATTACAAAGTTCCTGAAAGACTAACCACTAGTGGCTAAATCAACCAGGAAGGTATTTATTACCCTCTGGAAGGCATGTGTATTTACTAAGGCAATGCTACTCCCCAAAGTATCGTCCCACTGGGAGCGTCACACCACCTGCAAAATGACTGGAAAGGTAAATGCTTGTGCTTCACCGTGCACCTAACTCAGAAACTCAGGAATCTCTGTTTCAACTTCCAGGTAATTCTTGTGCACACCAATGTTAGAGAATCACCATACTACATGATAGCACAATACCTAACATATAATAGGTGTCCATATTAGTTTATTAAAAGTCTGACAGCAGAAATGTATTTCCTTGCACTTCTGGACTCTAGAAGTCCATGATCAAGGTATCAGCAGCTTTGGTTTCATTGGGATATCTCTTTTCCTGGCTTCACATCCTTGTAGATGCCCGCTTTATCTTTACATCATCTTTTCTCTGTGTGTCTGTTTGCTAATCTTCTCTTCTTATAAGGACAGTAGTCATATTGAATTATGGCTCATGCCAATGACCTTATTTAACTTTAATTACTTCTCACTTTCTTAGGTACTGGTGGTTAGGACCTCAACATGTGATTCTTCTTGGGGTACACAATTCAGCCCATAAGAGCATCCAATAAATATCTGTTACATAAATGAATAAAAATAAGATAGGAGGGAGAAACAGAACCAATTCATTAAAAGACAAAGACCACAATGCTAATCCAACTATTCCTGAAATTGGGCTTCATCTACTGAGTTAGTGGACAGAGAATGGTAACTATTATCAAAAGCATTCAGTATTATGTGAAAAATTTTGTATCATTGTGTGATTTTAGTTTTTATTAACTAATTTGTTATTCTTTTTTTAAATAGTAAAGAGTTTACTAAATGATCAAATATTCTCTCAAATACAAATATATAGCGTCAGCCATTGTATAGTGAAATTGAAAATATCAATCATTTGAGGTAGCCATGTAAATTAGAATTTTTCAGTTAGAAAGCTATTTGGATGTATAAATAAGGAGTTTTAAGAATATTCAAACATTTGAGCCAATAAATCAACTTTTGAAATATATCTAAGGCAGTACCCCTAAATGCAAAAAACACATAAAGAACATGTATGTTTATTTCAGAGTTATTGACAATACACGAAGCAACCCAAATGTCAACTAAAATCACAATATCAGACACATAGGCAGGACTTGACATGTAGACCCTATTTCACAAAGAAAAAAAAAAGTTGAAAACATATAGTACGTACAGAGTTGCCTCTTACCTGCGTTCCAGTTTAGTAAAGAAGCATGTATCGACAATGATTTATGCTGAAGTGGTAGCAAGTAGGCAGTGAATAAGGAAGGGAAACTTGGTTCCCCCATCTAAATTCTTGAAGAATTGGTTATTCTTATGAAATCTAGAGTTATATATACCACCTGGAGATACTTGCACTGAGCAGATCTAATTGATAGTTGACATCATCATTTGGGCATCATTTGGTGCCCAAATTCAGCAGAACAAGTAAGCCAGCTCTATGACAGAATGGGAGCTACAAAGGACCTCGTTCTGTCTGGTATCATTCCTATCACCATGTCAGCATTAGGAGCTACTTCACAAGAAGGATATATACCCAGATACAAAGAATAAAAGTGTGAAGATAATATATTATTTCTTTTTGGATATGATAAAGTCTGCTATTTAGGGCCACTACTTTATTATTAAACTCTGATTTTGAAATATTTAATAATTCTCTTTTGTTGATTATTGAGATTGAATTTGTCCAGTAGAGGCATTTGGGGTACTTTATTCTAAAAGAAACAATGCTGTAAACATATATTTATTTTTGCTAGTGCAATCTCACATTCTGAAATTGTGTGAAAATAATCACTTATTTTTAAAAGTTAAGGTAAAAGTAGCAAATATCACTCTGTGATCTCAAAATTTGATCCCAGATGGCTTCAAAGAAAGAAAATAACATCATAATTAGCATATTCCCCAGGCAGAAGCTCTGACATAATCGCCTTTGATTAAATCCAGTGCATCACATGTTGTTTGAAACTAGATCTGACAGATAGTTCCCATGGCGTATCAACCCAAACCTATTCAAATACTGCTTGCAGTACAACTCGCCTTTCTGAATTTAGGGCACCGATTTTCGGAAACAAGAAGGATAAAAGCTTTTCTGAGTCTCCCTAGGATTTCCTGAAAAAAGAACCATAGCGTCCTAGAGGTAAAAGGGACATTGATGTCCACATGTCGCTTAATTGGGAGTTCCCCCCACACTGCTCCTAACGAGCCGCTCCCAGCCTGTGCTCACACGCTTCCTGGGACAGAACAATTACTCCTGAGCAGGATCCCAGTGGACCTGTTCCGCACCACAGGGCAGCATCGAGTTGCTGACTCTCACAGATTATAAATCAGATCCTTGAACCCCGCTGTCAGAGCATTGTATGTCTTCTCTCCTAAGTTAAGACAAAGAAATCCCTAAATATTCCTCAAATAACTGTTACTGCCTCTCTACCCTCAATACAGAAACATATTTATGATACAGCAATAAAAAATTACAATTAAAAACATGCTTGCCTTGAACTTATGCCTTCGCGTGCTATTGTTTTCGCTCTCTTTGTCCAAAGCATCCAGTTTCGGGAAAAGGATATGGTACACTTAATATTATTTCCTCACTTGTTGTTAATTTTTAAGGCAATTGAGCTTCCATCCCTAAAATGTCACTCCACTATTCTAAAACATCTGAACACTCCTGATTGCTAATTTTTCAAAATTCTCTTCTCTCTTGTTTTTTTTTTTTTATTCTGATGCAATTCTTTAGTCTTACTCACTATTTCTAGTTAATATATTAAGGTATCCTTTTTGGACTGCGCATGCTTGTTCACTCCTTTGTACTTACCCAAGTTTATCTTCTCTGTTTTCTTCTTATTTTTAAGCAAAAAAGAAAATGGCTTTCAGAATATCTGTGAACCCCTTAAAATTGTGTTCAAAATTTTCTGTCTATATATGTGTGCATATTTCCAGAAGTAAGAGTATTTACTGAATCCTCAAAGGAGTCTTGAATGAAGTTCTACACTGCTTTTTGCACAAGTGCAGCCACTCCTGTGACATCCGCTGCCTCCAGGGCCCATCGTGAGGCAGCTCCTTTGATATTTCTCAAATCGTCAAACACCACACTACAAAAGCATATCAATGTTACCACCGCTACGAAATTTGTCTTCTTGTATTCTATCTCCTGTCTTTATGAATTCCAGCACTATTCCATCCAGTGTCTAAAGTGTAAATCAAGGACCAATCCGCAGCCCCTCCCTCCTACTCCCCAAATTTAATTGGTGATGAAGTGCTCCCAATTAGTCCCCTTTAACATCTTCAGAATTTGTCTCTCATTCTTATACACCTGCTTTAGCCCAGGCTGCCATCGTTTCTCAAGCCAATTAGTCTAACGGATTTCTAATTGGTCTCCATGTCCCAAAATTTACTTCTCTCCAATCCATTCTCTATACTTCTGCTACTTTATGCCAAAGCCCAAACCTGATCCAGACACAGTGTGGAGCAGGAGCGAGGGGTGGGCAGGGTGGAGGAGAGCAACAGGGGAAAATTTGGGACAACTCTAACTGAACAGCAATAAAAAAAAAAAGTAGTGACAACACCGAATGCTGGAGAGGATGAGGGGAAACTAGATAACTCACACTTAACTGGTGGGGATGTAACATGGTACAGCTACTTCAAAGAATAGTTTAGCACTTTTTTTATTAAAGTAAATGTGCAGCAACCAAATGACCCAGCAATTGTTCTCTTGGGCACTTATCCCAGAAAAATTAAACATATGTCCACACATAAACCTGTACGCAAATGTTTATAAAAGCTTTATTCAGAATAGGCAAAACCTGGAAACAACCCAGATATTCTTCAGTGGGTGAAAAGTCAAACAAACTGCAATATATCTGTATCATGCAAAACTCAGTAATAAGAAGGAATGAGCTATTAAAAAATAAAATAAGATAAAATAAAATAAATTTCTTTTATAGTTTTCCGCTGTCTTCAGGTGAAACCCACGTGTCTTAGAAACGGCACACAATGCTTTTCATTACTTCAGCGCGAGTCTCCACCTAACCTCCCGCCACTGTCATCTCCCTACTTCCTGCATTCTTCTCTCTAGCGCCCCCTTCCCTTCCGCGTTCCGTGCCACCCTCTGCCACTCTAGGCAGATGGCTACCTTCTCTATGTTCTTCAACACTCAGCTCGGTTATCGCATCATCCATTCCTTTACGCATCATTCAGCAAGCGTGTATTAGGAGCCATCTCTTTGCTGGACATCATGTAGGTGCTTCAGACATCACATGAATAAGATAGACATAATCCCTGCCCTCCTAAAACCTAGCAGCTGTCTGAAAAAGCATATATACCAATAAAATTAAATCAATATGTGCATAATTAACTGTTTTGTTAAAACTAAAATAAGTGACTTTAGAATTAAATATAAACTATACTGAGAATATGAATATGGCCCTGATAAGGGAAATTTTCCAGTGGAGATCACATTTTAGCTGAGACCTGAAAGATTTATGGATGTTTCTGGGCGAAGGAGGGGAAGGATTCCAGGTGAAAGGAATAGCGTGCACACTGTGCAGAGGTCCTGAATCAAAAGTATTCATGTTGTATGGGAGGAAATGAGAGAGGGCCAGTGTGGCTGTGGTCCAGAGTGTAACGTATAGAGAGAGACAAGTTGACCTTGAAGACATAGGAAGGGACCAGATTACAGTGAGGTATTTGGAATGTTGTTAATAACTTAAGTATCATCATAACAGGTAGCCTCCAAAGGGCTTCAGGTAGGTGGGTGGCATGATTAGATACGCCTTTGCACTGTTCTGACTACTGCTCACAGAACGGATGGGCTAAGTTGAAAGAGTAAACGCAAAGAGAGGTTTTGGGAAATTAGTGCAATCAGGCAAGATGTGACAGTGGCTGATACCAAAGTAGTGATGTTGTAGTTAGAAAACAGAAAATTATTAGAGTTTTTGGAAGGTAAAACTAACAAAGCTTGATGAAGTACATATATGGCACTTAAAGGAGAAGGGTATTAAGGGTGACAGCAATGTTGCTAGCTTGTGCCAGTAGGTGGATGATTATGCTGTTCATTAATATAAGCAACACTGGCAGAAGCAAGTTCAGGGAACAGTCCTAAGTGCAGTTCCAATATGTTAAACTTGGAGGTGATTTTATTTTAATTAAGCAAATCTGGAGGGCAAAAATGGTAATGTCAAAGTAAAAGGTGTTCATTAGAGTCAATATATGGGTTGTAATTAAATTCAGAGATGTCATCATCTCAGAATATAAAAATAATGGTAATAAAATTAATAATAATGGCCAACATTTATCCAGATTTTACTACATGCCTATCAGTTTCTTAATGGCCTAATGGATATTAAATTCTGACAAAAGCCTATTGGTAGATGTCACTATTATACCCATTTTACAGATAAGAAATGTGAGGCTTAGAAAGGGTAGGTAAATTGATTCAAGTCACAGAGTGAGTTCAGTGACAGAGCATGGATTCAAACACAGGCAATGTCAGCCATTTAGGTCAACAAGGTAGTCAAATAAGAAGACCCAGCCCTCCTTCCCCAACAGAAATGCTGACGTAACAATGATATGTGGACGAAAATCCCTTTGTGAGAAGTCCAGAATCCAGGTGAGAAGTTGTAGTAATCCAGACAAAACCAAACCAAGAACAGCCACATGCATGTGGGTAAGACGGGCAATTCACATCAGCCCCTCCTCTAAGCCAGCACAGCTCAGAGCTGAACAAGATTGCTGCAGCTGGCAGAGTTCTGACTGACTGGGAGAAGGTAAAGAACTCAAGGCTTCTCCCCTTGTAGGGGAGAGAGGAGTGGAGCTTGCTTCCAAAGTCCTGACCTTTTGCTGCACTGCCTGAGGGACTGATCTCTGTCTCATCTCACTCAGAGTGCTGACATAACATGCAGTAAATTTGCAGGACACAAAAAACAATGTCCAAAAATAAGGCATGTTTCCTTACAATTGTAATGAACTATCTGAACAGGACATTAAGAAAACAATCCCATTTACAATAGCACCAAAAGGATAAAATACTTAGGGATACATTTAACCAAAGCTGTGAGACACTTGTACACTGAAAACTATAAAATATTGAAAGAAATTTTAAATGACATCATAAATTGAGAGACATCCCCTCTTCATGGATTGGAAGACTTAATATTGCTTGGAAATCCATATTACCCAAAGCAATCTATATATTTAATACAATCCTTATCAAAATTCCCATTGTATTTTTCACAGAAATAGAAAAAACGATCCTAAAATTCATGTGGAAACACAAAAGATTCCAAATAGCCAAAACCATCTTAAGCAAGAAGAACAAAGATGGAGGCATCACACTTCATGACTTTAAAATATATTGCAAAGCTACAGTAATTAAAACATTATGACACTGGCATAAAAGCAGATACATATGGAACAGAATAGAAAATCCAGAAATAAGCCCATGCTTATATGATATACTGATCTTCAACAAAGATATCAAGAATACACAATCAGGAAAGGATAGTCTCCTCAACAAATCATGTTAAGAAAATGGATATTCACAAAGGAATACAATTGGGCTCTTACCTGACACCATGCAAAAAAATCAACTCACAGTGGATTACTGATTCGAACATAAGACCTGACAATTTAAAACCTCTAAGAAAACATAGAGGAAAATATGATGTTGTTCTTTATGGTTTTCTTGGATAGAACAACAAAAGCATCAGCAACAAGGGCAAAAATAGACAAGTGAGACTACATTAAAAAGTTTCAGCACAGCAATGAAAATAATCAACAGAGTGAAAAGGCAATCTATGAAATTATAGAAATATTTCAAAACCATATGTAAGATAAAGAATTAATATTTAGAAATTTAAGAAACTCCTACAACTTAATAGAAAAACAACAAGGAAACAAATAACCCAATTAAAAAATGGACCAAGGACTTTAACAGACATTTCTCCAAAGAAGACATGAAATGGCCAGCATAATATATGCTCAATATGACTAATCACCAGGCAAATGTAAATCAAGCCACAGTGAGATTACTTCGTACCTGTTAGGATGGCTATTAATAATAATAATAATAATAATATTAATATGTTGGCTAAGGTATGGAGAAGTTGTAATACTTGTACAATATTGGTGTGAACATAAAATGCTGCAACCACTATTTTTAATTTTTCTCAAAATTAAAAACATATCTGCCATATGACCCAGCAATCTCACTTCTGGTATATAGCCAAAAGAATTGAAATCAAGATCCTGAAGAGATATCTGCACTCCCATGTTCATAGTAGTCAAGATATGGCAACAGGCTTAAATATCCACAACAAATGGATAATAAAAATGTGGTAGATATACGAGTTCTGTCCAGAAAATGTCCAACCATTGGTAATATAACTAGAACAGTTACAGACATTGATGTGACCTGGCAGCCAAAGACAATGGACTGGAATGTGCATGTGTGAACAGTGACGACTTCACTGTGCTAGTCAGTGGGGGTGGGTAGATATTGTTGAGTGAGCACATGTATCGTGTGGCTGTTACATTCAAAATGACTGAGCAAGTAGAACAAATCTGCATCGAGTTATGCATTAAACCTGAACATTCCTCTGCAGAAACTGTCCCGGTGATTCAGAAGGCCACAGCTATGGACAACTGGTGACTGGCAACTTCATCATGACAACATGCCCACTTATACATCACGTCTTGTGCAGAGTATTTTGGCGAAACATCAAATCACCCAGGTGACTCATTCATCCTACAGCCCAGATTAGGCACCCTGCGACTTCTGGCTTTTCCCAAAACTAAAATCACCTTTGAAAGGGAAGAGATTTCCCTTTCAGACAGTCAATGAGATTCAGGAAAATAGGTTGAAGCAGTTGATGGCGATTAGAAGAACTGTGTGAGATCCCAAGGTGCCTACTTTGAAGGGGACAGAGGCTTCATTGTGCTATTTACAATGTTTCTTCTTTATTTTTTTTAATTTTTTTAAGATTTTATTTATTTATTTTCAAAGAGAGGGGAAGGGAAGGAGAAAGAGAGGGAGAGAAACATCAATGTGTGGTTGCTTCTCACATGGCCCCCACTGGGGACCTGGCCTGCAACCCAGGCATGTGCCCTGACTGGGAATCGAACCGGCCACCCTTTGGTTCGCAGCCCACGCTCAATCCACTGAGCTACACCAGCCAGGCACAATGTTTCTTATATCTTGTATCTTCTTCAATAAATGTCTCTATTTTTCATAGTATCTTCTTCAATAAATGTCTCTATTATTCATAGTATGTGGCTGGATACCTTTTGGACAGACCTTGTATACAGTAAGATACTATTAAACCTTAAAAAAGAAGGAAATCCTGTCATAGGCAACATGATAAACCTGTAGGATGCTATGCTAAGTGAAATAAGCCAGTCACAGAAGGAGAAATACCACATGACTCACTTACAGGAGGTACTGAAATAGTCAAACTCACAGGGACAGAGAACATTACCGTGGTTGCCAGGGGCTCAGAAAGAGGGATATGGGGAGTTGTTGTCAATGGATATAGTTTCAGTCATGTATACTGTGGTTTACAATAATTTGTGTGGAAATGACATCGGGGTTTAATTTTTATAACCAAATACAGGGATTGGAAACTACTACAGGATTCTGAGGGTGTGTAACTGGTATGTTGAATGGCATGTAAGAAATATTGCTTCACCCAGTCAATTAGAAAATGGTACTCTAGTGCCTTTTTCTGTGTCAGAATCAGGTTAGCACTTTTGAGTTTGGGCTTTGGAATGGCACTGCCTCTGTGTGTGCCTGCATGTGTGTGTGTCTTAACACAATGTGGGATAGATCCTTTAAAACCCTTTAGAGTGTACAGTAGAGTGATGTTAACTGTCATTACAGTGTTGCAGAGCAGATCTCTAGAACTTGATCATCATGTACAGTGCGCCAACTGAATGAGAATATAATAATTTGATTATCACAAATCCCCTCCTGAATTTCATTGAAATGGGTGTAAACAAAGATGGCACAAACCAACATGTACACACATCTTCGTTCACCTTTCCAATGATCTTTTTGTAATAAATTTCCAGAAAAACATCAATTTTAAAGAGGTATTAGGATCAGTCTTATGAATTTTGCATTTTTGATACTTCCCATTAATACACATATATACTAAAAATATCTTACATTTTTTCAAGGTCCAACTGGGGTTTTTGTCCTTTCTGACTATGACTGACAGCTATCCTTCTTTGAACTAAGCCCTGGAGCTCTAGGTTATAACTTCTGTTATTGTTCTGTTTCTTATATAATAGGTTTCATTTTCCAACTGTTTTGTAAACCTCTAGAAATTATAAATATAAACATGTTTTCCTTGATATGACCCAAACACAGTAAAGATATTAGATAAAATTAGGCCCAATTAGAAAGAAAACAAATTTAGTGTAAAATCATCTTCCCAAATTGGTACCATTTGCTTCTCTGCCCTTTTACCTGGCTTATTAACGCATTTCCTGGCAAAGGAAAGGTTAAAAAAAACTTTTTAAACCTCTAAGACAAAAGGTTATTTTAAAGGTTAACCAATCAGTAATAGGCTGAAGTGCATTCTCTACAAGTTTACTCTCGGCTCTTTGGGAGAGAGCTGCGCACACACCCACCATGGGTTTGAAGAGAGCGGGTGGCCTGTGCAACCCTGGGGGGCCGTGGCAACTGTCCGCCAGACCCGTTGCCACACAAGTGTGCTCACTGCAGACTGGGGGACTGTGACGAGAGCATCTCTGCACCGTCCGAGAAGTGCACTTCCATCAGTTAGCCTTTCTCTGAACATACTTAATTTTCTTCCATATGAATAACTGGAAACATTGTGCAGGACCATAGGCTCTCAAACTTTACTAAAATTCAATATGCTGGGAGTCATGATGCCACGTGCAACACGGTGTTGCAATCAATTTACATGTGGGATTAAAATATTACATCATAAAGTTTCAAAATAATCTTTTTAAAAAATGTCTGCTTAAAAGTAATGCCATGATTCAAGAGAAATATATAAAATTCAAATACTGTGTTTAAACTAGATTATTCAATGTTTTAAGAGTGTTATGCACAATTCCTTCATTTGTATTGAAAAGACAGGAATCTTCAATTATATAACTTTTATTGGACCTATCTTTCAAATTAAGAAGATTGTGAAATGCCTTTATTTTTGTCTGTAGTTGGTTTAAATAAGATTTGTGGGCTTTTCAGTGGTACAAGTATCCTAGCTGATTGCTTCTATATCTAGGAAATGGTGTATTTAAAGTCTGTGGAGACAACTGCTGATAAGCAAAGCTGTTTCCCTGGAAACGTCTAAGCAGCATCTGACAGCTTCCGGAACATCTGAAATTCACAGCAATTGATCTTGGTAGCCTGTACCTAGACAAGCTGACTTATGAGGAGGAGTGGTAAGCTGAGGTGAAGAGCCAAATCTGAACATTAATTGGGCAGTAAATTTCTCACTCTCAGTTTTCTTCAAAAACTCTATTTTAGCTCATTTTATTATCTTGGAACACATTCAGTGACTGAAACCTTATATATAAAATCACAAAACTTTAATTTGGGAATGATATTTTCTGATTTATACTTACTAAATGTGAATTGTTATAATGCCTACTGAGGGCCTAGTCTCCCTTAAACGTGGAAGCCAATCAGAGTGCAGTCAGGGCAGACCTTGGGCATCACTGAAATGGACAACATGACCCACGGTCACCTGTCTACCCTAGAATAAAAACTGGGGCAGACAAAGAATCGTAACTGACCCCCACACAAGTATGATGCAGCAACATAATGTCATTTTAAATAAATAAGCAAAAATGCATACTAAAACGTGCTTATCATATGTTCTCCTTTACCCAAACTGTATGGAACACTGCCTGTTTGTGTCAGCAAGAGACAGCCTTCAACCTCGTGTAGGTTTGGGCGTGACAATAGGGAGAACAGCAGGCTGAGCAATGACTGTACCCTGTGTTCTAGCAGAATGGTCCTCAGTACCTTGTCCCTGAATTACTAGCATCAGCATCCCCTGGTGCGAACTTTCAGGCCCCAGCCAAGACCTACTAAATCAGAAACTCTGGGTTAATTTCCAGCAATTTGTGGTCTGAGAAGCCCTCCAGGGAATTCTAATGTAGACTCAATTTTGAGAACAACTACTTTAGCATAAAAATTGTGGGGTGGTTACATGTACCTGAATATTCTTCTCATGTGCTTCTGGGATGACCGCCTACAAGTTGTTGGACATGATGACGACCTACGCTAAATATCATGAAAGGTCAGAACTGTCTTGGCAGAGTATTGAAAAACAGATCAGTAGGCTCAGAGCAGTGAGCAAACAAAAGCATATTATTACATGAGACCAGAGAACCTACAAGCTGTATGAGCCGAAGTGAGAAAAAACAGCAGTTACTTCACAATAAGGAATGCAATCATGAGGGGAACGGTGGCATTGCCAAGAGCCTGAGTAATGTCTACCCTCTGTGGCCCAGGTTGGTGATGGGGCCTGTTGCTATGAAACTGGGCTCCCTACTGTCAGAAGGGCAATGCAGATGATGGTATTCTGAAACAGCAGAGGCCAGATACTGTACTTACTCATCTGGGGCAAGGTGGATATAATTACTATAATAGACAGAAGCAAGGATGGGGCTAATAGACCGTTGGGTTCCTAAGGGCAGGACAAGTTGAGCAGTCAACAGGAACGTAGCATGACTGTCACCAACAAGCTGGTTCAGAGCGGATGAGCTACTGCTGCATGGAAAAATCATGATCCCCCTTCCACTTCCCAGACCTGAGCCAGTTTTTACTTCCTGAGACCATTGGTTGAAGGGGAATCTGGAACCCACTTAAAGGACTGTGCAACACCACAGAAGGTATATATGATTAAGATTAACATTCCCCAAGTCTTTCCCCAAATACATATATAGCCACTTAACAGATGAACAAAAGTAGGGAGAGAAAAATATGTAAGTAGTTCTTTTGATGACTGTTGTGTACACAGAGCGGTGACAGTAAGGGAATGAAATTGTCATCACGACTCATCTGTTAAAAATGGAGACCAAGAGGCAGGCTATGAATAGCATCTTAGCCCATGTCCATGTCATAATAGGTCCAATTGTCCCAAGGAATCATCCTGTTGTCATATCCCTAGCCCCTGCATGTATAACTGGGTTGGATACTTGTAGCTGCAGTACGACTCTCCCGGTAGATCCCTGATCTGCAAAGCAAGACTCACCATGATAGCAATGGTCAAACCCTCCGCCAAGGTAGTGAATCTGAAGCAATACCAAATGTGAGGTAGATTATCATAGATTAGTACCACTCTCAAAAATGTAAAGGATACACAGCGTAGCATCTGCATTAACCCAGGAAGCCATGACAGATGATTGGAGACTACCTGTGGTAGCCCTAATTGCAGCTGTGGTACCAGATGTGATGTCTTCACTAGAACAAGCCAAGTAGATCTTTGGTGCTGGTATGTGCCGATTGATCTGGTAAATGCATTGTTTTCAGTACCATCAGGAAAAAGATCAAAAAGAAGTTCTCATCAGTACAGGTCCATAGCAGACTGTGTTCATTCTCTTTCCTAAGCTATGGTCCTCCTTCACTGTCAAACTATAGTCTGAAGAGAACTCCATCATCTCATTCCTGGAGAAAACATCACACTGATCCACTGTAATGCATTTTCATTGACTAAAATGTAATCAAACTATAGTACTTGGGCCCTAAGATCTCTGACGATAAAAAAAAAATAACTGATTCAATAGACATAAATGGTTGAGGATATTCTAAAGGGACAGCTGTGGTTGACTCCCCAGTATTGGCTGCCGTTCCCTGTGTGAGGAGTCTCATTCTAGTGAACTTAGACCATTTGAGCTACAACTTTTCCACTAGAAACTTCAAGAGTCAGCATGGACTTCTCTGTGTGCTCTTCCCCCTCTTCTGCCCCCTGCCCACCACAATTGGTATTGTTCCAGATAGAGGCTGATCCATCAGGCTGGGTCCCAGAGTGAAGATGGAGGGCAGCAGAGTCATAATGGACATTGACCATGATGGACATTGTTGTCACAAACCAGAGATTTTTGCTATAATTTGTTATACTATGTAACCTAACCCCTTCTGGCCAAACCAACATCCTTTTGTGATTAAGTTGACAAAGACCAATAGGAATGAAATGAGATGCCTGCAGGAAACCTTCCCAACTGTAGCTGCTAAACAATATGGTTAGTTCTGATAGAACTGAGGACTTCCTTATATTCCAACTAAAGAGATGATCAGTGTAAAGTTATAGTACACCATGAAAGTCTACTGAAATGTTAGATGATGCTACAAAGCCCTTATAAACAAATTGGAGCAGCACTCCTGGAATTTAAAAAGAGTAGAGTTTGATGGAGATAGTGTTAGTTCTCCCAAAAACATGACTTGGGAAGAAGTTGCTCTATTTGACTGACAAAGAACATATACAATAATTTATACATTTTTTTTCATTTAGTAGGAAACTGATATACTGGGATCCCATACTCTGGTAAAAAAACATTCCTTAAATCATCTAATTCTGTTTTCTCTGATTATATATTTCCAATATTAATTTCCAAATTAATATCTATGTTTCCTGTTGCTTATTAGAGAGAATACATTGGTGAGCCAACAAGAACATTTTGACCACTTGGCAGTCACATCTCATTACTAATTCATGATTGGCATTCTGACCATAATGGAGGCAAAGCCTCTTTAAAAATAGTAAAACACAATAGCCAAGTGCTGGAAGCAACCTAAGTGCCCATCAGTAAATGAATGGATCAAAAAACTATGATACATTTACACAATGGAATTCTACGCATCAGAAAGAAAGAAGGAGCTCCTACCTTTGCAACAGCATGGATGGAACTGGAGAGCATTATGCTAAGTGAGATAAGCCAGGCAGTGAAAGACAAATACCATATTATCTCACTTTTAACTGGAACTTAATCAACAAAAGAAACAAGCAAGCAAAATATAACCAAAGACACTGAAATTGAGAACAGGCTGACAGTGACCAGAGGGGAGAGGGGAGGGATTAAAGGGGAAAAGGGTGAAGGCTTTGCAGGAACAACTGTAAAGGACACATGGACAATAACAAGGGGGGTGGAAACAGGGGAGGGAGGTGGGGAGGACTAGGGTGGTGCAGAGGAGTGCGGGGGGGGAGAAAGGCAGAAAATGGTACTTGAACAACAATAAAAAATGTTAAAAAAATAAAAATAGTAGAACACTTTGTATATTTGGCTTCAGTTTATTCAGTATCATCAATTTTGGCAATCTCATTGCAAACAATTGATCATGTGAGGAAACTCTCATATTTGTGTCTCAACATTGATAACTTTTTCATATTCCAGTCCTGGCTAATGTCTTTTCAATATCTCAAATGCATATAAAGAATTTCCATATAAAGTAAATAGAATCATTATCTCCCACCCAAAGCCAATCCTACACTTTTTTCTGTCATTGGCACCAACCAGATGATAATCCTTGTCTCCTCTTCCTCCCCTGTCTCCTCTTATCCAAAATGGCAATGCCTCTTTTCCCTTCTCAACTGTCCGCTTTTGTTCTCTCTAGGTTTTTACTCCCGAATCCACAGACGTCCTCACCAATTTTTTCATGAATTTCAAAAGAGTTCAGAAGCATGTTAAAGGTCTCTAGCTCCCTCTCCTTCTATAATACATTGGGTTTTAAATCAGTGCTCTTTCAACATGCAGGAATAGTACCCAGGCATAACTGATGAATGTTTAGATTCCTGCCAACCAGACCTAGGACTCAAATATGCAATGCCAAGCTATGGACATACATGTGACCTACAGGTCAAGTCAGAGCGCTTTTAGGCTCCACAGTGATCTACCCTGTAGCACTAGAGCCCACCTTAACCTCAGTTCCAGTGAAATTGGTTTGCATCCATTGCGTGGGTCTTCTTAGTGCCTGCCCTGGACCTCAGTTCATTCCCAATTCCTCTACTATATATTGTGAGATCCGCCAAAACCTCACCATTGTCTTTGTCGTATCTGGATTCCATATTGTTAAGCTCAGCTCACATGCTTGGGTGCTCTAACGACAGCTACCATTTCTAACATCAGTTCTGAGGTCATTATTTCATAGGTACTTCATGTATCAGTGAGTTTATAAAGGAGATCCAGAAAGACAGAGATTTTATGTTATCATCAGTCCTACACCCCAGCACCTGAACCAGTGCACTGTGTAAATGTTGACTAATAATTTGAATAACTAGTCATTTGATTAGAAATAACATTAGTAAATATCACCTTAGATTAAATAAACATTGGAAAAATTTGCCATCAAGTTTCTAAATATTTGAAAGTGAGAAATATGCTCTCGAAGTCCACAACATTACACCAAGTATTCTTGGAATAAACCTGTAGAAGTGAGGTGTGCCAGTTCTTAACCAATTCAGTTCAGTTTTCTAAGGAGATGGTGAGCTTTCAACCGCAGAATCATCTTCCTACTTTAGTTATGATGAAAACTATACAAAGAAGGAAATTTTGCATGCACATATATTACAGGATGGGTAGTAAAACAATTACCTGAAAATTCAGACAGAATGAAAAATCCTTTGCCTCAAATATAGTGATTTCCTAGGTAAAAGTTTTTTATTATCTTTTAGAATTATTTGATTACTTTATCATTCTTTATTTGCTATGTGCATACAAGAGCCCAGGATGGAGATATTTTCCCACTCAGGGTCCCTTCCTTCTCTGTGTCACCACCTCCCATGCAGGTGATGACTGTTTGACTTCATGGTCCCTGCAGCTTCTACAATTGATCTTCTCTCATTGTTCCCATAGAAGGGAACCGACCTCCACCCCGCGTCTACTGAATATTTTTGTTGTGTCCCTCTCTATCCTGCTTCTGCTCTTTGAGTGTTACAGGAATAGAATATGATTCTTATGAAGCACTAAAATGGCCCTAATCAAATAGGGCATCTGTTTTACAACACAAGCAATAGATGCATGCCATAACCTCACCCTTCAGGGAATCATCTTTTATACAAGGCTCCCTTGCTTCTCCATCAAAACAGCGTTCTCCATTCAGCAACATATTGGGAGGGAATGGCCACATGTCGTGTATTGTTAAACTTACTCCAGCATCTTATGCTCTCTCACCTAGAGCAGATTCTTTAAATGTCTGTGCCAACCAATTGACGAGCTGTTAGCAGGCTGCCTGGCTAAGATAAATTGTGTAGGCTTAGTCACTAACCTTGATCGCTCTCTCTCATAATCTAGTCCTACCACAAAATGCTTTTAAGTGATAGACAGTATACATCTAAAATTTTCAAAAGATTTCTAATTTAGTTATTTTCTCTTGTGGAAATGCAAATACAAAACTTTAAATATCATAGCCAGTTATATGTGTTTAATTTCTCAGCAATGAATGTTCTTTAAAGGCAAGCAATAAATAACTGTCCGAATATTTTTGTATTCATTTTTTCTTACTAACAGAAGGGGAAATAACTATGTAGTGTCTTTTTCTCTCCCCAATGGAAATGTGATGCCCAAGTAAAGAAGAAATAATTCTGCAAGAAGGAAAAGTCTGTATCAGAAGCTCAGCTCAAATTTAAAGTTCACCGAAGAGCTCACATTATTTTTTAAAATCTTATTGATAAGAGTGGGGAGTAAATCTAACAAAGAAACTCTTACCTACTTTTAAACTTTAATATTTGCCATGTTCAAGTTAATCATTGTTGCTTGTCTTTTATAGGAGACATTGGCTACTTCCAGTTTATATTTAAATATCTGGAGGGAATAGAATTCAAAGTGCAAAGCTCTTGGATATTTTTCTTCTCTCATTTCTCAGAGTTTTCCCCACAAGTGAAATAACAAGGAAGGTCTATACATTTTGAAAAGCATGACATCACCAGAAAAACAGACCTTCACCCCATTCATGAAGGACCAGCTTCATGCCAGAATCTAGGTTGAGCTCTAGGGATATAATCCAAGTGCAACATGGTCCCTGCTTGTGGTCTCGTGGAAAAGATACAACTCAGCTCTGACACATGTGAGGTATATACCAGCATCATTTCCAAAGTCTTGTAGGAGCAGGAAAGGAGAAGCTTTTGTTATTCCCAGAAGGTTAAGAAGCAAGAAAGCAGTGAAGCTTTCTGTCTTGAAGAATGAGTATAATTTTACCAAGCAGGGGGACAGCCCTTCTCAAACCCAAATGCAAAAGAAAGAGGAGTTAAGGAGGAATGAGTAAAGGGAAGAAGGAATGGAGGGAAAGGAAGGAAAAGAAGAAGGGAGTGGGGAGGGAGGGAAGAAACAGAGGGAGGGATGGAGGAAGAACTGTGATTTCAACTAAGTTGTTTACTCACTGAAGACTGATTTTCTCATAATAAAATCACATGATTGGAATTTGGAAAGAGAGTCTGTTAAACTCATCATTTGGCAGCACCTAATCAACAGAAAATGATGCTGAAAAAATATTTTAAGCAAAATCTTATTTTTATTTTGACTGGATGCTATCTACCTGACACAGCTATCTGTTTGATGCAGGTTTCATAAAGCTTCCCTTTCAGAATGATCTGGCAAAGTACTCCCATATGTCACAAGATTAATGGCCCCAGTGAAACGGAAGATGGCAGCCAGAGCTGCTCTCCCCACCCCAGATACTCTGCCTCTGATGGTTTTCTGACGGTTCCTCAGGCTTAGCAAAATAATATGAAGCTTCGATATTTACTTATAACCTCAAAAATACCTGGAAGACTCACAACCCAAACTGCTTTGTGGTTCTTATAATTATGGCAATCAGAAGGCACCTCACATGACCAGCACAGCACAGCATCTTAAACCTTTGAAAGCTACAGGGGCGGGAGGAGAAATGCTGGGCAAGTTTGGCTCTTCACCATTCCTGATTATGCCGCTGTCTCAGTTACTTCTCTTGGTATCAGTGAGTAGAAGGGGAGGAAAGTCCGTTTTACAATAAAGGGCCTGGTTAACGTCCTCAACCAGGGGAGGTTGAATGAGGCGCTCGTGCACGAGGGCAATGTCTGCCTTCCCACTAACGTTCTGATTTCATAGTTCGAGTTCACAGGAACGAGAGTCCTGACGGAAGCTACTGCACCCTAATTATTGACCTAACAATTTTGGTAACTGTGAAAGTAATATATGGTCATTGAAGAAATTTTGGAAAGATATGTAAGAGAAAACAGAAGCGAAACAAATATCCAAAAATACTAGAGGAAACTTTACAAAAAGGTTGGGTTCCTGTTTTTTACCTTACAGGGAGTTATTGTTTGGAAATGTAATTTTAATGACTTAACTATATTCCTTACCATGATATTCTATAATCTAATTTCTTCTATAATAATTTGTGCTAAAACAAATGTCCTAATTCTAACCTAACATATTGACCATTTTTTCTGCATCTCTGCTTATTTCTTTGTAACAAATTCCTAGAAGTGAAGTTATTGAGTAAAAAAATAGAAAACTTTACTCTTCCTGATATACATGGACAAATTACTTTTCAGAAAGCATGAGCCACTTAATACTTCAGCTAGTATAAAATAGCATTGGTCTCAGCAAATACTTATCAGCATCAAATAACACTATATTTTGATCTTTGACAATTTGATAAGTAAAAATTTATAATGATACATTTATATTTCCATAATTAATACTGAATTAAACATTTGATTTTAGTTATTCTCCACTAATATTTTAACCATGTCCTTTTGCCCACTTTCTAGCCTCTTTGTACCTTATTTATATTGGGGGAATCTTTATATTTTAATCACTGATTTGTAAGAATTTTACATATTAGGAGTTGTAACATTCATATTTGTTATAGATATCTCAGCTTGTAATTTGTCTTTAATTTTGGTTATTGTGCAGTATAGGATAAATTCATATGAATGATCAAATATGTTGATAGTTTAGGGTAAATCAATTTTTCTGATATGTTTATGAATGAAAAATCGATGCCTATCTTGAAATCAGGCTAAAAGTTAGAAAAAAATATATAGGTGGCAATCTTTTTACATTTAGCTCTTTATATAGTGAGGCTGAGAATCAGCCATTTAATAGTATTTTAATATATTACTATCATAATTTAAATATTTGGTCATATGATATCTTGTTTCATGCTTTTATCTTCAATGTTTCCCTACTATTCTTTTGTTGTTATGGGATTTTTTTCTTCTCCAATCTTTTGAAAGCTACAAACTGTGTTTATTTTTTGCCTACAGATTTTTACCATTAAGGTATTCCCAAACTTTTCTTAACTAATATTCCAAGTTTAAGATTCTAAAGAATGAAATACTATTTTTTACTATCCACTATATAAAGTAAGGATTTTAGCCTACTTTAATTTTCCTCCCAGCCCGCCTCAATTTCCCACATACCTTAAAACAACTTGGGGTTGAAACTATTTTGATGATACTACATAACTTCTGTTCCAAGAATATATTTGCATTTAGTTTTGCAACCTTACCTTTACCACAAGAGCTCACCGAATGATTATACCAAGAGGTTACACTGATATAATTCCATATTTTTAAGTATCACTTATTCACATTAAGATATATTTCTTTTTAAATCTAGCTTTCTATAGCTTTTATCTCCTTGACTCACTAGCAGTTCTCAGCTGGTAACCCAGCTTAGAGGGTGCTCGGTTGCTGGTGGCGTCGGGAGATGCTCTCTGAGGAGGCAGGCCCTGCACCAATGCAGGGCTGTCAGAGTGGCGTCTCTCACTCCACGCAGGAGTCTGGAACTCAGAACACCCACAGCGACACAGTCCTTCCCTAAGATTTAACACCAGCCATTCTAGGAAATTACTTAAAGTTATGTTTTTATTGTGCTTTTGCTGAGTTAACTCTCTTAGCTCTGTATATCTTCGCTTCTCAGTAAAAGATGCTAGCGGTCTAAAATCATAACCATTCATTTCATTGTTCCCTCAGGGGGAAAACAGTTTGCTGTTATTAAATAAAAGGCACGTTATGAAAAGAGTGCCTGGCCAGCAGTGTAAATTGATTTTTTAATAAATCAATTCATATACACACACACACACACACACACACACACACACACATCACTAAAGAAGTTTGTTAGTTTTGATTTGTCACATACTGAATCCTTTTGGAAAAGAATCATCCGTCATTTTTAAACCTGTTTTATACATGTGAACTTTCTTTTTAAAATTAGTTTATTTTCCAGTTACAGTTGACACACAATATTATGTTAGTTTCAGGTGTACAACATAGTGATTAGATATTTTATACCTTATAACTAGTACCCATCTGACATCATGCATCCTTATTACAATATTATTGACTGCATTCCCTATGCTGTACTTTATGTCTCAGTGGCTATTTTTATAACTGGCAATCTGTACTTCTTAATCCCTTTCACCTTTATCACCCGTCTCCCAAACCCCCTTCCATCTGGCAACCGCCAGTTTGTTCTCTGTATCTATGAGTTTGTTTCTATTTTGTTTGCTCATTTATTTTCAAGGTAACTTACCACCAAACCAGTGTGTTCTTTGTCTTTTATAATATGTTACATTTTATGAATGAAAAGCATAGTCATTCCCCAAACAAAAAGAAAAAAAACAATTACATTACATCTTCTCTTGACTAAGTAAGTTTTTTACTATCAAGGTAGGGATAAAGTAGATATCGGCTTAAATCCATGCAGGAAAAAGCGTCCAGAAGGCGGAGGCTTGGAGATGAGGGGTGGGATGGAACATCTTACCCAAGCAATTCCAGACACAAATTTTACAAGTCTTGAAGAGGTACCAAGGGCACAGTTATGGAAACTATTTCAAATCAAATGTCACATGTGTCAGACAAGAAAGCTAGGTGAAAGACAGAAGAGAAACTATAGAGCCAAAATGACACTGAGACCAGAAACTAGGAAAAAGAAAAATAAAGAGTCATAAACAGCAGAAGAATGGGAGGTGGGTTTGGAATAGTCAGTGAGCAAAGCACAGCACAGGAGACTGTGTGCAGAATGGCTCCACTGATATATGCAAAATATACAAAATTAAGAATTGACTGTTTTGAGACAAAATCATATATGGGAAAACTTAAATAAATGCAAGTGTGATGGGAATTTTGCTCCCAATAACAAAATATTAAATAGACATATTAGTTATTCCCCTTGTAAGGATAATGAGGAATGAGGGAGAAGGATAATGAGACAAAATATACAAAAGTTCAGCTTAAAAATATTGCCACACTAACAAGTGAAATAAGTGTTAACTGTGGATGATAGAAATGTGGTCAGAAAAGCTCAGCATTTGGGGCGAATGTTGGTGAAGGGCCAGCAAGACACACATGGCACATTTAGGTGGCATAATGGATGAGTGATCAGTGAAGACACAGTTTACACAGGTGTGGGTGGGATTCAGGGAAGCCAGTGAGAGACGAGAGAGCAGCTCAGGACCAACGACAGGTTCTCAGGTTGCCACAATCAGCCGTGACCCTGTAGAGGGACAGGAAAAGGAAGTCGTTTCAGATCCTAGAGAGAGCTGTAGGAGTCTGTGGCTTCAACAGAATGGAGCCACTGGCAACTCAGGGGCCCGCAGGGAAGGGTCTGAGAGATTAAACCTCCTGATCTCGTATTCCCTCCATCTTCCTATCTCCTGATGGCGCCTCCCATTGTCTAAACCCAACCAATATCCAGGGGAAAAGGAAGCCTACTGATGCCACTTGTAGAGGATCAGTCTTTAAGAATGCAAAGCAGCGTAGAAAGGAGTGGGAAGTGAGTCTAGAAGGGCAAACACAGAATACAGAGCACAGTAGATCTGGAAGAGATAATGGACTGAGAGCCTGAACAAGGCTTTGAACTGCCTGAAAGTGCTAGAAGGACAAACGTTAGAGTCCAGGACCTGCTGGGGTGCTTATGATAACTAACTCCCATGTGTATGGAGTTCTTTCTAGAATGGTTGCATTCTAGAAATGAAGGTGAAACAAAAGTAAAGCCACTTCTTGCATGTTCTGTACATGCTATATATGTACTAGCTTTGCATCAGCTGAGTGGCCTGAAAATCTAAGCCACTGAAATTGAATTACGTTCCAGAGTGATCATTTTCTAGGCACTGGGGAAATGAAGGGTAAATACCTTCTAGTTTAAGATCACATTACACTAGGCCCTGAATTACTTCTGTAAACTGTTCTTCAAGCCTTAGTTCAGATACTCACCAGCTGGCAAATGCCAACTTATCATTTAAACCTCAGTGCAACATCACTTTTTCTGTGAAGCTTTCACTGACATTTTACACTGAATTAATGGCATCTTCCTTTTTCTTCTGACATTCTTTATTCATGTCACCATTTAGGAGACGCAGGACTCTAATCTGAGGATCCTTCCCTTTCCAGCTGCCTCTGTTGGCGTAGTCTGATTGCCGATGGACAACCCTCTCCCAAAGAATGGGCACAAAATATTAGAATTCTATATTACTTATGACATAATCTAAGCTCCTATAGCAAGGAGAGTACAAAATATATAGGTTCAATAAGACAGAAGTTCATTTCTTTCCCATGCTGCAGCCCAGGAATTACAGACAAGGTCTAGGAGAGTAGCTCCACCGTTGTCAACCTGCCATCTCCATCTCTGCCTCCCAGGTGGCCGCTGCTCTGTCATCATCACCTCTGCAGCCAGCAAGTGGAAGGCAAGCAGTACAAGCACGCTTGCATCATTTACAGGGCATTTGGTAGAAGTTGCACAGATCCCATGCATTCACACTTCATTGTCTAGAATTTAGCCAGATGGCCTTAGCGACTCACAGGAGCGCCTCAGGAGTTGAGTCATTACCTAGTCAGCAATGTGCCGGTACATTCTGAGAGGTTCTATTACTAAGGGAAAATGGGGAGAAATGGATTATGGCCATAAGTTATCAGTTAGTGCCTCAACAGGAGACATAAATTTGTTTGTTTTACCTACATTTTAGGCACAAAGATAAAAGGTTTTATGGGGAAACTGCTGAATTATGGATCAGAGCAAGGTTTCTGGTTACTCTGCTAGTTTAGTCACTTACGGCCTCCTTTATTATTGTTGTTAGTACTGCAGTTTATTTTACAAAACCAAGCATATATAGTATAATGGTTCACACATAAATCCTGCTATTTTATGGGACCTCTGAACTCTGGGTCAGCTTGTGTATATTCTTTATTTATATGGATGGGAAAGTAAATTAAGTCAACCTTATTGTTCTTATTTTTCACTCCCATATTATATATCCTGCTTTTTCCTACAAATAAGCCCTCTTCCAAGAGTACAGTTATCACATCCCTTTTTAAAACTGTGTACATAGCTCTAGAATTATCTACAAGTTCTTACCTTAAAAAATGTTTAGCTGAATCTTAACTTTTTGCAACTTGACTTCATTACAGAAAATGATGCAGTAAACCTGAGCAAGAAAGTATTGCAATCAAAGTATGCGTTCAATTTACTAAGCATCAGTTATATTTTCCAAACAGTGCTCTATTGGGCATGATAGTAAAATCTATCAAGCTTTCCATCTGGCCTCAAATTAATAAACATTTGCCTTCAGCCCTCAGCAAGATGGTAGCAATGCTAGGGTTAAGCAACCATAATGAGATACAATCATAAACTGTAGGTGTTTGGCTCAAAACAATAATATATTTTGGTTTTGTATGGGAGAAAGATACCTTAATTTTTCCTACTGGGGGTTCTTCTTTCTGGACTGCTGAGTATGAATTACTTCTGAGGCAAACCTGTCCCTTGGTGAATATCTGAGCATGATTGAGAGCTGCCTTGGTGATACTGCTTACATTAAGAGCATTCTCCAGTGCAAAATTAAATTAAAACTAATAGCCTTTGATGACTCTCTGGATAATCAGAAACTGAGGGCCTGTGTGTCAAAGGTGGCCAACTGGTGTCCGACTGCCACCACAACTCAGTCTACGCCATATGTGGAAGCAGCTGCCCTACCTACCCTCAACCCCCCACCCACACTTCATGGGTTGGAGGTCAGCAAATGCTTGTGTTGGCAGACAAAAGTTATTAATGCGAGAGTTTATCCAGGTGTTTTCATGAGCAGCCTACTAAAGAGGATTTAACCTTGACCCTCTCATTCTATTTGTATCTTCCACCAAGAGAGGAGGAACTTTGCGATGCAGAAAAAGGGTTAAGCGGGAACAGACAAGCATATGTAGACTTAGGCTAGAAGTCACAGAGGGAATTCTGAAGAAGAAAAAATGGAAACAGCTGCAGTATATGAAGGCAGTGTGTAGGATAGGAAATTGCAGATGCTTAAAACTGAGTGGAGATTCTAAAAATCATGAGGCTTAGGAAATAGAAGAATTCATATAAAACACTTGAATTCCTTTGAAATTGATTTTGTTGGCTAAAACTATTGTTGACTTTGAGACTGCTCTGGCACTGAATAGAGTAAGTACGAGTTTTAAGGCAATATACATCTTTTCCCTCAGCACCCTATATTACAGGATGAAAGAGAAGGACGAACTTTAATATCATAATTTTAAACTCCTGATCTCAGCATTCATCACGTTTTAAAATCACATATGTAGTTAACTAAGAGAATAGCATTGATTACACTGTGGTGGTGGCATCCATGCTCAGTAAGAGGAGTCAGATAGAAAGCAAAGAGCCAGGACCAGGAAAGAGCCGGCGGTGCTCCATGCTGATGGGTGAAATCAGACACAGCCACAGGACAATCTCAGCTTCCTCTCATAATCTAGTGAAACTCTCCGATACTTATGCATTCCCTTAACTGTTCCATTTTCATTCTTCTCCTATCTCATATTTGATCTCTGTGGCTCTTTTGAGAAGTCCAAAGACTCTTGCAACCTCATCAATATGGAAACAGTATAGCAAAGCAGGGGAGAAGGAATAGAATTCATAATCAAGCAGAGCTCTGTTCACATTGTAACTTGACCATTTACAAGGTCTGTCCAGAAGGTATCAAGCCATGTAATATTAAAAATAGAGACATTTATTGAAAAAGATAAAAGATACAAAAAATATTGTACATAGGACAATGGTACCTCAGTTCCCTTCAAAGTAGGCACCTTGGGACCTCACACAATTTTCCCAGTCCCCATCAGCTGCCCCATCATATTTTCCTGAATCACACTGATGGTCTGAAATCACCTCCCTTTCAAAGGTGATTTTAGTTTGGGGAAAAGCCAGAAGTCACAAGGCACCAAATCTGGGCTGTGGGGGGGCTGAGTCACCTGGGTGATTTGATGTTTCACCAAAAAACTGCACAAGATGTGATACATGAGCAGGAGCATTGTTGTAATGAAGCTGCCAATCACCAGTTGCTCATAGCTGTGACCTTCTGAATCATCTGAATAGTTTCCATGGAGGATGTTCAAGCTTAATGCAAAATCCGATGCAGATTCGTGGCTCTACTCGCTCAAGTCATTTTGAATGTGATGGCCACACAGTACACATGCTCACTCAATGACGTCTACCACCCCCACTGACTAGTACAGTGAAGTCATCATTGCTCACACATGCGCATTCTAGTCCACTCTCCTTGGCTGCCAGGTTACATCGAAGTTGCACAAACCATCCTTGTTATATTAACAATGGCTGGACTTTTTCCAGACAGACCTTGTACTTCCTTGCACTGACTTGAAATTGAGAAGCTGCACTTTTCTTGTCTATAAAGTGGGGCTAATAATAGAAACTGTTACATAGGCTTATTTTGAAGATTAAATGAGATAGCAGTTATAAAGCACTTAGTATGACACCCAACCCATAATATGTCCTAAATAAATGCTAGCTAGCCATTTTTATTATCATTAGCACATTATCATGTGGTAGCTCTGTATTTATTCACTATAATTATTATCATTATTGTCTTTCTAAATCACCTTCCAACTCTTCTTTCTCTGTACACCTTTACTTTCTTCAACATTGTGTCCTGAACCTAACCCTCCTGGCCAAAGTTTGTGCTACTGCATTTTGGTGCGGCCAGAACTCATCTCAACCACCATCTGAGTCCTTCAAGGCATCATCCCTGGTGGCCCATGTCCTGCCCAGCAAAAGGTCCTCACCTGCCTCTCCCTGGTCAATGTCTGGTCTGAACTCATGGCTCTTCCCTGATACTACTGAGTCTGGCCTCTAATAGTACAAGTTCAGATGTGAATCAAAACATCTTTTTGTTGCATTTAGCCCTGCATTTGGACCCCCCAAAAAGAAAAAGTAATCAAATGTTAACTTTAATCATATAATTTCTAAGGACTTCTGAGGAGAAAGATACTGGATTTTTCCCTTAAGTCTGAAATATTTTAATGAGGCATAAAATTTTAAAAGAAGAACTTTTAAAGAATAATTTTAGAAGAATTATTCCTTTCTTCAAAAAATTAAAAGTGGAACTGCCTTTTGACCGAGCAATTCCACTGCTGGGAATATACCCAAAGAATCCCAAAACACCAATTCAAAAGAACTTATGCACCCCTATGATCATAGCAGTGCTATTTACAATAGCCAAGTGTTGGAAGCAGTGTAAGTGCCCATCAGTAAATGAGTGGATCAAAATACTGTGGCACATTTACACAGTGGAATACTACACGGCAGAAAGAAGGAGCTCCTACCTTTTGCAACAGCACGGATGGAACTAGAGAGTATTATGCTAAGTGAAATAAGCTAGTTGGTGAAAGACAAATACCATATTATCTCACTTATATAAGGAATGTAATAAACACAAACTAATGAGAAAAATAGAACCAGAGACGTGGAAACATGAAATAGACTGACAGCGATCAGAGGGGGAAGGGAGGGAGATAAAGGTGGAAAGAAGGGGAAGGGATTAGTCAAAGAACATATATGAATGACCTTTATATGTGGACAACGGTATAGGGATGGACTGTGGGAACAGGGGGTGGGCTGGATGAACAGCAGAGGGGGGAAACTGGGACAACTATAATAGAGAAACAATAAAAAAAGTTCTTTATTTTTTAAACAATTCTATTATCAAAAAAAAAAAAAGGATTATTACTATCACTTATCCACAATTATTTCCCCTCTACTGAGAAGGAAGAAACCTGCTAGATAAAAAGACAGAGCAAAAAACTAAAAGTAGAACTGTCTTTTGACCCGGCAATTCCACTGCTGGGATTATAACCTAAGAACCTTGAAACACCAATCCAAAAAAACCCTTGCATCCCAATGTTCATAGCAGCACAATTTACAATAGCCAAGTGCTGGAAGCAACCTAAGTACCCATCAGTAAATGAATGGATCAAAAACTGTAGTACATTTACACAATGGAATACTATGCAGCAGAAAGAAAGAAGGAGCTCCTACCCCTTGCAACAGCATGGATAGAACTGGAGAGCATTCTGCTAAGTGAAATAAGCCAGGAGGTGAAAGACAAATACCTTATGATCTCACCTATAAGTGGAACCTAATCAACAAAACAAACAAGCAAGCAAAATATAACCAGAGACACTGAAATTAAGAACAGACTGACAGTAACCAGAGGGGAGGTGGGAGGGGATAATGGGGGGGGGGGAAG